>CM022944.1:120234111-120582134 GCA_012931725.1 Litsea cubeba | reverse complement strand
TATTTTTTTTAAATTTATTGCATTTTTTTAAAATTATTTTATTTTTTATAATTTATTTGCGTTATTTTAAAACTTATTTGTGTGTTTTTAGAATTTATTTGAAAATCTCATTAATGGAATTCCATTAATCGTGACCAATTAAATGGTAGTTGACCATTATTAATGGGATATCCCACCAATCACGCAATCAGGGGATATAATTTAAAGAAAGGGCGTGGACTGTTTACGTTAAAGTCATGCGTTGAGAGACCTCCGACGAAACACCCCTTGATAATATGCATTAGAAAGGGATGTATAGGATTTTTGCCGCCTCCTGAAATCTCTCTGGATAATCATACTTTCCATATTTACAACCGCTGCTTACAACTCATGTGGTTCCACCCCTGCATTCTTTATAGTTACGGTGTTCATGCCACATGTGTTCATACTAAAAGGTTTGTTTTGTACTTCATACTAAGATCTGCTAATAAGAGTGGATTGTTGGTCAGACCCTATACGAGCCAAATGACTGAGACCATAATGTATAGTCATTTATCCATGCCTCATTATATAACCTAGGCCTCTTTCCAGCCTTTTAAAGATTCTCTCCCTCTCTTTCGTATTATTACAACAAGTGTATGGGGAGCCTTTGAGTCCTAAATCTGTTTTGAGTCAATAAAGTTCTTAAAATCCTACTGGCTGCTACAAACGGACCTGGTCTTCCTCCTGAGTTTTCATCGGTGCCTAGAATGCTATTAAAGTCACCAGTGAGTAACCCCAAGGGTTAGTTACGTAAGCGAACGTGATTTATATTAAAGTGATTGAGCCAGTTTTGACGAGTAAACAGAATTGAAATAAATTCGCTTGATTGGGTGAAGAAGATTAGACACAACCAAAGGGAAACAAGCTGACAATCCTTATGAATAAAGGAGGCTGAAAAAACTTTTGGGTTCCAGTGAACCCATATTCCTCCCCCAAGTCCTGACCCATGGTTGAGACCATTTTCTTAAAAATATTTAGAGAAAGATTTGAATAAAATGGTGGTTTCCGGACTGATCGTTCTAGTTGAAAGTGCAGCAGGGAAAAGGGCTAATTAAAATTCCTAACTAATTACAAAAATTAATCTAATTATCTTTCCAACTAGGTCAAATAAAGCACTCATACACATTCACTTGCAATCCACACAATGTAAATATGATTAATATAACCATTGTGCTCAAGTGAATAGATATTATACTGTGCGCGCGCTAAACAATGTATGATATACCAATATATTCAATGTTGTTTTTATAGTGTCAATTCTATAAAGAATATAACTATCTAGCATGCATATCTCTGAAACATAAAAGAAAGATAATGATGCATAGAGAGATAAGAGAGGATAATGATGCATAGAGAGATAAGGGAGAGGAATTGATATAAGAAATGTATAGTCTAACCACTTTTAAGTATAACTAGAGAAATCGAAATTCACAAACAGTGGAATTTACCCGAACTTGCCTATAGTTTAAAAAGTCAGAGAAAATCTCAAATAAGGCCTTAAGTTTTTGCCTCCTTTCAATAAATGACACAAATGTCCAAACTTTTCAAATTTGTTCTTAAGTTTTCGAGGAAGTTTTTAATTAAAGACACTTGTCTATTTAAAGCCATTTTTCAGTAAATTTCTTTATCAGTTTTCTTAAAATACTCAAATTACCCTTCAATGAAATAAAACCCTTATTTTTAATTCCTCTATATTCTCCTCATTTCCTTCACTAACGTCCTTACATTGATAAATGACAGATAGGAGAGGACCATATGATTTCTGAATAGACCACCCACGGATGATAAACGTTCATTCGAAAGGTAGATCCCATCAAAAAGTTTAAGACAATCTACCGGTGGAGGAAACCAAGGCAAAGAAGGTAAAGTAATCTTATTAAACATCATATGCTTGAACCAGTGTGATGTCCACCATTAAAGTAAGTTTGTTATAAATGAGGTGGAGAGGACCATATTTGAATGAAGTGGAAGACGACCTTACTTTGAATAGGATCTGTGTCCACTTACTTGGGTGGTGTGCTAAAGAGCTAATGTCACGGCCCCCGAACCCGATTAGAGAATAAATCGGATCCGGGGTGTGAATTTCTGGGCTAATTAAAAAAAATTTTGCCCTTAATGCCCAAGGATCGAAGTCCGCTGTAGGATTGTATAGTTGAGCCTCATTAACAAATAATCAACGGGACTTGTCCGGTAATCACAACATTAAATCTGTAGGAATATCAAAGCAAGTATGGATTTCATTCCATTATATATATTCAAGTTTCAAAAGATAAACATATAAAGTTTATAACATCAGGACCATCCCAAAAACCTAGGTCCTGGTACAAAAGATATACAGTGCTAGAGTAGACAAATTCAAAAGATCAAAAACCCAAAAGATGAAATGAGGGTAGCACGAAGAAAGATGTCCCCATGTAACGCGCACTAGTGCCGGGAGGGATGACGCTATGCTACGTCATCGGCACCCCACTCTCGTACCTCGTCCTCCTCCCCCGGTTGAGGATCCTCTGGAATTGCCTCGGCATCCGGGTCGGCGTAATAGTAGTAGGTGTCCTCTGCACACCATAGAATAAAGGATCAACAATATGTTGGCAAGAAGATAAGCAATATACATTATTCATAACATGTTTCAAAAGAGAATAAAGACAAGTACATGATTAAAGATAACAAGGTACAAGCTAGGCATAAAGCATGAGTAGTTACAAGAATCAAGTGACAAGATAAATCCTAGCAATATACAAGAATAACCATCCATGAAATGCAATGTCAAGCAAGAGGAGACTCCGAGGATGTCCTAGCCATCTCACGGGGGTATAAGTGACGTCCGAGCCGACTACGAATACCCAAAGTCTGGCTCTAGGGGGATCCTAGCTCCCGGTCCTAGGAATAGCAGCACGGTCCGAGCCCGCTCCCAGCTATTCGCGCCATGGACGCCGTCCAAAGCCGACTGCCCACCCTAGTGTCCGGTATCCGGCCCACTTTATAATCATCAGTCTGCAGCTGGTCATGAATGCAAGATGATGATGATGGTTTGTACATGACCCAAGTTCCAAGACAAATACACGTGGATAGATTTCCAAGAATAACATAACAAGCCGAGGGCTAACTCCAAGTCAAGCCAAGATAACAAGTCAAGTTCCATGAGTAGTCCACTTTTTCAAGTCTATCCACACGTGTTCGTCAATACAAGACAAAGGTGCATAAAGATACACTCTAAGTCCAGTCACATCCTAATTCTATAAGTTAAACTACAAGTTTATACAAGTATACAAGATTAGAGTGTACAAGG
This sequence comes from Litsea cubeba, assembly GCA_012931725.1. Classification (NCBI taxonomy): domain Eukaryota; kingdom Viridiplantae; phylum Streptophyta; class Magnoliopsida; order Laurales; family Lauraceae; genus Litsea; species Litsea cubeba. The sequence continues at coordinate 120,578,824 of CM022944.1, read as the reverse complement.
TACGACAAGCTACGGATTACATGATTCAAGAGTCAAGAGTGAAGAACAAGCCAATCCTAGGTCAAGAGTTGTCCATCATGTACCGCACGTATTCCCAGCGGAGTTGCTTACGGAGAGAAAGAGTCAACGATGCCATAGTGCTGGTTGAGCCCGGTGGTGTACAGAAGTATTGGGCACCAATTGACTAAGTTCCGTATGCATTACACGCCAAGTTACAACCATACACGAAGTCCCGGACAACCAACAAAGCACACCAAGCCAAACATGCTCCGTTTTCATTTCCCCCAATTGTCATACAAGGATAGGGTCAATAGGTTCCACCTAGGGTCCAAACTAGGTTTACAATCCCTTTCCAAAAGAGATAAGGGCTTGGCTTATTGATCCAATACCTATTTCCTTTTCCAATCTCTGATGATTAAGATTAGTATATCATTGGATTCTACGTCTCGAGAGCTTTCCAACGGTATAAGAACTCCAAATTCCGACGAACGGGTCAAAGTTATGTCCGTTCGAAGTGGACGTTGCTGTCTGCAGAATGCAGTCTCGCTATAGCGAGCCAAAGTCTCGCTATAGGCGAGAATGCATTCTGTCTGGGCTCCAGAACAGTAGCAAAGCTCGCTCTAGTGAGGGTTAAGCCGCTAGAGCGAGCCTGCTTGCTGCCTGAGCCCGAATTGAAGCAGATTTGGCCTGTTTCAAGGTATTTTCAAACCCATTCACCTAGGGTCCATTCCCTTCCTTCTTAAGCCTTTCCAAGGCATGTACCTGCATGAGAAGAGCCTCCATTGCTCTCTCTCTCAACCCACATTCCATTCCATTCATCAAACCATATACAAGTAAAGTCCATTCAACCCATTTATCCAATTTTAGCATATGTAATCCAATTATCCATGACAAGCTTGGAATTTAGGGAAAATCTAAGCAATGACTTAACAAGAAACAATAATAATACATGCATGCTCAATATATAAAGCAAATCTACTTGCCTTCACCAAAGAAATGAAAGAAATGGAAATTAGAGAGAGAAAATTGAGGAGGAAGAGCTCTCCACTCACACCCTAGCCAAACTAGTTCTCCCAAAGTCTTCTCCTACACCCAAAGAGCACAAAGAAGGAGAAGAATAGAATTTACTAACATGCAAGCCCATTAACAGCAAGAAGAAGAGAAATTGGAAGAGATGGAGAAGAGGAAACTTACCAATTTTAGATCAAGATGTAGAGGAAGAAGAGAGGAAGAGGATGGTGAGCTTGGTTGTCCTTAAGATGGCCTTTAGAACCCACATGCAAGAGGAGAGAGGTGAAGGAGGAAGAAGAGCGAGAGCTACAGCAGTTGTTGAGTGAAAGGGAGGAAAGAAACGAATGATAAGTTGCTGGAATGAGTTTGAGTTGATTTAAAAATGAAGATGAAGGAGGAAAAAGTCTAAAATGCCCCTTTTTAGTGAAATGAGAGAAATGTGCTTAATTGAGGGCTTCGGAGCATCAAATCGTGACTAGTCAAGAACGGAAAATGACGAACGCAATGAGATCTTTCCAACGAGCCCAAATTCGGCAAAAACAAATTTTTCGGGAAAATACCCAATTTTCCTATTAATCACAACCTAACCCCCTATTAAGACTAATCGCCCTCGGAATCAAACTAAACTTCGCAACCACTTTCTAATGATAAAAGAAACTCGCTTAGCCACTAACTAACCTAATTAGCAAAAATCACAATTAATTAGGCTAATCGACATATTAAGAAATTAATCACCCTTATAGGTCGGGGAACCTTACAGCTAATGTAAGTGATCTTTAGGACAAAGTAAAAAGATGCCTCAGCTAAGGTTCTTGCACCGCTACTCATGCGTGTTTCACACATCAGAAAACCAAGGAACCTCCAATACTAGAGATAAAGTGAAATTAAAGTGGTACATAAAGGAATTTTGCTTCATGACTCTTTTTTCTAGGTAAATTAAAAGTGATTTATATGACTAAATACTTTCGCCAATTTTTTTATTGAAATTTATGGAGTGTTACATAAAAGGAATTTTGCGTATTATGACTCTTTTTCGCAGGGGGTAATTAACAGTGATATATGACTAAATACTTTCGCCAATTTTTTTATTGAAATTTATGGAGTTCCCGTCTAGAGAATTTAGAATTTTGAAATTTTCATACATGGTAGAATTCCTTAATGTTATCTTATACTTGAGCATTCATAAATTCCATCAAAAAGCGAAGGGGCTGGAATTTCTGAATTTCCAAAAGGTCAGAATTTTGAAATACTTTTAAATATCAAGAAGTTACTGCACCCAGAGAAAAATTTAAAAAAAAATCAAATCTAAAGTTGATGAACCAAATAGATTCAAACCATATATGAGATTATCCTTGTAGAGGGATATAGAAGCATCACAGTAATGTACAAATGTACTTTGGTTTGCACATCGAACAAAGACAAAAACATCAGCAAACTTAATAGAGCAGAAGAAAAAAATAAAAATAAAACGCATTTGCAAATGCGAGGGGACAAGATGTCACACTATGTCCAAAAAATTTTTTATCAGAAATTCTAGTAAAGAAATTGGCCATTTATTTTTCTCGTGAGTACTTGCACACAAATCCTCTCAGCATCCAACCTTGAGAATTCCCGAAAATGGGTGAAACTTGTGGTGAGCCTCATCTAGTAAAAATCTAGACCACTAAAATTAAATATCCTCATCACATATAGATAATACTAAATTTTAGTAGAATAATATCCATATGATGAATAATATGGTCAGAGTTTTTGGCAGCCCCAACTCAATTCTCTTGATGACAACACTTTGTGATATCCTATATTCATGAAGGCAATTATTTTTTGCAGCTCGAATTTTCACCAAGTGAATGCATGGAGGTTCCAAACTTTTACTGCTTCAAGGTGTGTGAACTTTATGAGTGAAGGGCTTAGAGGATCAAGATTAAGAATGAAAAGGATAAAAGGGTCTAGCTCCCTTTTGTCGGAGGCAACCTATTTCGTTTGTGAGGAAAGAAGAAAGGAAATGAAGAGAAGTGAGGCAAGGAGGATGAAATAATAAAAGAAGGAAGAGAGGAATGGGAAGAGGAAGAAGAAAGAAGTCAGTCTTAACTCCAGGTGTTTTTTTTCCCGCAACTAATAGCTTTATCTCTTTTTTTGTTCGTATTATTTTTTCCTGTAATGATCTTTATCTCCTCCCTTGCAAAAGAAATATATAGGTTTTTTTTTTTCCACATTCTCCAATAGATACAAGGGATAATTGCTAAAATATTGCTTGATAAGATGAGAGATTAGAGATATTTTAACGATTTGCTATGAGAATGAAATGTAATATTTTAAGGCAAAATATTATATGTTATGGATAATATCATATTAATCTCATTTTGGTCTTATTTCTCATTTATAGTGTTGAATAATACAATTTCAACGTTTGGCAAAATGAGCATTTTATAACCGATATTTCAAACTACCTATGGTATTTCATATTTTTGGCCACCTGTCTAATCCTCCTTCAATTTAAAAAAAAAAAAAAGGATCAAGAAATTTTTTTTAAATTTGGTTTTTTGGTCAAATGGATGACTCTAGTATTCTTAAACACTAATAAAAACCCGCATTTTTAATTTATATTTTTCAATTGCATACATGATGTTGTTTTGCTACTTGGCTCTTTTCCAACAAAGCCTAGAAAGATTACAGCTTCTCAAGCTAATAGACATTCCATTGCCTATGTAACCCAGGACCAAGTGAAGTTGCTCTGCATACAAAGATCTCTCATTCACTATTTGTGTGCATACTCAGAAAAGATAGCATGGAAGCAGTTGTTTCAGTTGTTGTGGAAGAATTGGGTAACATGATTAAAAAGGAGGCGGACTTGTTGATTGGTGTAGAAAAAGAGGTCAAAAGGCTTCACAGCAAATTTAAAGCTATTCAAGCTGTGCTAGTAAAAGCTGGGAAGAAGCAATTGACAGATGAGACTATCCGAGATTGGCTTGGAAAGATCAAAGATGTGGCGTACGAGGTCGAGGACATACTTGACGAGTGGAGAACAAATGCTTTAATATCACAGAGAGAGAAAGATGACATTGGCAATCAGAGGAAGGTGCGCTCACAGTACTCATTCTTTCCTTGTCTATGTTTCAAGCAAGTTAAATTCCGCCATGAAACTGGACATAGGATAAGGGAAATAACAGAAAGGCTGGATGAAATTTCAAAGGAAAAGATTGATTTTAGATTTAATGAAGATGTTAAAATTGAGGAAGTTGAGTTGATGCCCAAAATGAAAACACGAGAAACTGGTTCATTAATTGATGAATCAATGATTTTCGGCAGAGATCGCGTTAAAGAGAGTATAATTAATGAGTTGATTAGTGATAATAATCGAGAGCAAAAGTCAGTTTCCATAACTTCAATAGTTGGAATGGGTGGATTGGGCAAGACGACTCTCGCGCAACTAGTTTGCAACAACGAGAGTGTCAAAAAACATTTCAAAGAAAAGATAATTTGGGTCTGTGTGTCTGATCCTTTTGATGTGAATAAGATTGCAACAGAAGTTATTGAATCTATGGGTGGGTCTTATCCAAAGAATCCAAACCTAAACACTTTGCAGCAGAGTCTTCGCGAAGTTGTGGGCAAAATGCCATTTTTACTCGTGTTGGATGATGTTTGGAATGAAGATAAAACACTATGGGAGAAACTCAGGGTTCCACTCATAGGTGCTGCACAAGGAAGCAAGATTTTGGTTACCACTCGCAGCCGTAAAGCAGCTGAAGTAATGGAAACAATTCACTTTCATGATTTGGAACATTTATCTCATTCAGATTGTTGGAACCTGTTTAAATCCATTGCATTCAAAGGAGCAGAAGATGAAGAGTTCCAGGAGCTGACAAAGGTTGGTGAAGATATTGTATGGAGGTGCAAAGGTTTACCACTTGCTGTGAGGGCGGTAGGAAGTCTTTTGGGCGGTAGAAGGACATACGGGTATTGGAAACACATCTTAGATAGCAGAATATGGGAATGGAATGTTTGACAATATTTTACCCAGTCTCTTATTGAGCTATTACAGTTTGCCCTTCCATTTGAAACGATGTTTTTCATTTTGGTCATTGTTCCCGAAAGATTTTGAGATGAACAAGGATGAATTAGTCAAGTTGTGGATGGCTAATGGTCTCATTGAATCCAACAAAGCAGACATTGAAGTGGACCTCGAAGAAATTGGTGAAATGTATTTTGATGATTGTTGGCACGTTCATTGTTTCAAGATTGGAAAGAAAGATGATGAGTACGGAAATATAAATGGGTGTAAGATGCATGATCTTGTTCATGATCTAGCAACACGTGTGAATGATGGTGACTACCATTGCATGGAGAATGAGGACTCTCCTCCTACTAGCTGTCATCATCTTTCTTACTTGTGGATGGTGATGTGTCATCTATCCCATCTCCTGTGTGTGAGGCAACAAGATTGCGCACGCTGCTATTGCTCCCGAAATTTGGTATTTTGCACTTATGGCTTGAACGGCCAGAAATTGATGCAATCCCAGATAGTTTATTCAATCATCTGAGGTTTCTTAGAGCTCTAGATGTATCGAAAACTTCCATTGAAAACTTGCCGAGTTCAATAAGCGAACTAAAACATCTAAGATATCTCAATTTGAGTTACTCGAAGATCAAGGAGTTGCCAGAATCTGTGACTGATCTCTATAATCTGCAAACTCTGAAACTAATAGGTGCAGAAGCCTTTGTATGCTACCAAGTGGCATGAGCAAAATGGTTCGACTGCGACATCTTGAGATTGAAGCGACTCATGATCTCACGTTTTTGCCAAATGGACTAGGGAATCTGACTACCCTTCGAACATTGTGCAAATTCCCTGTGAGTGATGAGAACAGAGGTTGTAAAATTGGGGAACTGAAAAATCTCAACCTTCTTAGAGGAGAATTAGAGATACTGAATCTGGAGAGAGTACTGAATGTGAATGAGGCTAGAGAAGCACAACTCAATAAGAAGAGTTACCTTCAAACTCTGCGTTTTTATTATGAAGTAAAGACCGATGAAGAGTGGAGAAAGTTAGGAGATGGCGAGATGGAAAGGATGGAGGGCGTGTTCGAAGGCCTTGGACCACTTCATTCAAACCTAAAAAAGTTAGAAATTTATAACTATGCCGGTTCTAAGTTTTCCAGCTGGTTGGAGGATTCAGCGTTTTCCAGTCTAACTGAAGTCTTCCTCTGGGACTGCAGAAAGTTAAGACTACTGCCAAGTCTTGGGAATTTGTGTTCGCTTAAATCCCTGCAAATAGGTGGAGCCGGTGAAGTAAAAGTGGTGGGTGATGAGTTTTGCGGGAATGCTGCTGGCAGAGGAAGAGTGTTTCCAAAGCTGGAAAGGCTTTTTTTTACCAAATGGCGAATTGGGAAGAATGGAAGTTAACAGATGAATATGGAGAGGTGATGCCGTCCCTCAAAGAGTTGAGAATTACCGAGTGCAACAAGCTGAAGGCATTGCCTGACCGCCTCCCTCGTAATTTAAGGGAAGTAAATGTCAGTTGTGAACAAGTTACTTGGATGCCATGCGATGCACTCCCATTGCTTGAATCTCTGTCTCTGATAGGCCATGTGAAAGTAGAATTATCACCCTTCCCTGCTCTCAAGACTTTAAGGATTAGTGAAGCATCTTACGAAACGCTCCCCTATGATGGATGGGAACTGCTCGTATCACTCCACACTATCGAGATCTTGGATTGTCCTAGATTGTTATTTCTGCCTGATGGGATGGGAAAGCTAAAAGCTCTTCAAACTCTCTCCATCGATGGCTGCTCTCAATTGACAAATCTGCCTGAGGGGTTGGGGCAACTCGAAACGCTCCACGATTTATCTATCTACTGTTGCAGTGGATTCACATCTTTATTTAATGGCTCGGGACAATTCAAGGCTCTCCAACATCTCAATATCGATGGTTGTAATAGTTTGAGGTCTGTATCTGATGGGTTGGTGCATTTCGAAGCGCTACAAAGTCTCTTTGTCAGCAATTGTCCTAAATTGCAATATCTGTTTGACGGGTTTGAACAACTCAAATCGCTTCGTAGCCTCATCATCTGCGACTGCCCTGAGTTGAAGCATTTTCCACCGCTGCAATACCTCACCACTCTTGAAGACTTGTACATCAGAGACTGTCCGCTTGGAGAGGAGCAGCTCGAGAAAGATATACGAGAGGGCCGGTGCAACGTATCCCACAGTCGCATTACTATTAATGGCGAGATGATCCAATAAGGTATATATGGATTGTGAATGGTTCTTAAGCAATTACAACTCTTTTTTTTTTATCAGGCCATGTATATATTTTCTCTGATTTTTCACCTTTTATCTTGCAGTATTCTGTGAATTGCCGATGGTCAAGCAGGAGCAGAAGAAATGGATATATTTGTGAAGAGAAACTCAATACTCTTGCCAGCATCATTTTTTTGTCTTATTTCCTCAGCCTTTTCTTTGGATTCTCAATTCTCAAATCGACTATGTAGCTTAATTGTTTGAACGTCTGTGATGTAAACTTTATCTTAGCCACTTGTGTTTGGATTTGTTCAACTATTCGGCAGGTGGCCACTTATTACATATTAGCATGCCATGTATCGGTTTGATATGAATAAATATTCCATGTGGTGTCTGTCCCCTTCGTCAATATATACATGTGGTACCTACTGTTTTAGAATCTATTCTGCTGATATGATCATAGCTAGGCCCACTGTGGATGGGGAGTGGTCTTTGAAAAATCTCATTCTACCATATTAACTGGTTCCAAAAGTTGACCGAGTTTGAATCAACTCAAACTCGGTGGTGAACTGAGTCGGCTATAGAGTTTGCAGAGTCCCATGTTTTTTCGGTTGTAATTTCCTTAATGCCTTTTTTTTTTTTTAAAATTTTCTCCACTTACACCCCACTTGCATAAATTTTCTCCTCATCCAAACAGCCTATTAAATTCAACAGCAGAAGATTAGATGAGAGTATAGAGTCATGCCTAGCACTTGGTGAGTCAAACCCTCCCAAACAATTGGACACTCTCAGTTATGAAGGCTCTCCACTCTGGTTTGATGGTGCCCCTGAAAGAAGCCAACAATGGGGCGTTTATGACTAACAAGGTTGCAGTGAGCATCCTAGTGGCGCCCATCATTCAGTGATCAATGCTGCTCATCTGCTGGGACCTAGCACAGAATGGAGATGGAATGAAGAGCTCCTGCAGCTTACATACATAGAGATATGTGCATTAGATTTCAAACGAGCAGTTTCCCGCATTTCAACCATATTTCACATGCTTGGAACTTGGCCTACGTACTCAACAGCCCTAGAAATCAAATATAGATGATTTTATTATGATCATGATCAATAATTACCCATTTACTCTAGTGCAAATATATAAATACATTTTATTCAATTTTACATACATAAAATGATCATTATGGACTATCTATAGGTTCAAAATATCAATATATCTGACCATGTATCAGTGAGGCCCTCAGAGAAGAACAGTATATTTTGGCTGCACTAGTGATAAAGATTGTTGGTTTTCTCAAATGGGTGTGATTTTCATAATCTGTATCGGTGATATGCAAACCATATTGGTCAATATTTAAAACAATGACATTAACCCTTGTGTAGTTTTTCCTTCTTTCAATGACAAGAAACCTCACCAAAGTGGTTCTTACTTAAATATATATATATACATATATATATAAATAAATAAAGATTTTACAAGAAAAAACTTGTAGATGGAGCAAAAACGGTTACCAACTTTCCATAGGTAAGTTCAATCCAAGCCTGAAATATACCGGAATCCCCTTATCAAATTTACATCTTAATTTTAAGTCTAAAACACGCTCAAAATTTGCAAAGTTTCTGAAAGGCCTGTCACGCCAGTTAAAACACCCTCATAACTAGCTGAAGGTCTTAAGAGCAACAAATACAGGGCATGCTCTTTTGAGGATTTCAGGACTAAATAAGAAGGTCAAGACACAACTGCCACTGCCCAACATATACCTGGTTACAAGTCCATCAGCGCCCGCCCGCACCCCCCAAACTGATCAGGTCCACAACAATTGGAGTCTCCATGCTGAAAGATGCAAACCTGGCGCTAATTACCTCACAAACCTAAGCAAATTCATAGATAAAGTGATCACGTCGAATGGCTACAACCCTGGGGAAGAAGTATCTATGCGGAAGATATACTACCCTACTTTAGTGTCAACGTGGAATCAGAAGGGTACTACTGATCCACCTTGACAAAGATAAAACAAGAACCTTCCTGCTCCGGATGATAATATACCGTTGTGAAGAGTCAGCTGGTGAGCACACTTCTTACGACCTTGATGAACACGAAAGCATCTGTGATTTGAAATTCTCGAGCTCAGCCAGAACTTCCTCCTCTGGCCTGTTAAATCAAGTCACTCATTCTCCGTATCTGCATCAATCGCCACCACAACAATGAAATTACATTCAAATTCAGTAGTTCAGACCATGAAGTTTGATGTCCATGAAACAAAATATCACAGGAAAAAAAGGGTGCTTCTATGTGAAAAGAAAAATGAATAAAAAGTTTATCAAAAGATCATAATATAACCATTTTTCTCGAATCACATACCCTATAATCGTAAATATACCTCATGATCAAAGAAACTGACTGGGGAAGCAAACATTGTTGAAAAAGATTATTTTCCCAATCCTTTGTAGCTAACAAAATGCAAATGCACATAAGTGAATTTTGCGGCTAAATGAAGATGAATCTTCTCAATGCATTAATATAGAAAATGTATCATTTATATGACTGGCGTATGAGGTGTATCACAAGGAAAGCAAGAGGAAGATGAAAACTCAGAAGTAACCAAGTTCTAGTAGGCTTTTGTCTTTTTTTTTTTTCGTCTTCCCCACTTTAATGACTACTATGAATCAACTCTTTTTATAACAGTATGAATCAACCCTTTTGGACTCAATAACTAACAATATTTTATCAGCATTTGCGTTTTTCTATCTGTCACAACTATTTCATTAAACAAGAACGAGAAAAAAAAGAATTAAAAGATCAGACATCAAAATAAAAATATCTCTGGCCAGAATTTTTTCCATGGTTTTAAACCACAGTTTTGGACCATGTAACTGTCAGGACCAAACCGTTAAGTAATGGCTGATGTAACAGTTCAAACTGTTGCATCAGTCTGTTTCATACTTTCGTGGTGTTTTTTTTTTTTGGCTAGACGGGTGAGTGGTACACGTGTGATACAACCTGCCTGTCCAGGGATCAATCCATGGGCAGCTCTATGAGATGAGACACCCTTACCACTGGGGTGTCCCTTCCTGAACATTTCATCCTTTCCTCTACTTTAACTTTCTTCAAAAAAAAAGAAAAAAATTGCAGAAGAATATGAGAATCTTCTTTATGGTCCAAACTGGCCTTTTGTCAATGCATATATTTATATAAAAAATTACCAAAACTATATACGTCACAACTTCCAGCTTGGCAATATGGATGACTAGAGTTTAGTAACTAACTGCATGAAAGTTCTCGACTAGACGCCTATCAAAATCTATTCGAAAAAAGAAATGCAAAGTGCATAAGAGTCCATCTATCCCATCATTCTCTTCTGCAAAAGATTGTTTTACAAGGGTCTTTTTTTTTTTTTTGAATGTCAACTATATTTTATTAAAAATGGCCAAACAGCATAAGAGACAAGATGTACGCATGAGCACAAGTAGAATAACCTGCAAATGGCAATCAAACCATACAAAGAGCATGGCCACAGAGAGAAATTACATGAGAGATTTACATGGTTTGGCGATGTGCCTAAGTCCACAGCCAAAGAGTACGCGCAATCTCTTTACTACACTCTCACTTGAGTTTACTCTTAGGTCTAGGGTTAGAAGCCACATCATATATATAACTTTCTCTTTCTTAGCCCCTAAAAAATCCTTGTACAGTTACCAAAAAATACCCCTGACCCAGAAATTGTTCCCTGGCTAACCAAATGGATTAATTTGGTTGACCCAGAATATAAAACATTAATCCAACAAGGCATAAAATGAAAAGCTACAAGACCAACAGCCAAGCAATGAAAAACAAAGAAAGCCTAAAAATGACCAACAAATCAAGGAAAAGAAGAACCGACATAGCTACAGGCTTACAGCCAAGTTAGGACGCACAACACCCTCCTTAGCAAAAAGATCCATTGCCATGTTAGCACTTTTATTAACATCAGTTGTTTTAGAAGTAAATCAAATCTTGATATATAACAACCTCATATAAAATGAAAATTTTTAATGTTTCTTAAGTTTCCAACCATTTGCGCACATGATACTGATCACTAGTCGCTACTACCGAAACTGGTAATAGGCAAAACCTCATGTGACAGTCTTGTTTCCAAACCATGGCTTTATTAGAAAAAAAAATGATTCCTAAAAGTTTACTGCATTTCGAGTGGACCAACCCATATGCATTTCACATTGCTGAAAAACAATTAAAGTTTCAACTCAAACATGGCCCCATGAAAAGGGAAAGACAATGTGGTCCTAACTGAAACTGTAGAATTGAAAAATGGCAAATTATATTTCCAAATCCAAGCTAAATGTTTTGCAGCTACGAATACAGGATCATGACACAGCCATTTCCAAAAAAGAAGAAAGAAGAAAGATAAATCCATTTGTCAACTACAAAAAGAGTGTAAAATCTGAATAAAGAAGCTTACCTGCAATGTCCCGCCTCCACCAGTACCCCCGCAGTCATCAGATGCACTAACAATGGTCCACGGATCGGATGCATTCCAGTGAAAATCAACCACTTTATCTCTACATGAAGACAAAACCAAGTTAATCAACCAAATCAAACTATAAAACAAGGAAAATCACCTCCAAAAAAAGGAGAGAGAGAGAGAGAGAGAGAGAGAGAGAGAGAGAGAGAGAGAGAGAGAGAGAGAGAGAGAGAGAGAGAGAGAGAGAGAGAGAGATACTGTAAACCAATCAATGTTGCACTAAACACTAGTAATGATGGAATGTAAAAAACAAATCATAGTCTAAGGCCGCATATGGCTACTAGTGATTCGAGGCAAGAAGCCAAGATATTTGCCAAATGTGGCAGTCTACCAGTAGAAAACAACTACAATCAGGAGAAAATTTGCTCCCAAAATGACATGGACCAAACTTGGTGTAGGTGCAGAAAATAATGACCCACAATAAGGAGGTGCCTTACAGGACTTATCCGAGAAGATGATGGTGACTGGGTGTGACTGGATGCCGTCCGAAAGCCTGAAAGGGAAGAGCAAACGGTCAGAGGACCCTGGCCTGGGCGGCGCAAGGCTCTCCGATGCCAAAGTCAGTATGGGAACTGGAACAATGGAAGGAGAGGAAGAAGAGAGGCAGAGTAACGGCTCTGGGTATGAAAATGGCGTACCTTAGATGGTGGGTTGAGCCTCTATTTATAGAGTTTAGATCGTATCTTTGGGAGATATTGTGGTGTGGGTCCCGTGATTTGACTGGGAAGTCACGATCAGCCCACATTGCATTAATTGTGGTCCAATCCAGCCCACTATGCATTAAATGCCCGTCGGGTCAGCCCACATCGCATTTAATGCACATCTTGTTGGGCCAGATCCTGTTGGGCGCCTTTGGCGGTAGGGGGTACCAGCGGATCTGCCCTCGGGCCTTGCCCTGATGTAGCCTCAGCCGCTGGATGCCGTTCTGTCAGGGATCTGGCGAAGATTGTGGGCGGCTGGATGTCGCGTCTGTCCCACTAGCTCGTGCCCCTATCCCTCCACGTGCCTGATGACGTGGGGGATGAGGGGCGCATGTGAAGTCTCTCTTGCTTCGGCTTCTGTCCCGGCTTCTTCAGCCGAGGTGGAGCTTTCTGCCGAGATGGTACCCGGGGTGGCTCAGCCGAGGTGGAGCTCCTTGCCGAGATGACGCCCGAGGTGGGCCAGTTCGGCGCTAAGGGCCCGGAGCTGCCTGACTTCGGCCGGGCCTCCTGTCCTGGTAGCCGGGGTGAGCTTGGTGCCACGTGGATGGCACGAGGATGGCACGTGAGAATGCTTAACCTCATCTGATGGCTGCGATTAACTTAATCCTGTGGTTCTGGAAATCTCCCCACACAATTGCCCCCTAGCTTTTGACCTCTGAAGTGAGCTAGCCTTTAGGGGTTGAAAGCTAGAAGAATCCGTCTGGGGATACTATGATCATTACCTGGCGTCGCTTCAACTCTTTATGCCTGGTGTCGCTTCAACTCTTTAAAGCAATAAATGCCCTGCCCTGTTCGCCTTTGGAACCGAGCTGACGGCTACACGCGTAGTTTCTGCGCCGATCGCGTTGTCTCATTGATTGACGGGCACGGGCTTTGAAGTGTCTCTTCGAATTCGGAGGCGGTACCCAAATGAGGGTTCCCCCTTCTACAAATAGGGTCATCCCCTTCTTTTTCTCGCTCCCGATTTCTTTCGCCTTCGCCTTTGCTTTCGATTTCTGCTCTGGTTCCTGAGATCTGTTCGAGGAGGACGACCGCAGATCGCGTCTGGATCTGCTCTTGATCTGCCTCTTCGTCCCTCTTAAGTCGCTCTGTTCTTCCGTCTGGTTCTTTTTGGGGTTTTTCAATTTCTAGGGTTTTTCCTCGTCGTCGCTCCTTCTAGTCATGGGCACCCCTAGATTCAGGGTAGATTCCGATGAGGGCTTAGCCGAGTTTAGGGCTGCCTTCAAAATTCCGGAGGGGGTCCTCCTAAAACCGGCGGACCTTGCCGACGCTGCCCTGTATCGCTGCTACGGCGGCTGGATGCCATTCCCTCTGATCTCTGTGATCGAGGGTGGGGTCAGGTTTCCATTGCACCCCCTGCTTAGGGCCTGCCTTAGCCTTTGGTCCCTCGCCCCGGGCCAGCTGATGCCCAATGGCTACAAGGTCATCATGGGCACAGCGAAGCTGAACGAGATCTTGGGGACCAACTTAGGCCCTCACGACATCGAGGACACATATGATATCTGCAAGGCTGGGGAGGGAAGATACTATCTCCGTGTGAAGCCGCAGCGAAGGGGCTTCGTCCTAGCCTTGGAGGATTCGAGTAAGAATGCTGAGGAGGATTTCTTCTGTGTCTCGGGGAACTGGGAGTTCGGCCCGGGTGAAGACAGGAGGTTGTCGGTCCCACGTCGCCCTGGGGAAGTCCCAAGTAATCATCACTGCTTTTCTCCTTTACTGTTTTGCTTACCTTATTGATGCCGAACTGATACTCTTTTTTGCCTGTTGAGCAGAGGCGGGTGCAAGGCGACGCCGAGCTGCTAGCGAAGGTTGGAGGAGGAATACCGACGACATCAACAAGGTCGAACGGTACAAGGGGCACGAGACCAGGTCAGCTTGGAAGCTGCTTGGGTACACGCCGAGGTATCGCGGCCACTACCACAGGACTAGAGTACCTGAGGCGGACGAGACACACCCTGACCGTCCGACCGTATCAGTTGCGGTGTTCAGCGGGGTCCCCTTGACCGATCCTGTTGCCGACCGAACTGCGTCTGGAGCCGAGGCGTCCACTTCCGATCCGGAGCTGCCGGACTTGTCGGAGGACATGGAGGGAAGCTCGAGGGAGCTCGCTGTCAAGGACCTGGCCGCCAAGTTTAGGCAGAGGTCGTCGTCTTCTGGGGCTCCATCGCCTGCCGGTACTCGTGCTGCTTCGGGTCCGGTGGGCGCCGGGGCTCCCTCTGCTCCTGCCCCTGCTCCGAGCGGGGGAGCCCGGCGACGCTCGCCGGACCGCTCGAAGGAGGGGTCCCCGCCCAAGAAGAAGTCCAAGGCGGGGGAGAAGAGCTCGAAGGCTGATCTGCAGTCGAAGGGCAAAACTCCTGAACGAGCCCCTGGGGCTAAAGCTCCATCCGAAAAGGGGGGCGAGAAGAGCGCGCCGAAGGAAAAAAGTGCGCCGGCCGAAAAGAGTGCGCCGGTCAGCAAGTCGCTGTTGGTCCAGCGCGCGAGCCTCTCGTCTCGGCCGGGCAAGGGTCCGGATCGGCCTCCGGGCCCCGAACTGCCCCAGCACCGTGGAAGCCGAAAATGGAAACTTCTACCGGCAAGCCTCTGAACGTTGAAGACCGATTGCTGGGAAATGCCGAGGTGATCGGGGCTCTTGCCAAGGCCTGTGCTCTGCCAAGAGACATGGAGACGCACGATAGGTTCGAGGATGAGAGCCTGATGGTCTCGGCGATCCAGGATAGTCTTCGGGTAAGTGTTTGCAACGCTTTTCTTCATTCTTCAAGTGTCTTGGTCGAACCTGACTCTCTGTTTCCATTTGCAGAACGTGCAGAGGCTCCTAACCGTGGTGGGAAGGAGGGATAGGAACGCTGCGAGAGTGACCCGCCTGGAGTCCGAGCGGGAGAAGCTGAAGAAGGAGCTGGACGAGCAGCGGAAGGGATTGGAAGAGCTCAAGGTGGCCAGTGCCGGAGAGTCTGCTCGATTGGCATCGGTTCTGACTGAGAACGCCGAACTTTCGTCCAGGGCCAACCATATGAAAGGCGAGCTCTGGATGAAGAACAAGAAGACCGCCGAACTTGAATCTGAGCTGGCCAGGTTGAAGTCTGAGTCGACGGCCGAGGTGGCGAGGTTGCGGGCGGAGGTCTTGGCTGGTCGCGCTGAGACGGAGAAGCTGGAGAAGGAAAAGGCCTCTCTTCAGGCCGAGGCCCAGTCCGCCTTCCAGGATGGGGTGGATCGAGCCACTGAGCTGTACGAGAAGCAGGTGGAGGAGATCACCGCCATCCTGTTCGAGGAAGGATGCCTGGCCGCACTGAGACGTGCGGGGGTCCCTGAAGACCACCGTCTATCAGGACCTGCCGAAGTATTCGGACCAGGATCCCGAGCCGAGCTCCGCACCTGCAACTGATAGTGCCCCGGTCGAAGCTCCTGCTGCTGACGACGCTCCAGCTGCCCCGGTCTCGATCGATGCCCCAGTCGCCAGCGAGGCTTTGGCCGTGCCTCAGGGTGAGTCCTGTTCCGCTCCTGGTTCGGCTGAGGTACCAATTGAAGCCCCCTCTGTCAGCGACGCTCCAAGTGAGGTCCCTGTCTCGGCCGAAGCCTCTGGCCCCTTGGAAACGGTGATCGATCTGGTCGAATCGCCGAGACCGGAGTAGCTCTGTCCCATCTCATGTCTTTCTTTTGCAACGTTTTTGCTTCTCAGCCTTGTAAATATTTTCTACAATCAATGGAAGACGGGCTTTTTTACTTGCGAATTTTCTCTTTGCATTTGTCTTTCTTTCATTTCTGGATGTGCATTGAATGGTATTGAATGCCTTTACTGTGTGGCGTGGCCCTTGAGGTAGAGTCAAACGGTCCTCATAGCTGTCTGTGCCGATTCTTCGTATTCTGGAGACCATAAATGGCAATAAACATGGCGCTAGGGCTGATGAGGAAATCGGGCGGATGTCTCCACGTGGCGCCATAGGAATTGCCGGTCAACGGATTGGAGGGCGTGCGTCCTTTGCAACGAGTGGGAGACTTCGCCCCTTAATTCCCTTTGGAGATTGAGCCCTTCTCCTTCCTATAAGTAGGGGGAGCAGGCTCGCCATGGGAGAAGGAAAGAACATAGTTGTAGGAACCATGTCCGGGAGCTGTCCAGAATTATTTGATCCGGGGGGAACCCTGCGCCGTTGGACGGCTATCCCCGAGGGGGGAAGGCTATCGTAGTCCGCGCGCTCTCTGAAGGAACTCCCCGTGGACCGCGCGCTCTCTGAACGCGGGTTCACGGCCAGCCGCCCCCGGGTTGAAATCGGATGGGTCGGGACCTGGGCGTCTGCCGATCCTGCAGGGTCCTGGGTGGCATCGAGCTCCCTCCCTGTCAGAATGGTAAGACCAAGGGTGGAGTTGAGGCCTGCGGGACCTGGGGGTTCTTCAAACCTTGGCTGGCCTTACTGGCCGGAGGGTGTCGAAGAGCTCAGCGAAGTCCTGTGCCTCCAAACTGGAGAGGCTCTGTAATCGCTTTGGTCTGACCAACCAAAGTGTATTATAGAGCTCTGTGAAATTCAGGATCGCTCAGAACCTCCAGGCAGCGATCCGGCGTCCTCGAGCCTTTTGCCTGAAGAGTCGGTGGAGATCAGTGCCTGAAGAGTCGGTGGAGATCAGAGTCTCCCAGCCTTTCTCTATTTTCTGTTTTTAGAGGACTGTGATCCTCCTTTCTGTACTTTGCTTTCTGTTCTGTATTTCTTATAATGAAGTAGTTTACAATGAATAAAAAGGAGGAATTCTATGATTACCCAAACAGTATTCAATGCTTTTGAGTTCCTTTTCTCTTTCTTTGCACTGTTCTGGAATGCTTGCATTTGTGTTTGAGTGCTGGCGCTGCTCTCTTCTGGAAAGCTGCCTTTGGCCGAAATGGCTGGCCTTGCGCCGAGGTAGATCCATACCGCGGCCGGATTGACCGGCGCCGAGGTGGCCACATCGTTCCTCTGGACTCGGCTAGGCGAGAGTGAGTTCGGCAATGGCCTTCTGAGGGGTGTATGAACCCGGACTTCAGGAAACCGACCTTGGCCGAATTGCCTTGAGCCGATGTGTGAGGGGTTTATGAACCCGGACTTCAGGAAACGGCTGAGTGTAGGAACTCTAGACCATTCCCAAGGCGTAGAGCCTGAAGTGTGTCCAAGACACGGGGGCTTCAGGAAAGGCTGAGTGTAGGAACTCTTCCAGGCCGTTTCCAGGGCGTAGAGCCTAAGTGTGTCCAAGACACGGGGCTTCTGGAAAGGCTGAGTGTAGGAACTCTAGGCCATTTCCAGGGCGTATGTACCCGGGGTGGATGGGTAAAGACCCTGAGTTTAGGAATTGGCCGAGTGTCCGAACTCGAGGCCTTTTCCAGGGCTATTAACCCTTGGAGATGGGTGAAGACCCTGAGTTTAGGAATTGGCCGAGTGTCCGAACTCGAGGCCTTTTCCAAGGCTGTTAACCCTTGGAGATGGGTGAAGACCCTGAGTTTAGGAATTGGCCGAGTGTCCGAACTCGAGGCCTTTTCCCGGGCTATTAACCCTTGGAGATGGGTGAAGACCCTGAGTTTAGGAATTGGCCGAGTGCCCGAACTCGAGGCCTTTTCCAGGGCTATTAACCCTTGGAGATGGGTGAAGACCCTGAGTTTAGGAACTGGCCGAGTGTCCGAACTCGAGGCCTTTTCCCGGGCTATTAACCCTTGGAGATGGGTGAAGACCCTGAGTTTAGGAATTGGCCGAGTGTCCGAACTCGAGGCCTTTTCCCGGGCTATTAACCCTTGGAGATGGGTGAAGACCCTGAGTTTAAGAATTGGTCGAGTGCCCGAACTCGAGGCCTTTTCCAGGGCTATTAACCCTTGGAGATGGGTGAGGACCCTGAGTTTAGGAATTGGCCGAGTGTCCGAACTCGAGGCCTTTTCCAGGGCTATTAACCCTTGGAGATGGGTGAAGACCCTGAGTTTAGGAATTGGCCGAGTGTCCGAACTCGAGGCCTTTTCCAGGGCTATTAACCCTTGGAGATGGGTGAAGACCCTGAGTTTAGGAATTGGCCGAGTGTCCGAACTCGAGGCCTTTTCCCGGGCTATTAACCCTTGTAGCCGAAGTCGATCAAAGAGAGATGACAGATTGATGACGGGGCGAAAGCTATTTCCACTGATTCATAGATTCATTACATCTTTTAGAAATTGAATTTCTTGGGATACAGATGGATACAGAGGACGCCAGATGGATCACGTAATGATCTTCTCCGAATCCTCACTGTCTGGGACTTGGGCTGCGCTCTGGTGAACTCGGCCCTCGCTGCCGCCAGCATCTCCTGCCTCAACGAACTCTGGAATGTGGCCCTCTTCGGCCAGCTTCTCCAGATACCTCTGCAAAGAGTTGCAGTCCACGATCTTGTGCCCGCTACCTTTGTGGTAAGAGCAATAGAGCTTGCTCTGGCTGCCGGAGGTGGGCTCATTCCTCAAGGGCGGAGGCCACTTAAAGAATGGCTTGGTCTTTATCTTGGTCAGGATACGGTAGATCGGCTCCTTGAAGACGACGTTGACGCCCTGACTGGCGCTGGTGGGAGGTCCGGGCTGCCAGGTGCCCCCAGACCTGGACGACGAAGGCTTCGCCGAACTGGAGACCCAGGCCCGCTTGGGCTCCTGCTTCTGGGAGGGCCTCCCGCCTCTTTGCCGAGGCTGGCCATTCTTCTGCTCGGGCTCCGGATGCCCGTCCTGATCCCTAGCTCGGATCTCGTCTTCCTCCTGGGCGATGAAGCGCTTCACTCGGGACATCAATTCTGGCATGGAATCTGGGGAGTCCCCGGCCAAGTTCTTCCGCAAGTCGTGGCCTGGGATCAGGGCATGCTGGAAGGCGTAGATCGCTATCCCGTCCCTCGAGCCCTCGATCTGGCTGTGGACCGCCCAGAATCGCTGTGCGAACTTGGCGAGGGTTTCGCCCTGCTTCATCCTCAGGGCGAGGAGGTCCCCTTCCTTCTTGGGGACGACGATGTAGGCTTGGAACTTCTTCAGGAAGGAGAGCTGGAGCTCCTTCCAACTGGAAACCGACTGCTCCGGGAGAGAGCAGAACCACTTCAGGGGGAGGTCGACCAAACTGGAGGAGAAGATTTTGCAGTTTAGGTGACCCTCGTTCCCCCAGATGGACATCTTCTGGGAGAAGTGTCGGAGGTGTGCAGACGGGTCGGACAATCCGTCATAGGGGATGAACCGCGGGACGGAGAACTTTCTGGGCAAGGGGGTGCGCTCGATCTCTTTTGTGAAGGGCGAGCCCCCCAGATCGGTGTGACCACAGATCTGCTTCTGGTCCCGCATGTCCAGGTTGTGCTGAAGAGCTAGCCTGACGCGTTTGTCGAACCGCTCCTGCTCGTCGTCCTCCTCTGGAGTCTGAACTCTGGACTTTCGCTTGGGGTGGTTCGGACTGCGATGGCTATGAGCTCGGCCATCGCGACTATGGTGACTCCGGCTGTTGCTCGAGCCTTCGTCACGAATCTGGCTCCGTTTCTGGTCCAGATGATTCCTGAGGTCTCCGCGGGGAGGCTGGGCTGCCCTGCCGGGGGCGTCCCTCTTTTTTCCTTGAGGCTCAGAGACTTGCTTCAAGGAGGCAGTCTGCGCTGCCCTCAGCTGCTGTTGGAGCTGCTGGAGCTCTCTGACTAACTGCTCCTGCTTCTGGAGAAGAGCGTCTTGGGCTGCGACGTCTCCTCCAACGGCTGGAGGTTGATCGCGGCGCGTCTCCTCTACGGCAACGGCTTTATCTTTGCGGGGACGTTCGCGCCGGTGCTCGTCGCGTCGGGGTGGCACGGTTTCGTCCGCTGAGAGCGAGGCCTCGACTCCCTCTTGGAATGGGATCTCGACGAAGAGTTGGGAGCCCAGGCGACCCTCGCCTGCGGATGTGCCTTGGACCGTTCGGGACCGTCCCTGAGGGGGGACGTCCGTTGACGGTGGTAGCAGCTCGAGAACTGGTCTCGAGGATTCTCCGCCCTTCTTAGCTTTCGGTGGCATGGCTTCTGAGAGATTGAGGTTTAGAAAGGTTGTTTGGAAAGATTTGGAGAAGGTTGGGAAGGCTGGGATATTGCTTTCCCACAGACGGCGCCAATTGTAGGTGCAGAAAATAATGACCCACAATAAGGAGGTGCCTTACAGGACTTATCCGAGAAGATGATGGTGACTGGGTGTGACTGGATGCCGTCCGAAAGCCTGAAAGGGAATAGCAAACGGTCAGAGGACCCTGGCCTGGGCGGCGCAAGGCTCTCCGATGCCAAAGTCAGTATGGGAACTGGAACAATGGAAGGAGAGGGAGAAGAGAGGCAGAGTAACGGCTCTGGGTATGAAAATGGCGTACCTTAGATGGTGGGTTGAGCCTCTATTTATAGAGTTTAGATCGTATCTTTGGGAGATATTGTGGTGTGGGTCCCGTGATTTGACTGGGAAGTCACGATCAGCCCACATTGCATTAATTGTGGTCCAATCCAGCCCACTATGCATTAAATGCCCGTCGGGTCAGCCCACATCGCATTTAATGCACATCTTGTTGGGCCAGATCCTGTTGGGCGCCTTTGGCGGTAGGGGGTACCAGCGGATCTGCCCTCGGGCCCTGCCCTGATGTGGCCTCAGCCGCTGGATGCCGTTCTGTCAGGGATCTGGCGAAGATTGTGGGCGGCTGGATGTCGCGTCTGTCCCACTAGCTCGTGCCCCTATCCCTCCACGTGCCTGATGACGTGGGGGATGAGGGGCGCATGTGAAGTCTCTCTTGCTTCGGCTTCTGTCCCGGCTTCTTCAGCCGAGGTGGAGCTTTCTGCCGAGATGGTACCCGGGGTGGCTCAGCCGAGGTGGAGCTCCTTGCCGAGATGACGCCCGAGGTGGGCCAGTTCGGCGCTAAGGGCCCGGAGCTGCCTGACTTCGGCCGGGCCTCCTGTCCTGGTAGCCGGGGTGAGCTTGGTGCCACGTGGATGGCACGAGGATGGCACGTGAGAATGCTTAACCTCATCTGATGGCTGCGATTAACTTAATCCTGTGGTTCTGGAAATCTCCCCACACACTTGGCATAAAGTATAGGTTCAAAACCGGCCGAATATAAAACTATGGAATATGAAAACTTTCATAATGTAAAATGAGTGAATGTATCATAGACTCCATGCCTGAGTTGTCAACTACATCCAAATATGACCACAATGACAGTAAATTAAGTAGAAAACTCTGTATCCATTCAGACATGACAACAGCACATTGCTTTTGGCTCCATTTTTATACCAATGATTTTTAAACATTTCAATAAAATATGTCTGTCAACAGGAAACAAATAAATAAAATAAAGAAATGATTGCTAGTAAAAAGAAAGGCGCATCAAGGCAAGCCAAAGGGCATTGAGAACATCTGGATAGAGGAAAATATGTAGTATAGTTGAATTTTGTGAGAGAAAAACTGGAACGTTTTGAAATAATGCCGCTGTTTTGCAGCGCAATACAAAACAATGAGAGAGGAAAAGGGGCAAAAGAATTTAGCATTACAATATTACATATTTCCATGCTTTGATTTAAAGTATTTCCATATCCAAAGCATCTAGATTTTCTTCTTCTTCTTTTCAGAGAACAGAAACTGCATAGGAAAATCATATAGACGTTTGAGTTTCCTAAGATAATAACAAAGAATCCTGAAAACAAATTTGTACTTTCCAAGACATGCAATATGAAGGAACACAACACAGCTCAAAGCAACCAATGTTTATGTATGATTACAGTAAGATGCAACCAAAAAGCTTTAAAACTGATTCCAATTAAAACTGATTCCAACAGGCACAAAAAATCTAGATGCTTTGGATATGGAAATACATTAAATCAAAGCATGGAAGCATGTAATATTGTAATGCTAAATTCTTTTAGCCTTTTTCCTCTCCCATTGTTATGTATTGCACGGAAAAATAGCGGCATTAATTCAAAATGTTCCAGAACTTATTTCTCGCAAAGGCAATATGTGTGTGCCTTTGCAACATTGTAAATGAGTATAATGGATTTTCAAGAAGTTAGAGGGTGACATTGACACTTTCCGTGTACTAGATAGCGAGTTTATAGTTTATACTAGGCATGGACACACATTCAAACATCCACCCAGGTAGGGTTGTAAACGGGTCGGTTTCGGTCTGGGTCCATGGTGGACCAGGAACCAGAACCGTTAAGGAGAAGGTGGAACAGGATCCGGACCTGGACTCATTTCGGAACCGATTTCTTGGCTCCGGAACGGGAACCAAAACCATATATGGGACGGGTCTAGATTCGGGTCCGGGTCTAGATAGAGAATGATATTTTTTAAAAAAATGGTTTTTAGGAGAGATTTTCAAAAATTGAGGTAATATGTCGGATCTAACGTCCAAGGGTCCGAACCAAGGTGGAACCGGACCCGGTATTTACTTATCGGGGCCTAAATAAGGACCCAGACCCAATTTTTAACGGGTCAGAACCTCCGGATAATCGGAGAATCGGGAACCCATTAACATCCCTACACCCAAAAACACACCCACACTCACGCTCACAAACCCCTCATTTTCTTATTTATAATTTATCAGAAAGGTATTGTGAACTTAGCAGGGTTAAGAATTTTACAGTAGAATTCTTACAGCCTAGTCCAGTTTGATGGGATGGTGAAGGTGATGATTATGTTTCCCCAGAATTTTCATTGGATGGGAATGCAAGAGAAGATAGTCGATAAAACAAGATATTTCAGTACAAGTATTGCTAGGCAAATATTTGGCAAATCACAACTAGCCAAACAAAAACCACCACGATGCATCATACAATAATCCTTGAGGAGAGTTTGGCATCCTTGTTCCAACACGTTCTTTCTTTTTACCAACCTGCAATATGCTGAATTTGTCACTTTATCTATGCAACAAAACACATATCTATTGCAAAAGCATTACAGATTTACATCGTTTTTTCTAAATAAAAAACATTATAAATAAGCTCTGTAGTAGATTCATTACATTGCAAATCCAGTTTTCTAGTTTGATTTGGAGGTCACCAAAACCAGAACATGTAGATTGAGTTGCATGTGACTCGGTTTGAGTTGTCTACTGACTCGATAAGCTTGCATAAGTCCTATCCCACAAGTTCACTGAAATCCATGATTCACAAAATTGGGAATCAAAGTTAAATTGACCAAGCGGATAAAGGTTAACTCATAAGCTGTGTAAAATTCACTTTTGTGGTGGATTAATTACCTACTGTGAATGGCGGCTTATGACCATTCAGCGTGTCTTCTGGATTGGTTTGTCTTGTTAAAGTATAATCACCAATTAATGATAAATATAATGAAAATCTAAACAGAATTTTCTCTCCAGATACCACAACTATTAACACTTTCATCTATAGTATTAGAAGGCATGACTAAGAACATCCTGACCAGTATTATTAGAAGAGAAAAACAAATAAGACAAAATCAAATGTCAAGGAAAAACAATTGGAACACTACGAGGTAGTGTTTAGCTGACTTGGACAGTTGGATCGAAAATGTCCAATCTAGTGCTCTATCAAACTGAATATAACAAATAAACTACTATAAATGGGAAAAAAGGAACACGGAGGTTTTCAACTGATTTATTAAAAGAAAATCCTTTTTTCTTTCTGAAATGGTAATACAATTCGATTCAGAAACAAAGAAAAGAGTACAACAAATAATCACAAATCAAAGGATAATTCGATCTTCTATTAATACTTTAATAGTAAAAACTAAAAAAACAAAGATAATTCTATTAATGTAAGTATAAATTTTGAAAATGACAGCAAGATCTTGATGGAATGTGATTGTAGAGATAGCAATTCAAGCTCACATATGTGACACATTCACACGAGGATCTTATGAAAAATCATACGAAATTATCTAGAGGCACAAATTCAACTTGCAAGGTACTGGGAATTGTCTAGATATGCGACAATAGCTGTAAGCATTTTTTCTTTTTCTATTTCTGCAAGATAAATTGCTATAATTAATCATATGATCATTGATGATTGGATTCCAAAGGAATACCTATATATACCACAGTCGACCCATGTATTGGGTACACTGCTTTTATGCAAATCTCTCTTGTTATTCTTCTCTCTGATAAAAGCTATTGGTGATATCGTTGTGAATCTCGTTTATATGTCTTGCAAATAGACAAACAGGGTATGAGAATCAACTAAAAAAAAAAGCCAAAGAGAGCAGTCGACCCATATATTGGGTACACTGCTTTTATGCAAATCTCTCTTGTTATTCTTCTCTCTGATAAAAGCTAGTGGTGATATAGATAGCAAAAAAAAAAAAAGCTATTGGTGATATTGTTGTTGTGTGGGGGTATTTTCACTAAGCCGAGGTCAAAGCTAGTCCTGGTCTTAAGAGCTTAAATCTCGCCCCCACTCGGCCGAGATGGGTCGCGGCTAAAGGGCCACGGCACACGCCGAGGTGAGCACCCCCGAGGTCAGGCGGTACGGGGCATTGTACGCCGACCTCGGCACGGCAGATTTGACAAGCACTGAAGGGACTGTCGACAGATTGGAGGCGCCTACTGAGGCGTGCCCTGCAATCCATCATTCCTGACGAAACGGCGTGTACAGAGCACGTGCGCCCCTAAAGCATGGCCCCGGGCCAGGCCCAATGGGACCTGGCCCAAAAGTCAAACTGCCGCCTGACCCGACAAGATTGGCATTTAATGCTGACCCAACAAGATTGACATTTAATGAAGCATGGGTAGGTAAGGCAGCATTTAATGCATTGTGGGCTGAGCGGACAGGGCCACTCGAGTGGCCAGGCCCATCTTGGAACTCGCCCGCGCAAGTCATCTCCATCTCTTATAAATAGCATCTCCATCTCCATTCCAAGGTACGCAACTCATAACGCACGCCCTTACTCTGCAACTTTCTCCCTATCTCCCTTATTCAGTCCCTGAACTGACTTAAGCATCGGAGAGCCTTGCGCTGCCCACAGCCAGGGTCCTCTGACGTGTTTTCTTCTCTTTCACTTCAGGTTTAGTCGGAGCCACAATCATTTTCATCCAAACCAATCAAGACAAGGGTCCTAATCCTTGATTCAAAGCCCGTAATTTTTAGGCACTTACAATTGGCGCCGTCTGTGGGAATGTATTAACCCATAACCAGAAACCTTTCCCAAAACCTTTCTAAAAACTTTTCCAAATCACCATGGCTCCGAGAAACAAAAGAGGCGGAGAGCACCCGAAGTCCCTCCCTCCAGGGCCGCTGGTTCTCCCTGGACCATTGCCCTACGTGTCCCATCCAGAGGAGCACAATCCGAGAGGGGAGACCGCAGAGGTGGACAGTTACCATACTGAGTCTGCCTCATCCCCGTTAGAGATGGGGAGTCCACCGCGGCTGAGTGCTCCCCTCCAAGAGCGTTTTTCGAAGGGTAAAGCCCCGGCAGCTGCGGGATCACACCGATCCGAGCGCCGCTCGAACCACGAAGGCAACAGAGCCGACCCTGCTCAAGCAGCGATCAGGGCTCAGAACCTCGCCCTCCAGGAGAAAGACGATCTTATCCGCTAGCTCAGGCAGCAGCTCCAGGAGAAGGAGACGGTCCCCGGGGGCGGTGATCTCGTAGGCAGAAAGGATCCCGTCACCGGCAAGGACTTAAGGCAGCATCTGAACGACAAGAGCCGCGAGCGGAGTCACGCTGGGAGTTCCTGCCATAACCACATTGACAGGGGGTCAATGCCAAGATCAGAGGCGGGAGATCAGAGGGCTCTGATTGACCACTTGATCAAGCAGGCCATTCGGAACACCCTGAAGGAGGCAGGGCTCGCTCAGAACCAGCCAGACGTCCCCGACTTCGCTGGCCTCGACTCATCACCTTTCTCCAGAGAAATCATCGACTATCCCCTCCCCAAGAAGTTCAGCGTCCCGAGGTTCGTCCTCTACGACGGAACCTCGGATCCAGCAGCACATCTCCGGCATTTCACCCAGAAACTATCCGTCTGGGGGGACGTCGGGCACCTCAACTGCAGAGTCTTCTCCTCCAGCCTAGGGGATCTTCCCCTCAAATGGTTCTGTGCGCTTCCGGAAGGATCGATCACGAACTGGTCTCAATTGCGAGACTCCTTCCTGGGGAAATTCCAGGCGTACAGTCATTCCAAAGACTGACAGCGACATCATGGCCCTCAGAATGAGGTGGAGTGAAAGCGTCACTCAGTTCGCCAAGAGATTCTGGACGGTTTATAGCCAAATCGACAACTCCTCCGAAGATGTCGCGATCAGGTCCTTCCAGCACGCCCTCCTACCAGGGTGCGAACTCCGGAAAGAGCTCGTCCGAAACGCTGTCCTCTCCGTAACAGCCCTCATGGCGAGGGTGAACAAATACATCGAACAAGAAGAGGACGAGGCACGGGCCAATGAGAGTTTTGGCGTCTCCAAAAACCGGTCTCGTAACGAGAACCGGTCTCGGCAGGAGGACAGACCGCGACAGGAGGATCGATCCCGGCAGGAAGATCGAACCTCCGGGAGGGAAAAGAGAACCTTCCACAGAGAAGAGACGAGCCGAGACCATCGTTCGGGTGGTCAATCGTCAGCCCTGACTCACACTTCAGCAGGGGGCAAGAGACATAGACCATCCTATTTTTCGCGCGAGAGGGTCAATACAGTTTTTAAAGAGCCGATTCACCAGATACTGGACAAGATCTAGGGCAAGCCGTACTTTAAATAGCCGCAGCCCATGAAGAGCGACCCCTCCATGAGAGATCAAACCAGGTTCTGCGCTTACCACAAGCAGAGCGGGCATAACAATGGGGATTGCTGTTAACGCACAGCAGGCCCGGCCCAAGGCCCAGCACGGGGGTCCAGTCTCCAACTTCTAGATTAAGTAGTTGGATTTAGTCAATATACCATTCAGCTGTAATTACTCTATTAATATATTTGGTTTCCTAACTTAGAATAGAAATTGATTGTAATTAGATAGATTGATTGTAATTAGTTATCTTTCTGTTTTTGGAGCCTTAATTAAGGCATTGTAAATTCTATATATTGTGATACAATGTACAAAGGAGGACAAGGAAAAACAATACAATTCACTTCATTGTTCTGTCGTCAGTTTGCCAAAGTTGTCATGGTATCAGAGCATGGTCTGTATTCTTGGTCTTAGATTTCTTCCAAAAGTTTTGAGGGAATAGGGATAGAAAGAATAAGTCTCTCTCTTGCAAATAAATAGATCCAGGATCTATTTCAAGACGTGCCAGCGACTCCAGCAATCAACATCAGTGAAATCCACGTGGTGGCCCACCCTTGATCACTCTGATCAAGTTCCAAAAACTCCATAGCCTTGGTCGACTGATGTTTCTAGGATTATTGGGGATTTTTTCAGGATTTTACAGCACCTCCAGGTTGGATTTTTTCTCATTCTAGAGATCTTCCAGTTTTTTAATATAGTTTTCATCTAGCCCGTACAAAATCTTGGATTCTCAGCAGAAGTGGATCATTCTTCTTTCATTAGAAGCAAGATTATTGTGCTCTCATAGATCTGTGATCTGATCTTGGCCCATCATCATCAGTTGGGGCCCACGTGCAGCATTAAGAGCCCAAATTCAGTTCGTCTGGGCTGTTTTTTTTACAGATTCTTGCTGTTTTTTTTGTGTTCTCTCTCTCTGCTGGTTGGATTTTGGTTTCTGAACACAGGGAAGATATTCTACATAGTTCTCTTGTCTGTGGGTAGTTTCTTTTCTATTCAGTACCAATTTCAGTTGCAATGGAAAAATCTGAGGTCACATTGATTAAATTTACGGGAAAGAATTACCCTGCCTGGTCCTTCCAATTCCAAACCTACCTAGAAGCTAAGGAATTGTGGGGATTTGTTTCTGGCACGGATCCTAAACCCACTGAGGATGAAAAGAAGATCTCCTCCTGGCATACTAAAGATGCCAAAATCAAATCCTGGATTCTGGGATCCGTGGAGCCTCATCTCATTATGAATCTCAAGCCTTACTCCACTTCTAAAGCAATGTGGGAGTATTTGAAGAAGATTTACCATCAAGAGAACTCGGCACGACAATTTCATCTTGAATGTGCAATTGCCGAATATACACAAGGGATCTTGTCTATACAAGACTATTATTCGGGATTTCATACCCTGTGGTCAGAATACGATAGTATTAAATATGCAAATGTGCCTGACAATGTGTTGACAGTCATCCAAGATCTGCAAGCCTCTAGTCAGCGAGATCAATTTTTGATGAAACTGCGGAATGAATATGAAAGTGTCCGATCTGCCCTAATGAATCGGTCACCCTTACCTTCCATGGATGTCTGCTTGAATGAACTTCTACGCGAAGAACAGCGCATTGCGACCTCAGCTCATATAGCCCAACAAAAGACGGAAACCTATTCAGTTGCATTCTCGGCAAATAAGTCTTCTCAACCTCCGCCTCGAGACTTGAGCAAAACACAGTGTTTCAGCTGTCAGAAATTTGGACATCTTGCATCTCAATGCAACCAGAAGGTCTGTCGTTACTGTAAGAAATCGGGACATATCATCTCTGAATGTCGCCGCCGCCCACAGCGTCCATCACCGCAGTCTCAGACTCCGCATGCATATGTTGCTTCTTCGGCTATACCTGCTGCTTCATCTACGTCCTCACAGCCTGGTCCTTCATCCTCTCTCACTCCGGATATGGTTCAACAGATGATTGTTAATGCCCTATCTGCTTTTGGTCTCTCAGGTACATCCTCTCCATCTTCTTGGTTTCTTGATTCTGGGGCATCTAATCATATGACGTCTTCCCGTGCTACACTCTCCAATGTGCAAAGTTACAAAGGTCCTTTTCAAATCCAAACTGCTAATGGGGACCATGTTCCCATTACTGCTGTCGGTGACATCTCTGGTCCTTTTCCATTGCAAAATGTTTATTTATGTCCAAATTTAACTTCCAACCTTTTGTCAGTGGGGCAACTTGTTGAAAATAATTGTAATATCACTTTTTCTTCTTCTGGTTGTGTTGTGCAGGACCAGATGTCCGGGAAGGAGATCGCGAGGGGACCTAAGTGTGGGCGCTTGTTTCCGCTGGACTTTTCAAAATATTTTAGGAATAAATTGACCAATGATGTGTTTTGTTTTTCCATTAGAGATAACTGTCAATTGTGGCATAAAAGACTTGGCCACCCTAATTCGAAAACTTTGTCCAAGATGTTCAATTCTGGTTTAATCAATAAAACTGCTGGTTTATCTTCTTGCGTG
Organism: Litsea cubeba; assembly: GCA_012931725.1. Taxonomy (NCBI): domain Eukaryota; kingdom Viridiplantae; phylum Streptophyta; class Magnoliopsida; order Laurales; family Lauraceae; genus Litsea; species Litsea cubeba. Next base: position 120,549,195 of record CM022944.1, on the reverse strand, counting down.
TCTTTTGATTGTGCTACTTGCAAATTGGGAAAAAGCAAAACCCTTCCTTTTCCTATTTCCACTTCCCATAGCACTCAGTTTTTTGATTTGGTTCACAGCGATGTATGGGGCATTGCTCCAACTCTCTCTCATGCTCACTATAAATACTTTGTGACTTTTATTGATGATTTCAGTCGGTTCACATGGGTTTACTTCCTGCATTCCAAATCTGATGTTTTTCATGTTTTTAAGATTTTTTTAGCTTATGTTGAAAACCAATTCTCTACTTGCATTAAAATCTTGCGCTCTGACTCAGGGGGGGAATATCTGTCCTCTGATTTTCAACAATATTTGCAAACAAAAGGAATTATCTCTCAAAGAACGTGTCCTTATACTCCACAACAGAATGGAATCGCTGAAAGGAAAAATCGACATCTCCTTGATGTCACTCGATCCCTTCTACTTGAATCATCTGTTCCTTCCCGTTTTTGGGCTGAGGCTTTGGCTACTGCAGTTCACCTCATTAACCGCATGCCTTTATCTTCTATTGACAATCACAGCCCATATTATCGTCTCTACAAGATCTCTCCATCTTATGATGATCTTCATGTTTTTGGTTCTGTTTGTTTTGTGCATTTGCCACCATCTGAACGGACCAAACTTACTGCTCAATCTGCTCGGTGTGTTTTTTTAGGATATGCACCTTTCCAAAAAGGGTTTCTTTGCTATGATCAACACATTCGTCGCATTCGTACATCTCGGAATGTCGTGTTTTTCGAAAACGAGTATTTCTTTCAAAAACATCTTGATGCTCCTGACAACTCTTTGGTTTCCTTACCTGGTTTTTCTGATGACACATCTATTGTTCGGTTTAATCCTAATTTTGTGTATCGCAGGCGGACTACAGATGTGCCTCCAGAGGGTTCCCCTCCCGATCTTCCTCTCACATTCGGTCCACCTGAGGTTCCTGGTCCCTCTGCAATTCCTCCATTGCGTCGTTCCACTCGCATTTCGGTACCCCCTGATCGCTATGGGTTCTCCCATCCTTCCTTAATGGCAACTTTGTCCTCCTCTCCTATTCCTCAATCCTATTCTCAGGCTGTGCAGGACAAATGTTGGAACCAGGCTATGCAAGATGAACTTGATGCGTTGGAGAAAAATCATACATGGGATGTTGTGTCAGCTCCTATAGGTGTCAAACCTATTGGCTGTAAATGGGTTTTTTCTCTCAAGCTAAAATCTGATGGTACCTTGGATCGCTATAAGGCGCGCCTAGTCGCTCTTGGAAATAGGCAGGAATATGGCGTGGATTATGACGAAACCTTTGCCCCTGTTGCAAAAATGACCACTGTCCGCACAATTCTTGCTGTTGCTGCATCCCAGTCTTGGCCCCTCTATCAAATGGATGTCAAGAATGCGTTTCTCCATGGTGACCTAAAAGAAGATGTTTATATGCTCCTGCCTCAGGGATGCTCATCCACACCGGGTATGGTTGCAAAACTTCGTCGCTCTCTCTATGGGCTGAAACAAGCTCCTCGTGCCTGGTTTGAGAAATTTCAAGCTGCTCTTCTGCGTTTAGATTTTCATCCCAGCCCCTATGATCCTTCTATGTTTCTTCATCATGCTCCATCCGGGATCACCATACTGCTTGTCTATGTTGATGACATAGTTATTACTGGTCCTAATGCTCAAATGATTCAGGAGCTGCAAGCTTCTCTTAGTGCGACATTTCACATGAAAGATCTCGGACCCTTGCACTATTTCCTTGGTCTTGAAGTACATCAAACATCTACAGGACTCTTTCTCAATCAGCACAAATACACTGTTGATCTCATTGACTTGGCTGGCCTTACTGCTTCTGCTCCAGTAGATACACCGGTCGAACTGAATGTCAAACTCAGTCGCGACGAGGGCGATCTTCTTTCCGATCCTACTACTTATCGCCAGTTGGTCGGAAGTTTGATTTATCTCACGATTACTCGCCCTGATATCTCTTATGCGGTGAATCTAATGAGCCAGTTCATGACTGCTCCTCGTCATCTTCATATGGCTGCTGTTCGACGCATCATTCGATACCTTATTCGTAACCCGACTCGTGGGTTGTTTTTTCCATCCAACAACCCTCTCTGTCTCAAAGCTTATTCAGATGCTGATTGGGCTGGTTGTCCTGATACTCGCCGATCAACAACAGGATGGTGCATGTTTTTGGGTGATTGTCTTATTTCCTGGAAATGCAAGAAACAGGGCACAGTCTCTAAATCCTCTACTGAAGCTGAATACCGAGCCATGTCTGCTGCCTGCTCTGAAATTCTTTGGCTCCGTGGTCTACTCTCTGACATTGGTTTTCTGGCAGATGGTGCTACTCCCCTCTATGCAGATAATACCAGTGCAATACGGATTACTGAGAATCCGATTTTTCATGAACGCACTAAACACATCGAGGTTGATTGTCACTTCATCCGTGATGAATTTAAACGCGGTGTCATCAGCCTTCCGCATGTCTCCACTGAACTTCAACTGGCTGACATTTTCACTAAAAGTCTTCCCCGACCTCGCCATCAATTCTTGGTTGGCAAATTGATGCTCGTTGATTCTCCCGCATCAATTTGAGGGGGGGTGTTAACGCACAGCAGGCCCGGCCCAAGGCCCAGCACGGGGGTCCAGTCTCCAACTTCTAGATTAAGTAGTTGGATTTAGTCAATATACCATTCAGCTGTAATTACTCTATTAATATATTTGGTTTCCTAACTTAGAATAGAAATTGATTGTAATTAGATAGATTGATTGTAATTAGTTATCTTTCTGTTTTTGGAGCCTTAATTAAGGCATTGTAAATTCTAAATATTGTGATACAATGTACAAAGGAGGACAAGGAAAAACAATACAATTCACTTCATTGTTCTTTCGTCAGTTTGCCAAAGTTGTCAATTGCTACTCCCTCAAAGACCATCTCGAGAGGCTCGTCAAGAGCGGGCACCTGAAGGAGTACTGCAAGGGAGCAGACAGCAGAAGCAATGAGCAACCTCGGCGCCGAGCCGAGGAGAGTCATGACAGCGACGGGTCAGAAAGAATCATAAGCGTCATTCACCTGGCCCCAGCTAAGCAAAATAGCGGCTAGGCCCGTGCCGAGGCCAGGAGAGCCTCCCACGGGAAGCAGGTCATGGCAGTCGAGCTCGGACCAGCTTCCAAAAGGGCTCGGAAAGAGAGGCCAAAGATCTGGTTCTCAGACGAGGACCTAGAAGGAGTCCAGCTCCCTCACAATGACCCGCTGATCATGACCCTGAAGCTGGGGAGCTGCAAGGTACAAAGGATCCTCGTCGACCCCGGCAGTTCGTCCGGGATCCTCTACTTCGACTGCTTTACTAAGATGGGGCTCACCGAAGAAGACCTCCGAGAAGCGCGGACCCCCCTGATAGGGTTTAGCGCGAAGCCCGTATATCCAAAGGGAAGAGTCTCCCTCAAAGTCCAAGTCGGAGGCGCGTCAGTAGTGGCTGACTTCCTCGTCGTGGATACACCATCCCCCTACAATGCCATCGTGGGGAGGAGCTCGCTGCACCAGATAGAGGTTGTCCCCTCCTCCTACCATCAGAAGCTTAAGTTCCCTTTGGAGAGGGACGGCGGGATCGAGGTGGTCACAGTCGACGGTGACCAGCAAATGGCCAAGCGTTGCATGATGGCCATCATGTCCGGCGAGGAAGAGCCAAAGCAAGTACATATGGCGGAGCTGGAAGCCGAACTGGACAGAGTTGGCCACGATCCGGAAGACAAGAGCATTGAAGAACTCACCAAGGTCAGGCTTGACCCCAGTGATCCCGAGAGGTACTTCCTGCTTGGGAGTCAGCTCACCGAGCTGGAGAGGTCTGAGCTGCTTGACTTCCTGTTGCAGAACAGAGAGGTTTTCGCTTGGACCCCGCAGGAAATGCCTGGCGTGGACCCCGAGGTCACGAGCCACAGGCTGAACGTGGACCCTCAAGTCAAACATGTGGTCCAAAAGGCCAGAAGATCCGGAGTCGAGCAATCTGCGGCAGTGGTCGAACACAGGGGAGAAACTACTAAAGGCAAGCGCCATCAGAGAGGTCCAGTACCCGAAATGGCTGGCGAACACTATGGTAATAAAAAACAAGACTGGGAAGTGGCGGGTCTGCGTCGACTTCACCGACCTTAACAAGGCATGTTCCAAATACTGCTTTCCGCTCCCGAAGATCGACCAAATGATCGATGCCACTGCCGGTCACGAAAGGATGAGTTTTCTAGACGCCTACCGCGGCTATCACCAGATACCCATGTACGGATCAGATGAAGAAAAAACGGCATTCATCACTCCTAGGTGGACCTACTGCTATAAAGTGATGCCGTTCGGACTCAAGAATGTAGGGGCGACCTACCAGAGGTTGGTCACCAAGATGTTCCAAGACCAGCTTTGCAAAACAGTCGAGGTATACATTGACGACATGGTCGTCAAGTCCATCCAATCTCACGACCATCTGACGGACCTCGGCCAGGTATTCGACGTTCTCCGGAGGTTCGGGTTAAAGCTAAACGCCTCCAAATGCGCCTTCGGAGTCGGCTCCGGCAAATTCTTAGGGAGCCTCGTCACGAGACGAGGTATTGAAGCGAACCCGGACCAAATCTCCGCGATCCTAGGAATTCAGAGCCCGGCAACGACGAAGCAGGTCCAGCGGCTCACCGGCATGGCTGCCGCCCTCAACCGCTTCATCAGCAGGTCTTCCGACAAATGCCGTCCTTTCTTTCAGCTGCTGAAGAAGAACCTGAGGTTCGAGTGGACCCAAGAGTGCGATTCTGCTCTCCAAGAGCTCAAAGCTTACCTGGCCTCACCCCCACTGCTGTCGACCCCGAAGAAAGGCGAAGCATTGTATTTATACTTGGTAGTCTCCGATCATGCTGTAAGCTCCGTGCTGGTCAGAGAAGATGAAGGGCAGCAGAGGCCCATTTATTACACAAGCAAGACCCTCCTCGACGCGGAGACCAGATACTTGTAGATGGAGAAGCTCCCGCTGGCCCTCGTCAGTGCCTCTCGAAAACTCTCACACTATTTCCAGGCCCACACAATAGTGGTGGTTACTGAGCACCAACTCAAGTCTGTCTTCCGGAAGGCCGACTTCTCCGGACGAGTTTCAAGATGGGCCGTGGAGCTGGGACAGTACGACATCCAGTACCAACCCAGGACAGCGATCAAAGCGCAGGTTTTGGCGGATTTCATCGTCGAGTTTACTTCACCGAATTCGACGCCGAGCCCACTCGACCCCGAACTAGGGGGCAAGGTGACGACTTAGTCTCGAGGACTGATTATGAGCAATCAAGGGATACGTTCCGAGATTCAGCTTGGAAGGTCTTCGTTGACGGGTCCTTTACATCTAGGAGGGCTGGCGTCGGCGTAGTTCTCCAGTCCCCGGAAGGGCTAGTCATTGAGCAAGCCCTGACTCTTGACTTCCGAGCATCAAACAATGAGGCAGAATACGAAGCATTGCTGGCAGGGCTGAATAGTGCCATGATTCTCAGAGCTCAACAGCTGGTAGTCTTCAGTGACTCACAGTTGGTGACGAGCCAGCTCACTGGAGATTACCAGGCTCGCGACGATAGAATGGCAGCCTATTTGACCCTCGCCAAGAAGCTCCTCTCTCAATTCCCTGAAGCAGAAATCAGACAAATCGGCAGAGACTCGCCAACCTAGCTTCCGCCGTCGAAGTTGGAAAAAAGAAGACTGTAGAAGTGGGCTCGCTGACGTCAGCAAGTATAGAGCTCCGCCCACCACGGCAAATCTTATGCATCGATCTCAGGCCCAGTTGGATGGATCCCATCATCGCGTACCATAAGGACGACCAACTCCCTGAGGACAGAGCTCAAGCTCACAAAATCAGGCTCAGGGCAGCACGGTTCTGGCTCTCTCCAGAAGGAAAACTGTACAGAAAATCCTTCACAGGTCCTTATCTCCAGTGCGTCCACCCGAGCCGAGTTGAAGACTTCCTCTATGAAAAACATGAAGGCATCTGTGGAAGTCACATCGGAGGAAGGTCACTAGCTTACCGGGCTATAAGCCAAGTATACTGGTGGTCGTACATGCAGAAGGACGCACAAATGTACGCCATGAAATGCGAGAAGTGCAAGAAGTTTTCGCACAATCTCCATCAACCTGCACAGGATCTGAGCCCACTCTCCAGCCCGTGGCCCTTTGCTCAGTGGGGGCTGGACATCGTGGGACCTCTCCATCGAGCTCCAGGGAATAAGAGGTGGCTGATAGTGGCCACTGACTATTTCACCAAAATGGATAGAGGCAGAAGCATTGTCTTCCATCACTGAGCGAGACTCCAAGAACTTTGTATGGAAGAACATCGTCACGAGATTCGGCATCCCTCGAATCTTGGTCTCGGACAACGGGACCCAATTCAACTCCAGCCTCTTCAAAAACTTCTGCAAGGAGCTTGGCATTAGGAACCATTACTCGACTCCAGCCTATCCCCCAGAGCAACGGCCGAGTCGAGATCTCAAACAAAGTGGTCCTTGATGGACTCAAAAAGAGACTCGACGGGGCCAAAGGGAGATGGGTGGAAGAGTTGCCCAGTGTGCTGTGGGCATACAGGACCACCCCGAGGCGCTCCACTTCAGAAACTCCATTCTCCTTGGCATACGGAATGGAAGCCGTGATCCCGCTGGAGATCGGCCTCCCAACGCTCAGGTCCGAACTCTTTGACCAAGGTCAAAACGAGAAAAACCTGACCCTTGGATTGGATCTAGCCGAAGAGCGCAGAGAGGCGGCGTCCATCCGTTTAGCAGCTTATCAGCAACGGCTTGCAAGAGATTACAATCAGAGAGTTCGGGAAAGGAAGTTCTCCGTTGGAGAGCTGGTCCTGAAGAAGGCTCTGCCTGCGGACAAGGACCCGAACCAGGGCAAGTTGGCCCCAAACTGGCGCGGCCCATTCAAGGTAGTCTCGACTGCAGGCCGGTCCGCGTATAAGCTCGAGGATATGGATGGAAAGTTACTACCACGGCCATGGAACGCCTTGCACCTCAAGAAATTTTACTTTTGAAATGTATTCAGATATGCAAGTCAATGAAGAACATTTCCTCTCAAAAGTTTCTTTTATTATTCTAAGTCAAGAACCGCGGCAACAACGCAATTCTCCAGTTCGGCAGAAACTTCTCCATTCGTGCGATAAGCGCATCTCGGCCCTCGCGCCAGATAGCCAGCACGGCCCCTGGTGACGAGCCAGGGGGACTTCTCCATTCGTGCGATAAGCGCATCTCGGCCCTCGCGCCAGATAGCCAGCACGGCCCCTGGTGACGAGCCAGGGGGGACTTCTCCATTCGTGCGATAAGCGCATCTCGGCCCTCGCGCCAGATAGCCAGCACGGCCCCTGGTGATGAGCCAGGGGGACTTCTCCATTCGTGCGTTAAGCGCATCTCGGCCCTCGCGCCAGATAGCCAGCACGGCCCCTGGTGACGAGCCAGGGGGACTTCTCCATTCGTGCGATAAGCGCATCTCGGCCCTCGCGCCAGATAGCCAGCACGACCCCTGGTGACGAGCCAGGGGGACTTCTCCATTCGTGCGATAAGCGCATCTCGGCCCTCGCGCCAGATAGCCAGCACGGCCCCTGGTGACGAGCCAGGGGGGACTTCTCCACTCGTGCGATGAGCGCATCTCGGCCCTCGTGCCAGATAGCCAGCACGGCCCCTGGTGGCTATCCAGAAAGATCGCCCTACTTACCCATCTAATCGCTGGGCAACTATCCTAAACATTTTAATCCCGGACCAAGGCGGCTCGGCACTTACCGAGCTCATATACTTGTACAAAATTTTCTTTCTACTATTCGGAGATTCTACTCATTCGCCGTCACGACACTCAACTCCCTGGAAGCCCTACATCGCATTTTAAAGGCTACAGCTACTGAGCGCGGCTAATTAATAGCGGGACCCCAAGGTATGGGGCTCGGCCATATAGCCGAAGCGAAACACTTGGCACGCTCAGATCAAACATAAGCGCAAAGTAAAGAAAGATACAGAATAGACACAAAAGGAGGTTCTCATTCAAAACAAAGAAGTTTTCATTAAAACAGATAAAAGGTCCTCTACATGAAGGGCGCGACGCGCCTAATACAAAAAACTTTTTACATCAAAAGAAAAGAGAGGAGAGCAGCGGCAGATGGACTTCACACGGCAGGAGCGACGTCATCCGCAGGAGGGGCTTCGGACAAAGAGGCCGCAGCCGGGGTCGCAGCTTCAGCAGGCGCCTCAGATACTGATGGGGGAGGTTGCAGTTCCGACTCGACAGCGCGGCCCCCCTCTGCTTCATCCACAATGTCTGAGCGCGGATACTCATCCGGGCTCGTGTATGCAGGATGATCGCGGGGGACGCCCATCTTGTCCAAGGCCGCCTTCCACCCCATCTCCCAAGAGGAGAGGCGTATGTCATTGACCTGCGCCGCGTACTCGTCGCCCGCCACGTCAACGCCATCTTGAAAGGCAGCTTTGACCTCGGTTTAGAGGTTGAACTCTAGCTTAGCCTTCTGCCTCTCCAGTTCCCAAATCCTCCTCTCCAGTTCGGCATCCCTCCTCTTGACCAAGTCGAGCGCCGACTTTACGTTATCAAGCTCGGCAAAGAGGGATCGGTGCGTGTCCTCATACTCTGCCATCTTCGCCTGAACCTCCTCCAAGGCCTTCTTGTGATGTTCACAGATAGCCTGGCCTCTCTTCAGCTCGGCATGGCATTTCTGGACTTGTGACATCGAGACCTGGGCCATCTGCACGGTCTGCAAGAAAATCAAGCCACCAGTGAGCCAAAGCTATCACTAAAAGGGAAGATGTTAAAGAAGGTTTAACTTACACTCAGGCTCGCCTTCATCTGCGATGCCAGCAACGAGATGTCGTCCATCTCGTCATATTTCTCCATATCCCGCGGCAAGGAGCAGGCGCTCCCCAAGCAAGCAATCACAAGCGCCCCCCCCCCCCCCCCCCCCGGAGAGACGATCGGCTACCGTCAACGGTCTCCCGGGCTGGAGCATGAAGCTCGGTCTCCAGGGGGCAGAAGGAGCCTGCGTGGCCAGGCCGGATGCCGAGGACTCCCCCGCCGAGCCTTCGACCCTGGCCCTTTTCCTGATCTGGTCATCCCCCTGCGAGGCCGGGGTGGAGATGACCGCGGGAGTTCCGGTCCCGGTCGCGGCAAGCGGCGTAGGAGTCCGAGCAGGGGGAGCCGCGGTAGAAGACGAGGGCGCACTTGACGACGAGGGCGCGCGGGAGGAAGATGCCGCGCCCCGACCTCTGCCACCCACAGGCAGGGCCTTAAGGTTCCTCAGAACTGGTTTCGGACGGGTCCTGTCCATCGCCTCCTCCGAGTCGGTCTCTGACAGAACGATCCTCCCGATCGTCTCGGCGTTGTCCTTGGATCCCGAAGTGGACGTCTCCGAGTTGGATGCGGAACGATCCCCTGAGTCTGCCGCGGTCCGCTCCTCGTCCGCTCTGATCTCCTCCTCTACCTCCGCCGCGGCTTGCGTACGGTGGGCAAGATGCTTCTTGTCCTTATAGCCGCGGTATCTGGGCTCGTACCCCAGCAGCTTCCACGCCGACCTATCCTTGTGGCCGTGGTAGCTCTCCAAAGCCTGGATCCAAGCTTTGTTCAATTTCCAGCCGTCTCGGGAAGCAGCCGCTCTCCTCTGACGAACGCTTGCAGAGCAAACAGAAAACATAAGCCTGGCAATACGAAGGAACAGAAGAAGTAAAAAGGCGTACTAAGACTATAATTACTTGGAGGGGTGCCGAAATGGCGAGGGATCTTGAAAGATTTTTCCGCGATGGGCTCGTCATCGCTAAACTCCCAGTTGCCCGTGACCATCAGACGGTCGTCCCCGGCATATTTATTGGAGTCCTCCAGGGCTTGCACGAATGGCCTCCGACCCGGCTTGATGCGGAGGTAGTACATATCCTTCCCGGATTTACAAATATCATAGGCGTCCTCGATATCGTGGACGCCGAGACCAATGCCCAAAATTGTATTGAGCGCGTCCGTGCCCATTACAATCTTGAAACTATTAGGCATCAATTGGCAGGGGCAAAGGTTCCATGCCCTGAGGCACTCCCTAAGCAGAGGGCGGAGGGGAAACCTAACCCCGCCCTCGATTACGGCCACTAAGGGAAACGGCATCCAGCCGTTGTAAAAGTCACCTAGGATACAGGCAGCAGGAGGGGCCGCCATGACTTGGACCCCATCCGGTATGCTATACTTAGCCCTGAGGTCGGCTAATCCCCTCTCAGACTCTATCCAGTGACTGAAAATGCCCATCCCTCAAATGAAAAAGCTAGAAGAGGGGAAGAAGGTGCTGGGAACGAAAGAAAATCCTAGACAGAGCCCTAGGAAGCAGAATGAAACGGAGGTGAAGGAAGGAGACTTACGAAAAGGCCAACAGCAGGAGTGGTCAGTAAACGCAGAACCCTAGCAGCACCTCCCTCCGGCGAAAAGTCCGGAAAACCTCTGCGACGGTCTCTCTCGTTCAGGGAAGCGAAAGCAGGGGAAGAAGGAGAAAGCTCTGGGAGCGGAAGCGAAAGCGAAGAAGAAGAGCTTTGGAAACGAAAGCAAAGCAGAGAGACAGAGTTTCGGAGTGAGAAGATAAAGAAGAAAGAAGAAAGAAGAAAGAAGAGAGACGCCCCCTACTTATAGCTGAAAGTAGGGCGCCTAATCATGGCGCAATTTTTAATTTCAAAGAAAGCGCGTCTTTTCGCTGCGCGCGCCGTCATGAAAAGACGGGCCAGCCAAGCTAAGGGAGACACGTGAAAGCGTCAGCCTGCTTTGCGCGCGCCATTTAATGCCTCGGACGCCAAAGTGACAGCGGGTAGAGATAAGTACAAAGGGGCTGCGCGGCATTAAATGAGATTTCAAAGCGACAAGCCGTTTGGACTTCCTCCGAGCTGGAACGCAAGGGCATCGCGGCATTCCCTCTGCGAGTCCTCATCAGCTTCCGACCTCAAAGAGTTGGGATACTCTAAGAGCTCAAAAGCTGGGGGGCAATTGTGTGGGGATATTTTCACTAAGCCGAGGTCAAAGCTAGTCCTGGTCTTAAGAGCTTAAATCTCGCCCCCACTCGGCCGAGACGGGTCGCGACTAAAGGGCCACGGCATTCGCCGAGGTGAGCACCCCCGAGGTCAGGCGGTACGGGGCATTGTACGCCGACCTCGGCACGGCAGATTTGACAAGCACTGAAGGGACTGTCGACAGATTGGAGGCACGTACTGAGGCGTGCCCTGCGATCCATCATTCCTGACGAAACGGCGTGTACAGAGCACATGCGCCCCCAAAGCATGGCCCCGGGCCAGGCCCGATGGGACCTGGCCCAAAAGTCAAACCGCCGCCTGACCCGACAAGATTGGCATTTAATGAAGCATGGGTAGGTAAGGCAGCATTTAATGCATTGTGGGCTGAGCGGACAGGGCCACTCGAGTGGCCAGGCCCATCTTGGAACTCGCCCATGCAAGTCATCTCCATCTCTTATAAATAGCATCTCCATCTCCATTCCAAGGTACGCAACTCATAACGCACGCCCTTACTCTGCAACTTTCTCCTTATCTCCCTTATTCAGTCCCTGAACTGACTTAAGCATCGGAGAGCCTTGCGCTGCCCACAGTCAGGGTCCTCTGACGTGTTTTCTTCTCTTTCACTTCAGGTTTAGTCGGAGCCACGATCATTTTCATCCAAACCAATCAAGACAAGGGTCCTAATCCTTGATTCAAAGCCCGTGATTTTTAGGCACTTACAGTTGTGAATCACCTTTATATTTCTTGCGAATAGAACAACAGAGTATGAGAATCAACTAACCCCCCCCCCCCCCAACCAAAAAAAAAAAAAAACAGAGAGAATTAGTTTCAAATTATACCAAAGTCTCCAATATTCCAAAATTGTCTATGATTTGGTATAATTTGAAACGAGCCCAGTTGCATGATCTAAAAGCTAGATCAATTGATTCCATGAGTGCTTGTCCGACAGGTGATGAGCATCCCTACAGTCTACAGTAAAAGTTTATATTGCACAATTTGATAGCATATCATTATGTTCCTAAATGTAGGGTTTTATGATTAACTTTGGGAAGATTATGCAAAATAGTCACGATATCTTTGCAAAATGGAGGTGAGCATTTGCAATCGAAAGGGATGCTTGGAGGCAAGTAATTTCGTCGGGGCATGGAACAACAGTCACCAATATGAGCACGTCACAGATAGCAATGAACCAAGGTCTTAGAAAGTCTTAACATATCCCCCAAGTCTAAACTTGTGGAAAGTGCATCAAGCAAGAGCTTGGCTCAAGGTTAGCAAAGATGATAAAAATTATATTCCAGGACGGTTGGGTAACATAGATGTTGGCGAAGCAAGGACCCCACTCGCTATTCTGTAGGCCGTTGTTCGCTTGGGCAGTGGTCTTCAGGTGGGCTACTGTCACGCCCCGAAGTCTGAGATCCTTTGGACCCTCAGATTTCTGGAACACGACGGTCTCACATTGAACATGAGGGGTCAATCCCCTTAATAAACATAATGAAGACAATCTAATCAACTAATTTAAATTAATGCATCAATTAACAAACCACTATTAATTAAGTTGAGCAATAATATCAAGCTCAATAGTCTCAAAATATCCAAAGAAATATAACATGGTCAATCTAAGCCACTACAAAGAAAATAAAATCTAAGGTGCTAAATAGTGGTTCGCTTCTCAAACTTCACTTGTCCCTGCCAAGCTAAGATTCTTCATTGTCGGAATCAACCTTAACATCTGAGGAAAAAGAATAATACACATATGAGCATAAAGCTCCACAAGTAAACAAACTATAGAGCTATAGCAAACGATTATTCAATCAAATGCTTGCAATTTGTATACGATGAACAAATACGGTTAATTCAAGAGTATTCCAATAAAATTGAAATACTAAGAAATATTAACAAGATAATTTGAACAATGGTGCATAAACAATTTTGCAAGGATTCATGAATATTGGCAGTAATTATAAATCACATGATCTAATATAAGAAAAGGCATATCTACGGTCACAATACACAAAAGTACCTGTCAGAATTAAGCCTTGACCAGGTATAATATGATGACACATATAAGGGCCCGAAGCCATAATAACACACACATAAGGGCCCGAAGCCATAAGGGACTAGCTGCAGTCTAGTTATCACGCACAAAGGGGTTCCCAGGTCCCAATGTCATACCCATAATGAGGGCTAAGTCCGCGTTTTGGGTTACCCCACATCGCGTTGCCCAATACATTGGATGATGCCTTAGAGATCAAGGTTTAAATTCAAGGGTGAACCATAAAACTAAGAATTCAGGTTTCTAAGGAAAATATGATTTGGGGCATTTTTCCAACATAATTGGAATTGTAACATAGTTTTTGAAGTCCAACCATGCTATAAATATTTCTAGCAAGGGTTTAAATCAAAATTTCTATATCTCATGGTAGCATCAAATGGACATGGAACATGTTCAATAATTACAATTTTGATCATTGATGAGTACACGAATTAGTTCATAAAGGTACAATTATATCAATAAAATCAATAGCCCTAAATAAGCTAAGATGCCAAGACCGGGCCTTGCATGAAACAAAATGATTGAATATCAATTTAACATATTGGAAAGCAAGGGTTGGAATACTCTAACTACTAGAGAACCATAGTAAGGTTACTTGCCTGGATTAGCGGTGGATGATGGATTTAACCTAGCCTGACTTGACTGCTCTATGACTCGGTTTGGGTCCCTGTTAATGACAGTTCACAACTTAATTAGCGATGGGGTTTGAAGACTGGATTCATGCACCAATTCTTTGACTTGGGTCAGGCTTGAGTATGGGTCATGTGCAATGAGCTAATACATATTGGTTTTGGGTTTGGGTTACTAAGTAGTACAAGTGGGCCTCACAATTTAAATTGAATTCATCATGCATGTCAAATGGTCCAAGTATAATGGGTCTCATATCTCGATTGAGCTGAACTAATTTATGAGGATATAGCAATATGTAATCAAGATCATAGGTGAGATCAAAGGTTGAGATGGCCTGGGTTTATTGCAAGGTGGCCACTGATGTCCATTTGGTAGAGAGAAAGAGTGAGGAAAAGATGAGCAGGTTGAGTTCATCAGGGTAGGTAGGGCACAGGTTCATTTCCATATGTTTGACTAGATGAGTTATGGGTTGACTTATATGCTATTAGTTTAAGGCTTTAATTGATGGGTAGGAGTACTGGGTGTGCAAGTCGGAGTGAATTGGACCCGGATTATGAGAAACTGGTCTATCCTCGTGGATAAGACATGGCTGAATGATGATGGGTGGCTTAGATTGGTTAGTGGTGTTTGGTCTAGAGATGATAAGAAACAGAGATCAGAAAGAAGCAGGGAAGAATGATGATGAAGAAAGAAAGAAAAGGAAGATAGGCTGAAGGGGTGTAGTTTTGTTGGGTTATACAATTTGTGAAGTGGGCACAGATGTTAAGATGAACTAGTTTGTATGAACGATGGTGGCATGGAGTGATGATGAGGTTACATGTGCTGGTGGACATGAGTTGGGTACCTTGGTTGTTGATGTTGGCGTCATGCACTACGTTGAGATGAAATCCGATCATCATATGGGCTCTATGGTGACAAGGTACTGTTGCAGAGGTATGAGTTTTTGATGAAGGCCATGATGATAGTGGATGAATTCATGAATACAGAGCTGTTAATGCACTTATTGTAAGGTGGGGGGTTGTGGCCTAGATGCAAAACGAACCCAAGGTTGTGGATGAGTTTCATTGGTGTGATTTAACATGCTAAGGAAGTTTTTAACAGGAAATAAGCAACAAGAAGCTAAAAGCCTACCATGAACATAAATGGAGTGAAGCAATAATGAAATAAAATAAGCACACATAGTAAATGAAATAAACGAACCAGAAAGTGTGAGGGGAAGTACCTGGAACAAAGAGAGCTTGAGATGGAGAGGAGATTCGTATGAGAGGAAGAGAGATTGAAAGGTGGAGTGGGGATTCCTCTAAATAAGGAAGAGATGGAGTTCTAATGGGAGGAAAGATCGTGAAGGTAGAGAGAGTGCTCTAACTAACTATCCACAACGTGGGATTCCCATTTGACTGGGTCTAATTCTCTTAATGAAACCAAGTAAAATGAGATTTTTATCTCTATTATCAATATAGGGTCCCACTCAAAATATGATGAAATTACACAAAGCACAAGTTTAATTCAATCAATGGGTGGGGTCCAAGCATGGTCCAATCTATGATCAAAATTAAATAGCAAAAACAACAAAAATAAAAAAAATAACAATAATCACAATAAAGACCTAGGGATTGGGCCCTTACAGCTACTCTTCCAAGAAGATCCTGGCTACGAATAACTTGAGGAAAAAGAAGTTTTGTAAATGCATGCACCCTTGCCGATACTGAATCAGTCAAACCCCCCTTGTTTGTTTTGTTGCTCTATTTGGAATAAAGTCCTATCCTACTTCAGTTGCAGTTGGGTTCTACCAAATTTCTTTACTCTCCCTTTTGAAGCTGGGAAGTATGGCATTTGCTCGGATCGAAGGAAGAAAATACGGCTTCTCTCTTTTGTGGTAGTGATCTTGATTCTTGATGATTTTGAAAGCCCAGACTTGGAATGCCTTGAAGGCATGGATAAAAATATCGGCCGCTACGCCGATATATCGGCCGTGGTGGCCGGTACCGCCACGCTATTTTATAAATAGCGGGTATCGCACCGCTACGACTGCCACAAAACGTGGATACCCTCGGACCCCCTCCACGAAGCGCATGTTTTAGAGAAGTGTCAATCAAGAAAACGAAAGGATCTTACTTGATAGCTAAGACTCTTTTGCTAGTTGTCTTTCCGTGTTTGTGCTTGGAGCTTTGGATGTCTATTATTATCATAACTTGCTAGATAAGATATTAAACCTGTTTAATTATGTTTTAAATTGTATAGTAGTAAAGATATAGTTACCTATTACTACTAGATTTCAAACCGGTCTTAATTAAATTGTTTTATAAAGAACCCTCATTGTGCTGGTGACTAAGGTATTCCTATTTCCTTCACTAACTCTCTACTCTGTCATTTCTAATTGGTGTTGATTTTTGATCACTTCATAGTGTAGAAGATAATGGACTTATGCTAACAGGCCCTAGGCCCAACCCAATCAGTTTATAACCCATGTAAAATATCCCACGTGTGGGTCTAGGATAAGCCTTATACAGGCTGTTTCATTGATTTTCTTCTATGTAGAGAGATAGGATATTCTTTAGATATTCTTTATTCTTCAATTCTTGATCAACTTTTCCTCCAAACTTCTTTCTCTCATTCTGCTCTTTACATTCTAACATGGTATCAGAGCTATGGTTATGATCAATCCCTCTTCTATTGTCTTCTATCATTGATCATTCTTCTTCCTGAAGTGAAAACTTCTCTCTGATAGTGTCTAATCATCCCTGATCAGAGGTGGCCCACCTTTGATCATCATCATCATCGCAGCGGAAGCAGACTATATTGTTCGTCTGGTTATTCTCCTATTTATGGAGATTTTTTCAAGATTTTTGGATCATCAGAAGTAGGATATCCACCTCATTTTGTGATATTTCAATTTTGTCCGGCAGTTTCCATCACAGCCGTTCAAATTTGTGGATTTTGATCCGATTTGAGTGAAACTTTGGCCTGGAGTTGCGAAAATAACTTGTCCTTCCATTCCATACCTCTGATCGGGCCGCGATCAATTATTCAGATCTCACAAGGAAATCGACACAGTGACGGCATTGACGTGTTTGACGCTGTTCTCGCCAGTTCTTCTCTGTTTTGCTTCTGTTTCACTACTGGCCCACCAGCGATGATCACAACATCACTAACAGTTATCCCCATGTTGGTCGACTCATTTTTCTGGGAATTATAGTGATTTTTTAGGAATTTTTCCATCACCTTTGAGATAGTTTCCAACTTCTTCTTCATCTGACGGTTTTCTCAGACAGATTTCATCATCACCGTCCAGATTTGTGGATCTTTTTCCAAATCTCATCAGATTTGGACCTGAAGGAAGTACATTTGATCCACTTTACAGCGATCAAACCTGATCTGTGATTCAATCACCCTGTGGGGCCCACGTGTGGATTCACCCGCTGACGATAGGGACGACAGGCTTCCATGTACTCTGTTGCTGCTACTGTGCACTACTGTTTGCACCTTTCTCACCCTCTGGCTACCAGCATCCACCTAACAAATATTACCACTGAGTTTTGGACCATATCACTGTCGTGCTACAACAGAGACCATAATCTCTGTTTCCTTTCCTCCATTGGTTCAAGGCATCAGATCTCATCTCAACATCAGATTGGACCTCATCTCAGGCATTAGATTCAAGGATCTGAACAAAGAAAACATTTCTGATCTCTGTCCATGCAGCTATCTATTGATCTGACCATCTGATCAAGAACTGGGGCCCACCTCGGATTGTGCAACTGTCACAAGTTCTGCACCAAGCTGGTCGCCAATATACTCTGGGATTTCTCCATATTTTTTTCTGGAATTTATCATCTCAAAAGTACTGTTGCTGCTGCCACTGTTAGCCCTCTTTGCTGCCGCCACATATTTGCTGCTGCTGTTGCTGTCTTTGCTGCTATTAGTATTGTTCCTGCCTCTTTTCTACTATGGACAATTATGATGCTAATGGTGATCGGTATCAATCTCACTCTCCTCTAGCATTTCCATCTTTTCATTCTTCAATATCTCTGTCTTCATCCATCACCCCATCCACATGGTTTCTAGATTCAGGAGCATCGAACCACATGACTTCTATAGAAAGTAGCTTTATAGCCTCTCACCCTTACCTTGGAAAAGAAAAAATCACCACTGCTAATGGAGACCAATTAATCATCTCTGGAATTGGTACCATTATTTTATCTGGTGTCTCTGGCCAGTCTCTCCACCTTCCCAATGTCTACTTTGTTCCCAAATTATCAGCCAATTTACTTTCTGTAGGACAACTTATTGATGATGGGTACTATATTATCTTTTCTTCCACTGGTTGTGTCATACAGGGGCGACAAACTGGGAAGGTGATCGCAACGGGGAGTAAACATGGTCGACTATTTCTGCTGGACATTGGACATCATTCTCTCTTTTCTTCTTCTTCTCCTCAGTTAGATAAATTGTGGACTGTGTGGCATAGTCGTCTTGGTCATGTGAACAATGCGTATTTACTTTCCCTATTTAAAAGTGGTTGTTTAGAACCCACTTTTAATAATAAAGTAATGTCCTCTTTCCTTCAATCTAAGTGTGAAACGTGTTGTTTGAGTAAGAGTCATATCTTGCCTTTTCCTATTCATAGTTCTCATGCGTTATCATCTTTTGATATTATTCACACTGATGTTTGGGGAATTGCACCCACCTTGAGTCGGACAGGCTTTAAGTATTATGTGACATTCATTGATGATCATTCTCGTTTCACTTGGATTTATTTCATGCACTTCAAATCTGAAGTTTTTTCTTTCTTCCAAAAGTTTTACAAAATGGTTCAAACTCAATTTCAGAAAGAAATAAAAATTCTTAGGTCCGACTCTGGTGGAGAATACATGTCCCATGATTTTTCTGCCTTCCTTTCTGATAAAGGAATTCTTCATCAAAAATCTTGCCCGCATACTCCACAGCAAAATGGTGTTGCGGAGAGGAAGAACCGGCATATTCTTGAAATTGTTCGTTCTCTCCTCCTTGCATCCTTAGTTCCTCCCACCTTTTGGTGTGATGCTGCACAGACTGCGGTATATCTCCTCAATCGTCATCCTAGCTCCGTTCTAGGAAAGACTACTCCATATGAAGCTCTCTTTGGTAATACCCCTTCATATTCTCACTTGCGTGTTTTTGGTTGTTTATGCTTTGTCCATCTTCCACCTACAGAACGCACTAAGTTGTCACCCTCAAGCTGCCAAATGTCTCTTTCTAGGTTACAGTACTGAACACAAGGGATTTCTATGCTATGACCAATCTGAGAAACGCATGCGAATATCTCGTAATGTAATCTTCTTAGAACACATTCCTTTCTTCTCTTTGCGTTTGGACACACATCCTGTTACTGTCTCTTATCTGCCACAATTTCCTGCGACTACTTCTCCACCACCACCTATTACCAAAGTCTATGTCCGGCGTAACAAGGTTCCTCCTGTGGGGCCTCCTTCTCCTGATCATCTCCCAATACTGCCTCCTACACCCTCAGGTATTAATACTTCCTCCACCGATAGTGTTTTACCCTTGCGACGCTCTAGTCGTCCTTCTGTTGCTCCTGACAGATATGGCTTCCCTGCTCTTTTCACTTCTTTGGATAGTGCTCCTATTCCCACCTCTTATTCACAGGCTTCGAAGATTGCATATTGGCAGGATGCTATGACTGAGGAGTTGCTTGCTCTTGAAGCAAACAATACATGGGACTTGGTACCGACTCCTGAACGCACCTCTGTGATTGGCAGTAAATGGATCTACTCTATAAAGGTTAACTCTGATGGGAGTCTTGACCGCTACAAAGCCAGATTGGTGGCACAGGGTTACAAGCAGGAGTATGGCATTGACTATGAGGAGACATTTGCACCACTGGCTAAAATGACCACTGGTCGCACCCTCCTTCGTGTAGCTGCAGCCCGTAACTGGCCCCTATGGCAAATGGATGTCAAAAACGCCTTTCTTCATGGCGACTTACATGAAACTGTTTATTTAAAACCACCTCCGGGTTATGCTTGTCCTCCACACCATGTTTGTAAATTGAGGAAAGCTCTTTATGGACTTAAGCAGGCTCCCAGGGCTTGGTTTGATAAATTTCGGGCCGCTATCCTTCAAGCTGGATTTCGCCAGAGTCACTCTGATAGTTCCCTCTTCCTCCGATGGACATCAAAAGGCTACACATTTCTCTTAGTCTATGTTGATGATATGATTATCAGTGGCAATGATAGTGCCGGTATTACGGATCTCAAACGTCATCTCACTCGCCACTTGAGAATGAAGGATCTTGGTCCTCTCACCTACTTTCTAGGGCTGGAGTTCTTGCGTAACAAATCTGGCATTCGGGTTCATCAGAGGAAATATGCTAAAGATTTAATAACTTCGGCACAACTTGATGATGCTCACACTTTTGATACTCCTATGGAGTTGAACAGCAAGATCCGTAGGGATGATGGCCAGCCCCTAGATGATCCTTCTGTTTTTTCGGCGAATAGTAGGTAGTTTGCTCTACTTAACTATGACCCGACCAGATATTTCTCATGCAGTTCATACGGTTAGCCAGTTTGTGAGCAATCCTCACAAACCTCACCTTGCTGCTGCCTTGCGCATACTCCGCTATGTCAAAGGCACCCTTAACCATGGTCTCTTCTACTCTTCGGGCGCTTCTCTGCACTTATCAGCTTATTCGGATGCTGACTGGGCTGGTTGCCCAGATTCTCGGCGCTCTACCACTGGCTGGTGTATGTTTCTTGAGGACTCCTTGATTTCGTGGAAATGCAAGAAGCAAACCACCGTCTCTAAATCTTCTGCTGAGGCTGAATATCGGGCCATGTCATCTGCGAGTGCTGAAATCATCTGGCTACGCCGTCTTCTCTGTGAATTCGGTGTCATCATTGGTAGATCTACACCTCTTCATGGGGACAACACCAGTGCTACGAGAATTGCAAACAATCCGGTCTTTCATGAAAGAACGAAGCACATTGAGATTGATTGCCACTTCATCCGTCAGCATGTTGTTACGGAGAAGATCACTTTGCCTCATGTCTCTACTCTTAACCAGTTGGCGGATATCTTCACAAAAGCTCTCCCCAAAACGCGTCATCATGATCTCACTAGCAAATTGATGTTTTCTGCCTTACCACATCAATTTGAGGGGGAGTGTAGAAGATAATGGACTTATACTAACAGGCCCTAGGCCCAACCCAATCAGTTTTTAACCCATGTAAAATATCCCACGTGTGGGTCTAGGATAAGCCTTATACAGGCTGTTTCATTGATTTTCTTCTATGTATAGAGATAGGATATTCTTTAGATATTCTTTATTCTTCAATTCTTGATTGTAATTAGATTGTAAATACTGCTGATTACTAGCATGTGATTAGGGTAAATTGATTATAAAATGGTTGGTCGATCCTCCTTTGAGGTATCAACTTTTCCCCAAACTTCTTTCTCTCATTCTGCTCTGTACATTCTAACACATAGTTCATTCACTTGATTGAATTTGAACCTTGAATGTTGAAGCATTGATATTTAATTGTTCAACGACGTTCATTAATGAGTAATGACCTAACTCTTAAGTCTTATGCCTTTATTTCATGTTCTAGGTTTTTTTTTTTTTTTTTATGAGCTTTCCATTACTTTCTAAGTTAGTATGACTAAGAAGCATTAATACATGTGAAAAAACTAATCATTATTATTATTTTCTATTTATACAGCGATACAAGACTTCATATATTGAGGGCACTGCTACGCCCCCTTTTCTTACTTACTTTTGCAAAAGAACCATATATTCTTTCATTTTACAATTTTTTGGATTTTCTGAAATTTTTTCAGATTTTTTGGGCAATTTTCTCAAATCGCACCGCTACGCCGCTACGTATCCTCGCTACGCTACGTATCGCCCGCTTCGTAGCGGTTTGGCGGCGGGCCACTACGCCTGCCGCTACCGCTATTTTCATCCTTGCTTGATGGGAACTTTGGTAGGCAGGGCTTGGTAGTACAGTAAGGCATTACACAGCTTCTTGGGCAGTGGCCTTAAAATAACTTCAAAGGAGTCTTATTGTCAATTGTTTAGTTATTTTGAAAGGAGCCCCACTCCAATGGTAGCACCTCCCTCAGTAGGCCCCTTCAACCTTAATTTAGATGGATACGCTCAGGAAAATCCCAGTTGGATGGAATCAAAGGCATTATCAGAGATATTGATTCCTATATTCCCAACAAATATTTTGGTCCTACTGGGTTATGTTTCGTCAATGAGGCAAAGGTTCAAGCTCTTTGGGTGTGCCACATGGAGGTGTTAAGGTTGGGCCTCCAATAATCATTAGAAGACAATGCTTTTAGTACCATATGAGGCTCATGCCTCAAGGCTCAACCTGGGCAAGGCATTCCAAAATTTTCCCAGGCCTATGCTTATGTCCCATCTTAAGAGGCATATATCTTAGATGAAGCATTTGCTTCCGTCAACGCCCATATACATAGATGTACTACTGATAGACGGCTTATTTAAAGAAATAAGGGAGGGGAGGTTTATTGTTTAATTTTTTTTGTTGTTTTTTTTATAACTACAAAAATTTATTACTCCCAAAAAAACAAGAAAAGAACCATTACAATTTTTTGATTTTTTTTTTGGTTGTTGTCCTAGTTAACTCACTAAAAGGCTTGAAATAATCAGTTTTTTTTTTTTATATTTCTATAAACATATTATATTCTATCTAATTATTTAATTGTTAAAAATGCTTATGCAAACATATTTTATATATAAAAAAAAAAGCCAGCATAAAGGAGGGGTTTGCATCAGGGAGGTTGACAGACAGTGTAAAACTTTTGTCACAAGTCTAACATGAACATGTAATTATTTATTTATTAAAAAGGAAAGCTTGCAACGCTTACGCCTTATGCTTTAAACAGTTGGAACTTAGATCGCCTCGGTCATGCCTCCAGAATTTTAAAACATGGAATTAAGTGGCCCTACAAGGTGAATAGTCTGTTGCCATGGAGGCTAGCAGACATAGACAAATTCCACAATCAGGTTAGGAAGATTCCAATCTCGTTTAGGCATATTTTTCAGAGAGTAATGATGAAGTGGATATTTTAGCTACGGTTGCCTCTCAACTATGTTTGGAAATGTAGTGTCGCTTCCCTTTAATTTTGGTTGTGTCTTCCCCATGGGAAAGTTATTTTCCATTTTCTGATGGGTCCTTGTATATTTTTAGCTTAGGGCTGTGTAGTGGACCCCTTGTTTGTTTGTTTTCCTCAGCGGTATGGTCCAAGAAGAAGAGGGTCCATTGATGGGTCCCATCAAGGAATCTTTTATTAATTTGATTTCCTTAATTAGAATCATAATGTTAGTTGAGTTGATTTAATTAGAGGGATTTTAGTAATCCTGTTGAGGAAATTTAGTAATCCTGTAATAATGTTATTTATTTATTTAGGCTATTGCTCTATTATTTATAGAGGGGGTCTCTCGATGTAATGCATGCTACCTGTTGAAGGAATTTAGTAATCCTGCAATAATGTTGTTCCCTTATTTAGGCTGTTCCTCTATTATTTATAGAGGGGGACTCTCGATGTAATACCTGCTATTGAAAATAAAAGCAGAGAGTATTGTCATGAGTTGTTTCTTGGGTGTTCTTCTCTTAATTGCCTTAGGGCTGGAGTCTGAGGACTCAATCACACCATTTGAGGTGTCAATCTTTGTTTTGATCGTAGCTGGGGCTGCACCAAATTGGCATCAGAGCGAAGATCTGTTCTCGGATCGCCGTCCCGATCGCCGATTCAAGGTAACCCATGAACTTGATCCCTTCCATTCATTACCGTTGTCCATTCCCATCACCACCATCCATTCATCCCATCTCAACCAAACCCATCACCAACCCTATGTCCACGTAACACCGCTCTCCATCATCTCCACATCCATCAATCCTATCCCCACCATTCCAGTCCCGTGCACCGCGAGCGCCAACGTCTAAGTTCGTTGTCACCTCCATTTGCATCCTCGAGGTCACCATCACACCATCCCTCTCCACTCTCCATCGTCAAGAGCAAGTCAACAGATAAGCCCCTTTTCTCTCCTATTTGTCTATGCACATTAATCAAGAAATGGAAAGGCATGCCATTCCACACGTGCCACCCACTGTTGGGTTTAACCCGAGTTCAGGTCTAACCTGAATCCAAACCCGACCCAGTAGAGTATTAAAAAAAAAAAAAAATCATTGTACTTGGCCGACCCAACCCACGGAGGGCCTGGGTAACCCAGTCCAAGTTAGGTTAAAAAATAAAAAATTGCAATTGAATTCTCATGGCCACCCGAGGGCATCAATACCATGGGTATTTCATTAACTACCAGCGGGATGAGCAGTTGACCAAGCTGGGTCATGACATGGACGATGTAGTTCAGCAACTTGAGATTGTCGAAGCAGCTATTACTGAACTACAGGGAAATCGGGTTACAGGAGGAACAAAGGTTGTTGTCACAGATCTAGATCTGCAAACATCAGGGGTCAGAATTCAGGCCACGCCAATAACCCCTATTCCCTTAACATCCAAAACAAGGGTCCAAGTAAACCCAGCCACACCTGGATGCTAGCGTCAGCCTCGTGAGACTGTGTTTGAAATGGTGAAGTGTCATCTAACCGAACAAGGTGATGTCGGGACCCACAATGCACCGCATGCAAATGACATCACTAAAAAGGTGAAACTAGATGTCAACAATTTTTGAGGGAGTCTCAGTCCAAAGGTTTTCATCGATTGGCTCAATTCTCTCGACAACTACTTCGTGTGGTATAGCATGAACGATGCTCAGAAGATAGCATTCACAAAGGTTAAACTCAAGGGTCATGCATGCATATTGTGGCAAAGTATAGAAAACAATGAGCTTACCTTCAGACATCTCGTCATGCATTGGGAAGATATGAAGCAGAAATTCAAGCAAAACTCCTTTCCCTCTTACTACGTTGACTCTCTGCATAAGGGATACCCTAATCTCCAACAAGATAACTACTTTCTGGATGAGTACACCAATATGTTCCAAGATTACATAGTGCACTGCAGTTTACGGGCTGATGATGGACTCACCATCAACAAATACACGGAAGGCCTACGCCTGATATTCGACGAAGGATTGCTATGTTTGAATTCGCTGATGTCAATGGAGCTTATTGTAAAGCTCGAAAAGCAGGCAAGAACGATATCAAGCTGGGGACCCTTCCACTAAAGGGGTACCTAGGAAGCACGGATACCTCTCCGGGACCGTCGTGTCAGTGTCCAACACGGGTCGGACACGGACATGTTCTAGACATGCCAAAAAGATTATCCTATTTATTTTTTTATATTTTATATTTCGGACGCTGGGGACACGCTGGGGGACACGTTGGCCTCTTTTAATTGAAAAAATAAATAAAATTAGAGTAAAAAAAAGAAAACAAAAGGGGGTTGTTTGTAACAAGTTATAACTTAAGAGGAAAAGACCCCAGTCCTTTTAATTCATCCGTCCAGCTCCAGCCCTAAAAGAAAGAGAATAAAAAACTCATTCGTCTGTCTAGCCCTAAACGAAAGAGAAAAAAGCCCATTTGTCCGTCCAGCCCAAACAAAGAAGAAGAAGAAGATGATGATGATGAAGATGAGAAAGAAGGAAGAAGAAGATCTACTGCAATACTACTTCTGCTTCCTTTTTTCGCTTGTGGTACTGCTTCTGCTCATCAGGTAGGCTGTTGCTGCTTCCATTTTTCTCTTTTTTATTTCTTTCTCAGCTTCTTCTTCTTTTTCTTTTTCTTTTTTGTCTCTACACTGCTTTTGCTGCTACTTGTTTTTTATTTCTGTGCTGCTGCTTCTTTTTTTTTTTTAAGTTTTTGCTGCAAAAAATATTTTGTTTTTTTTCTGTTTTTGCTCATGCTGCTGTTTTTTTTTTTTTGGCTCATCAAATCTGTTTGTTGTTTCTATACTATTTTTTTTGTAATTTGCTACTATTTTTCTGATCATTAGATGTTCTATTTTTGCTGTTTTCTTCTTTGCTGTGGTGTTGTTGCAAACCTCCTTAATGCTTTTTTTTTTCCACTGCGAATATGCAAATCTGCAAATGTCCTTGCTGCTGATGTTCTTTATTTTTTGCTGCTGTTCTTTATATCAAATAATTTAATTTTTTATTTATCAGCTGCTTCTTCACCTCTGGAATTTAGTAATATAAGTTCCAATTCTGGCTCTAGCTCACACAGCCCCTCCAATGAAGAAGATATAAATAAGCCTCTGTGGAAATATGTAACTAAGTTTGAAAACTTAATAAAGGAGGAGGAAATATTACTTGGCAGTGTAGTTTTTGCAATCAGATAAAAAGAGCTCATACACAAGGGTTAAGGCTCACTTGTTAAAATCGTCTGGCAATGGGATTGCTGCATGTTCACGCGCTACAACAAAAGACATTTCTCAAATGCAAAAATTAGACGAAGAAGTAAAATTAAGGATGAAGGCCAATGCACCAAAGAAAGTACCTCTGCATGTTCCTAGTCTTTCAATGAGTTCTAATTCTATGGGTATGAATAGTATTATGCACGGAGGGTTTGACTCAAAGAAGAGAAAGACAAGTGGAAGTAGGAGTTTAAATCCAATTGAGAAGGCATTTAATATAGGAGCTCGTGATCAATTACATGCCGAGATTGCTAGGATATTTCATTCTGCGGGTTTACCATTTCACTTAGCACGAAACCCACATTTTGTGAATGCCTTCACTATCGCTGCCAACAGTCCACTTACCAGTTATGTGCCTCCGGGGTACAATATGTTGAGGACGAGTTTACTCCAAAGAGAGAAGGCAAACATTAAGATTATTGCAACCTATTAAAGGCATGTGGAGGGAAAAGGGTGTAAGCATTGTGAGTGATGGGTGGAGTGACTCACAAAGGAGGCCATTAATCAATTTCATGGCTGTTACAGAAGGTGAGCCTATGTTTCTTAAAGTTGTTGATTGTTCAGGTGAAACGAAAGACAAGTATTTCATTGCTAATTTGAGGAAGGAGGTCATTAATGATGTTGGGCATGAGAATGTGGTTCAAGTGATTACTGACAATGCTCCAAATTGTAAGGGTGCGGGGCAAATCATTGAATCACAATTTCCTTAACATTATTTGGACACCATGTGTGGTCCACACCCTCAATCTTGCTTTGAAGAACATTTGTGCAGAAAAAAAATGTTGAGAACAACCAATTGACATATAGCGAATGTAGTTGGATATTAGACATTGTTGGCGATGTTATGCACGTAAAGCATTTTATCATGAATCACACAATGAGGTTGGCCATGTTCAATGAGTTGTTACTTTGAAATTGCTTTATGTGGCAGACACCCGCTTTGCTTCAGCGATTGTCATGCTTAAGAGATTCAAACTTATAAAGCGGGGTCTCCAAGCTATGGTTGTAAGTGACAAATAGTCTTGTTATCGAGAAGATGATGTGGGGACCGCAAGATTTGCAAAAGAAAAGTTGTTAGATGACGTTTGGTCGGATTCCATTAATTACATTCTTTCCTTCACATCGCCTATTTATGATATGCTTAGACTTTGTGATACGGACAAACCTTGTCTTCACTTGGTGTATGACATGTGGGATACAATGACTGAAAAAGTGAAGACCACAATATTTAGGCATGAAGGGAAGCAGCATGATGAGTCATCTGGATTTTATGATGTGGTACACCAAATACTTGTTGATCGTTGGAACAAAAACAATACCCCACTCCATTGCTTGGCACATTCTTTGAATCCCAGGTGAATTACTTTCTTTTATTCTTACATCATAATACACATTTTTTTATTATCAAGTAAATCTGAAATCCTTCTTTCTTTTGTGAAAGGTATTATAGCGACGAATGGCTTCAAAAGGACCCGAGTCAAGTTCCTCCACATAAAGATGTGGAGGTTTCTAGAGAGAGAAAGAAATGTCTTGTAAAATACTTCCCCACTTCCGAGGAGCGCACAATGGTTAATATGGAGTTTGCCAATTTCTCGCTTAAAATGGCGGAATTTGGAGTATGATTCTTTACATGATCGATATCATATGAATCCAACGAGTTGGTGGGCCATCCATGGTGCATGTGCACCCATGATTCAAAGCTTAGCTTTTAAGCTACTTATGCTGCCTTCTTCTTCATCATGTTGCGACGGGAATTGGAGTACTTACTCCTTTGTGCACTCCGTGAGAAGGAATAAGATGACGCCAAAACGTGCTGAAGACTTGGTTTTTATTCATAGCAATCTACGTCTTTTATCACGAAAAAACCCACAATATATGCCAGGTGAGACTAAGATGTGGGATATTGTAGGAGATACACATGATTCCTTCGAGGATGTTGGGGTGCTTGAGGCTGCTAATCTCTCGCTTGACGAGCCAGAGTTTGGATACCGTGGTCTTTATAGATGATGTTGATCATGATCAAATTGATGGTGATGATGAGACAATTGAAGTTGCATCAATTGAGTAAACTTTAGACTGAAATTGACTCCTTTTTTTCTTTTTTTATTTTTGGAATGGATAGGAAATTGATGATCCTTCCTTTTCTTTGTATGGATTTTATGGAACTATGGATATTTCATGTTTAATGATTATGAATTATGTTTCAGTTTTGTATAGCTATTTGATAATTTGATATGTTTGTTAGTTGGTCAGTGGTACTTGGATTTTTATTTATTTGATTGCTAAATTGATTACAAAGTTAAAATGATATTATCTTTTAGTATATGACTAGATATATTATTATTAAATATTAACGTGTCCCCGATGTGTCCATGTCCTACTTTTATGAGAAATGTCGTGTCGGCGTCTCCATGTCGTGTCCGTGCTTCTTAGAGGGGTATAATATGCCACTCCCAATAATTCCTAGCAATCGATTATATGACCAAGACCGCCACCTGCACAACAAAGGCAACCCCAAGGGACGCAACAAAGACCGCTTCTTCCTCAAAATCAACAATAGTAGGCGCATCAAAATGATCCTCGTGCCCGAGGACAAGGCGACGAAAGGGAGGTGATCTGCCATACCTGCCAACAGAAGGGGCATTATGCTTCACGGGAATCTCTATGCAGAAAATGAATCAAAAAGCAACGAAGATTATGATCAACACATTCAGATGGAGAAAACTACATACGCACTAAGCCTTGTCAATGATGAATTCCCAGACAATGGTACACCACTTGCCTATCTTGAGCGTCACCTTCTGATCACAAAAGATCAACATGACGAGCATGATTATAATCATGTACCCATCTTTTGCTGCTGAGTTCTCTACAAAGGTAAGACTTGTACAATTATCGTCGATGGAGGCAATGCTATGAATGTCATTTCTAAAGAAGCTGTGGACAAGTTGCAACTGCCAACGACGAAGTATCCGAGGCCGTACAAAATAGCATGGGTGAACGATTCAACTATCCCGGTTGACAAGCAGTACATAGTTCCTTTCAAACTAGGCTTGTATGAAGACACCATCAAGTGTGAAGTCATTACAATGAATGTCACACACAAACTCTTTGGTCATCCTTGGTTGAAGAACTTAAAGGTTGTCACTAACAACGACAACAATACTCATACTTTCATATGGAAGGATGTAAGACCCGGTTATGGCCACTGCAAGTCCAACCTTCAACTAAGGCCCCGATAGAAGCAACTACTACTCAAATATTGACTATGCGCAAATTTGAATAGGAAAGCAAGGAACGGGGTGTGATGTATGCCCTTGTCATTTGACAGGTTCCAGATGACTCCTCACACAAGTCAACTCCAAAAGAAGTTAAGCCACTCATGCAACAATTCTTCGAACTTATTCCGGATGAGTTACCGAGGAATCTTCCACGTATGAGGGACACACAACATGCCATTGAGTTGTTCCCTGGTTTTTCGTTGCTGAATCTTCATGCATACCAGATGAGTCTAGTGAAGCATGCCAAGCTAAAAAGACAGGTGGACGATCTATTGAAAATGGGGTACATTCGAGAAAGTCTTAGTCCCTACGGTGTACCCACCTTTCTCACTCCCAAAGAAAAATGGGAGTTGGCGTATGTGTATGGACAGTCGAGCTATCAACAAGATCACGGTAAAATATAGATTTCTTATTCCCACAATGGATGATAGGATCGATATGATGACAGGAGCATCTATCTTTTCCAAGATTGATCTACAAAGTGGTTACCACCAGGTTCGCATCAGGACAGGTGATGAGTGGAAGACAATGTTTAAGACCAAAGATGGCCTTTACAAATGGTTGGTTATGCCATTCGGTTTAATGAATGCTCCAGGTGCATTTAAGAGGGTTATGACCCGTTTGCTGTAATTTTATATCGGGAAATTCGTCGTTGTTTATTTCGACAACATTCTAATTTACAGCAAAACCGGAGAGGAGCGTCTTACTCATTTGCAGACTATCTGCCATCTCTTTCACCAAGAACACTCTACATCAATCTTAAAAAGTGCACTTTCATGAGCAGTTTTGTTGTATTCTTGAGATTCATTATATCGACAAAAGGAATCAAAATGGATCTAGAGGAGGTGAAGGCAATTCTAGATTGACCTCTCCCTACCACAGTCACTGAGGTTATGAATTTTCATGGACATGCCACTTTCTACTGAAGTTTCATTGGAAATTTCAGCAGCATTGCCGCTCCGATCACAAAGTGTCTAAAGAAGGGTCAGTTCGCATGGACCAAGGCCGCAACTCAAGCCTTTGAGCAGATCAAGTGGAAAATTACAGAAGCTCCTATCCTGCACCTTCCTGATTTTGACAAAGTAATTGAAGTTACATGCGATGCATCAAATGTTGGAATTAAAGTCATTAGCCAAGGACATCCGACTGCTTTCCATTACGAGAAACTCTCAGAATCAAAGCGCAAGTACTCTCTTTATGCTTTGCAGATCTATGCTCTTGTTTAATCGCTTCGCCATTGGAGACATTGCCTGGTCGGCAGATAATTTGTACTTTGCTCTAATCATAAGTCTCAAAAGCACCTCCACTCACAACAAAAAGTGGGCGCCAATTATGCTAAATGGAGCACTTATATTCAAGAGTTTAATTTTACCATCCACCATAAATATGGAAAGGAAAATGTGATGGTGGATGCTCTCAGTCGCCGGAAACATCTCCTGACCACCAAGGCTATTTCTATACCAGGCTTCGAGCAAATCAAGCAGGAGTATGAAAAGGACAAAGACTTCGGCACCATCTATATAGAAATCCGTCATGGTGAGTGTTTCAAACACCCACATTTTAGCATTCATGATGGGTATTATTTTATGGCAGTCGAGTTTGCTTGCCGAATACGTCTATCCGAGAGCATGTTATCAGGGAACTCCATTCCGGAGGATCCAGTGCCCATTTGGGTCGAGATAAGACCCTGGCTCTTGTAAAAGATAGATACTAATGGCCATATATGACACCATATGTGTCTCGTATATATGAACGGTGCCATACTTGTCAACTAGCCAAAGGAAGCAGGAAAAATGTGGGGTTATAGCAGCTATTGCTGTCCCACATGCCCTCTGGGAAGATATCAACATGGATTTTGTGCTAGGACTACTTGAGACACCCAGAAAAGCGAATTCTATATTTGTGGTTGTAGATCGCTTTTGCAAAATAGCTCATTTTATCCCATGTAACTCTACTGCGGATGCTTACAAGGTCGCACAACTTTTCTTTAAAGAAATGGTCTATTTGCATGGACTTCTCTAAAGACCATTGTGCCCGATAGGGATACTTAGCTCGTTAGTTACTTACGGAAGACTTTGTGGAATATGTCAAAGACAAAGCTGACATTTTCTACTGCATATCATCTACAAACTAATGGCTAGATAGGAGTAGTGAACCGTAGCCTTGGGATTCTACTGTGTTGTTTAGTACGAGACCATCTCACCACATGGGATCAGGTGCTTCCTATGGCTGTGTTTGTATACAACTCAATCAACCGATCCACAGGGATTTCTCCTTTCGAAGCAGTTACCGGCATTAGACCACGTCTACAAGTTGATCGTGTTCCACTTCCTACAAAGGCAAGAACGAGTGCTAATGCGGATAGCTTTATCAGACATATGCAGCGGGTACATGAAGAAGTTCGATTACATATTTCCACAAGTAATGATTCATTTACACAGCATGCAGATAAGCGTCGTTGCTTCATTCAAGTTGCAAAAGGAGATATGGTTATGGTGCGTAATCGTCCGGAGCGCCTTCCGCCGGGAGCCAATAAAAAGTTATATCCTCGCAACTCAGGTTCGTTCAAGATTCTGAAGAAAATTGGTCCTAATGCATGTGTTAGATATGCCATTGGATCTTGGATTGAATGCTACATTCAACGTTGAAGATCTCACCCTTTACAAGGGACATAACTAAGACAGTGCTTCGGAAGAACAGGAAATTCAGTTGCCAACTTCACCACTCTCTGCGGATAAAATCATTGATGTGCTTGACACTCAGATTGTTTCAACTCGACAAGGGGGATTTCTTAAGTTTCTTGTTCATTGGCAGAATCGCCCTCTCCGATGCAACATATATCACGGATACTGACTTCTAGCGTCTTAATCCCGATCTCTACGAGCAATATCAAGCTATTAACTCGCTGCAGTCGAGTTCTTCCAAGCCGAGGAGAGTTGATGTGGCACGATCCAAGAGCAAGAGGGTCCATTGATGGGCCCCATCAAGGAATCTTTACTAATTTGATTTCCTTAATTAGATTCGTAATTTTAGTTGATTTGATTTAATTAGAGAGATTTTAGTAATCCTGTAGTAATGTTGTTTCCTTATTTAGGCTATTCCTCTATTATTTATAGAGGGGGACTCTCTATGTAATGCATGCTATTGAAAATAAAAACACAAAGTATTGTCGTGAGTTGTTTCTTGGGTGTTCTTCTATGAATCGCCTTAGGGCTTGAGTTTGAGGGCTCGATCACACCGTTTGAGGTGCCGATCTTCATTGATCATGGTTGGGGCTGCACCATGCTGTCTATATCTTGTTTATCTATATCTCACTGTATTCTCTCATATATTGTACAGCTGATCTTCCTTTAATGACACCGTTGTCATTTAGGGAAAAGAAAAGGATAAAGCACATTAATAATGTTGTTCACAATGACACTACTAGTAGTTGTAGCAGCAATACTTGTGTCATGAAACTAGAGATCAAATATGCCCCATACCTTCTCATAATCCCAGACACTTACAAAGCCATCCTCCGCAGCACTGCCAAATACAGACGCTTTCTCTAGAGACCACTGGAACGTAAAATAAATAAATTATAGAAAACCCATACAACGTCTCAGATGAAATTATTTACTGTTTGGAGAAGTAACACAAACAATGCCAAAATAAAGTATTTTTTTTAAAAAAAAAAAAGCCCCACACCTGCACACATAAGACAGCAGCTTTGTGGCCTTCAAATTTGTAAACAGGCAATCCAACACCACCAGGAGTGAGATTTCGACGATCAAACATATGAACGGAGTTATCAGCTGACCTGAAGGAATAGCATGACATGTTAAAATATGTAAAGCAACCTAGGCTACATAACTTCCAACTTACTAAAAATCCAACTATCTGCTACAAGATGAATGCAAAGCAAAATAAGTACTTGCCCGGTTAGAATAAAGTTTTCATCATGAGGGTTCCAGTCAACACAATGAAGATCGGCATTATGAGCTTTCTCCACCTGGCCAAAAGAAACATACAATATTCAATAGATTACAAATTAAAATTGAAGCTGACAAAAGGGGAAAAAACTGTGACAAAAGTAAAGGCATCACAATTCTTGAAAATAGTGCAAAATTATGTGTGCTAAAAGCCTAAAACGGTTAAATAGAGGTACAAGAAAGGATAGAATTATGAATGAGTTTTTAAAAGGAATTGCAATAAAAGGAAAAAAGTAAATAAATAAGGAATGCCATGTGAAATGGTTTGCTCGTGTTCACAAAATGCCAGAACCAGCCTCTGTATGACAAATTTAAGGGTTACATGTTCAAAGAACTAAGACGAGAGTAATGAAATCATCGGATGAAGTGAGGAAATAAGTCAGTGTGGGGTTACAAAGAATATAGCTTCAAATAGGGTTCAGTGGAAGAGGAAAACTCACAAAGGTGACCTTCAATTGACGGGATAAGCTTTCGATAGTGGAGATAATGATGGTTCCTGACAGAAAATTGATAATGGCGATATAACCAAAGCTTGATAAATATAGAGAGAAACACCTCATATTCTTGAGTTTTTCAAATAGGGTATACATGTTGTAGGACATCAGAACTCATTGTTAAGTATTAATTGTGTCTTTACCTTGTACCTACAAGCCTATCATCAGAATCACCTTCAAGTATCTTCTGCACTCAAACACACACAGACCTCACTTCCATGTTCCATAGGTAGATAGGAGACCGACCTTTTACAGTAAGCATAGAACTCTTGCCAACTATGATACCAGTTATACAAGCCCAACACATCTGTGTCAAACTGATATGACACTCTTATTGGTGCCTGATCTTATTGTAAATAATTGCTTGACAGAATGTGAAGGTGAAAAACTAATTAAGAAAGCAAAGGAAATGGGAAAGGCACACTAATTAAGATGTTTTCTTAAAGAAAAAAAGAAACTCTATCCCTAGAATAGAATGCAAAACTCTGAAGTCTCCACACAAGAATCAGAAATATGGAATGACCCTTAAAATGATTGAAAAACATAGGAAGAACAGTTATAAAAATAAAAAATAAAGAAGAGAGAACAGAAGTGTTCTCAGAATATCAAAATTGTGCTCTCTTGTTAGTGTTTAATTGCATGTCAATGAACTCAAATTGGGCCAAATAAATAGGGATGGAGAGCCCTTCTCCTCCTCTTCTCTTTTGTTTCTCTCTCTTTCTTATATTGTATATAGGGGCACATTCATGTGCATCCATCCCTCACCATATGGTGAGGAACAAACTTGAGGGCCCACCTAGATCCCTAGTGATCATGGGACACAGGATGGAAAGAGACATTTTGGATGGGCCCATATATCAAGTTTGGGGTCAATCCCATGCCTCTAACCCCTTAATTCGTGGTCCACAAATTTAATGACTTTATATTAAAAAGAAATTGACCCTCGATCCAATGGTCCAATACATTCGGATAAGTGAAAACTTAATGAATCTAGTGTAATTCAAGGGGTCTCATGTGTGTAAATGGTTCAGATGGATCATAAAGTCACCCCCCACTATATTGTCCCTCACCGTAATATGGTGAGGGATAGATGCGCGTTAATATTTTATATGTATATATATAGATTATAGAAAGCTTTTATTAGAGAGGACTCTTCCTATCTTGCACTAAGCATAACTAGGAGAGATCCTCAAAGGATGCAAAAGAGAATAGGAGAAGAGGTCTATAGATACAAGTTTTCTCCACCTCCATTCTTGGTCACTAGCAATGTGGGACTCTTGCACATTTCACGAGAGAGATCCCTCGAGAATATTTGTATCTTTCCAATGCGGGACTCGTGGAAAAATGGGTTCAGAGAGATTTTTACAAAATACCCAACAATACTTACCAAGTTCCTTATTTCATATAGTTCTTTTAATTTTCGTACTTTTTCACATAAAAAATGTTGTAAAAGAACTGATGCAGGACAAGCCCATGGTCCCCCATGGGTCGACCCTCCAACGGGCCCAACCCAATTATCCTGTCCAAGCCTTTGGGCCCCGCCCATTTATTTTATGTTATTTAGGCCTTTAATTATGTTTTAGGTTGCTTATTAAGAAGTTATAATCCTGGCCATCAGTGTGTTTGGATGGTCCAAATTAGTCTTAGGGTTATTTATTTTCCTATATAATGATACAATGCCTCTTTGGCTAAAAAAAATGATTGATGATTAATGAAAATGAGTTTTCTTCGAGTTCTCCTCCAAAAAATCCCCAATACCTCCTGAATTAGAGTTTGGTGAGAGCCCAAGTTTTGAGTCTCTTGAACCCTACCTTGCTCATCTGACGTAACGCCTCCAGATTGGAGTTTGGTGAAAGCCCAAGAAAAAGGTATCATCTTTCCTATCTTTTCTATCTTCATTGCCCTCCCGCATCTCCACCTCCGTTGTCCGCACCAATTGGTATATTTCTCCTCTTCTTAGAGAAAACTTGACCTCGAGTTTTATAGAAGTCCTCCAGGATCAAATATCAAGCGTACAAATCCTCGATGTGCTTCTTGGTCTTCAACTTCTTGGCATGACTTGGAGGCTGGAATCGATACTTTCAATTAGGGAATCCATTGCTTCTTAATTCGGGAACGTGCTTTTAAGTGAGAGCTAAACATTTGATGCATCAACTTCTGAATTTCAACTGGCTGCACACAATCTCCATGCATTAATGATCAATCTCCGAAGACGAAATCAATATTTGGAACTTCAATCACTTGATTTTCATTCGCAACCTCTTGATCAATAGCTTGCTCTTCTGATGCTTTAGCTGGCTGTTTTGGAAGTGTACTTGCTATAGATTCTTCTATCAGAAGCTTAGTTGGCTTGCATACTACTTCCAATTCTTCAATGTGCTGGTCTCCTTCTTGAGTTGCTCGCACTTGTTGATAAACGCTGTCCAAAGAAGAAATTTCGGAGACAACTGTATTGATGAAAGTTTCTAGATGTTGTTCTTGTACCTCAATGTTCATATTGGCATCATGGTGATCTCCCAATCATCTTGACAAAGACCTCTCAATTTTCTCAACGGGTGTAGCGATTGCCTCAGGTTGCTCCTGTTAAAGCAATCATTTGTGCAAACAA
Source organism: Litsea cubeba (assembly GCA_012931725.1). Lineage (NCBI taxonomy): Eukaryota > Viridiplantae > Streptophyta > Magnoliopsida > Laurales > Lauraceae > Litsea > Litsea cubeba. The sequence goes on along the minus strand of CM022944.1, from coordinate 120,512,737 downwards.
GTCTTGTATGTGTTTGGCAAGTTGATCGAAGGTAGCAGCAATAGTTTGGGCATCAACTTGGGAGGAAACATGAAATAGCTTCTCAACATCAGTATTGATCTCATTTGCAACAGTCTGCACAATATGTGTTATTGTGGATTGTTGAGATTCTCTTGCTAGAGGCTTAGAAATTTCTATCCAGTACTGATAAAGCTTGCACGAATTGCTTCTCTACGTGCTTCATACAAGGTCATACAACCTCTCATGTTTTCCAATATGCTTGGTCTCAAACCTCTAAGAAAGCTGAGCCAATAATGTGTATCGTCTTCAACTAATCGACATACTTTTCGCAGCCATGAAAATTTATCATAATATTCATCAACTATCAGTTCTCCTTGTTGCAAACTCAAGAATCGCAAAAAATAGACTTTTCTCACGATACCAATTTCCATACTTACGCCTGTACTATACTCTTTGAATTTTATTGAAAGTTTCAAGGCGATCTAGCTTCATATTAACTTGGATGTAAAAGAAATGAACTGGCCTTCTGTGGAGATCGAATGTCCAGGAATTTGCAGTTGAAGACGAGTCAACGATTGGAATCCAAATGACTTCAATATTAGCAAATCAAATGCTAACTGTCCAATTGGATCAAAATGGGCCTAAGATCTGGCTGTTGTCTGAGCTTTGCTGGAAAAAAAAAATTTTCAAGTTTGGGCCTAACCTGAACACAACTCAGGCCCAAATGAGCATTGTTGTTGTTGGATTGGATCTGAACGAAAGGCCCAAGAAGTGGGATGAGTAAAAGGACCAGAAAGTTTGGCCCAAAGCTTCTTGATTAGCCAATGATGTCAGTTGCATGGCTGCTATCAAGAAGACCTGTGGGTTATGGGCCCACTTGCTGATGTCTGCAAATCTGTTGCAAGTGGCTTCTTTTTTTTTTAATACCGTTGCTGGTTTAATTTCAGAGCTAATTGGCTTGGGTTGTGAATAGGTTGACTTGGCCTGTTGTGGACTTGGCCCAAAATTTGGCTCAAATTTCTATTACTGAAGTCATCAAAGCACACCTTTTTTTTTTCGCTTATTGTTCAATGGACTGAGCCGTGCGGGTCTGACCCGAACTCAAACTTGACTCATGTCATAAAGGAAACATGTGCAAGGATTGACAAAACACGTGAGGCTCTTTTCCCTAATGAGCTTCGAACAAACAAGATGGCAGGGAGCTGCTGCTGGTTGCTGCAGATTGAAGCAAGCGACGGTGATGGTGAGGCGACGTGCTGGTGAGGAGCTGAGGAATACGGCTGCAATCCGGTGCCAGCTACGCCGGATTTTCTTTTCTTCCTTTCTGTTGTTTTTTTTTTTTTCACTTCTCTGCTCTTCGACCTTGTACCTTTTTTTTTTCTGCGGCTGGGTTTGCGATGTTGGTGAAGAGACTGAGGTTCAGTTGGTTGTTTGGTAGAGATAGGGTTTAAAGGAGTTTGATTGATGAAGGGTTGAGGGGTTTGAGAATGGGGTCCATGGATTTGCTTCTCTCTCTCTCTCTCTCTCTCTCTCTCTCTCTCTCTCTCTCTCTCTCTCTCTCTCCTTTTTTTTTTTGGTGCTGGGGTTCTGGAATGAGAAGGCTGTGGAGTTGGAAATGGAGGCTCTGGGATGGGTTCTGTGACTGGAAATATGGGATTTGGAATTGGACAGGGGCTTGGGGCTTGGGGTTAAAGATGGGCTTGACGGGGCGGGTGGTTGGAGTCGGTGGAAGATTTTGGGTTTCGATTGAGGTTTGTTTGGGCTGTTTTGACGAAGAGGGACGATGGGTATTATAGGGATTTGAAGACAGAGGTGTTTTGGATCAATGTTGAGTTTGGGTTTTTAGGTTTAGGGTATGATGATGCTCGAATGGGTTGTGGATATGAATGTAGAGATGATGGAACAGATCTAAAAATCTGTCGTGCTCAAGATGAACTGATGCTGATGATGCCGATGATCGAATCTGGGTTGGTTGGATCAATCTTGGACTCTGATACCAATTGGTGCGGACAACGGAGGTAGAGATGCAGGAGGGCAATGAAGATAGAAAAGATAGGGAAGATGATACCTTTTTCTTGGGCTCTCACCAAACTCCAACCCGGAGGCGTTACGTCAGATGAGCAAGGTAGGGCTCAAGAGACTCAAAACTTGGGCTCTCACCAAACTCCAATTCAGGAGGCATTAGGGATTTCTTGGAGGAGAATTCGAAGAAAACTCATTTTCATTAATCATCAATCTTTTTTTTTTAGCCAAAGAGGCGTTACATCATTATATAGGAAAATAAATAATCCTAAGACTAATCTGGACCATCCAAACACATTGATGGCCAAGATTAAAACATCTTAATAAGCAACCTAAAACATAATTAAAGGCCTAAATAACATAAAATAAATGGGCTGGACTCAAAGGCTTGGACAGGATAATTGGGTTGGGCCCGTTGGAGGGTCGACCCATGGGGGACCATGGGCTTGTCTTGCATCAAGAACATAAATGAAGATAGTTTCATTAATACAAAATGATCTAAAGAGAAAATCAGGACACCCATTTCCATCTAGATTTTCAAGAGTGCATAGTAGTATCCCCTATCCCTGTATCCATGTCCATACCCGTATCCGTATTTGGGCACCATAGGTTGCCAATGTCAAGTTGATGGGATAAATCAGTAATGATGATGATGGTGCTCTAATGGGAAACAGAAATCAGAAGATATAGGAAATGGCTTCAACCCGAATGGGTCTTTATTGGTCCATCAGTAAATACATCACATATCAAAAGTTATCATGAAACATTAAACTTCTAAAATATGATAATCCATATGAATGTGCACTGGAAACATTAAGCTTCTAACATAAGATTATCCATACGAATGTGCACTCGTAAAAGTCAAGGAGCACCAAAAATGTTACCTTGACAGATGGAGTCGACCCAACACGAGCATCCCACAATATAAGGCAAGAACCATCCCCAACACTACAAAACACCTGTGAACTTCAGCAAAGGAAGAAATAGTTGTGAGTAGGAAAAAAAAACTTCAGAAATGGGATAGAAAACTCATAATTTAACATGCACATGCACATACAGACAGACAGAAAAACACATGTGCAGGCACAGGCGCACACATACAGAGAGAACTATGTAATAGGGTGTAATCGCTGCATATTGTGCAAAAACTCTTTCAGAAAGTGCATTATATCAATATTCAAAAAAAAATTTAAAAAGGACCCCATACAGCATGCACTTTGATTTTTGAAAAAATAAATAAATCAGAAGAGGCATAACATTTGTACAAGAAACATACACCAATGATTTAACTGTGATTAGCTACTGATACCTTGAAGGACAGAACTGAACATCTTCAACAGTATCCTCGTGCCCTTGGTAGACACCCCGTGGTCCAATAGAAGGACCATCTGCAGTTTTTTCACTAGAACCACTAGTCGTAGAGGTTTGTTTAAGGATTGAGCCCCCAGATGGAGTTCCTGGAGATTTTGTTGATGAAGTATCTGTAGCTGAAGTAGAAATATGATCACATATACTCCACAATACAACCAGCTTATCCTTTCCTGCCATAAGGTTATAAGAATCACAGTAATCACAATGTGCACAGAATTAAATTTCATAATGGTAAAACATGGAAAGCGGTTTAAATTGCACCAGCCTCTAAATCATTCATCCTCAACAATCTAAAAGTAAACACCAATGCAGATTGATCATGTTCCTGCAAAAGAAAATGATGAGCAAGAGGTGTTGCAACAGATTAACTATGAACCTAGTTGCACATTGAGGAAGGTGCTGTGAAGGGCTAGAGAAGAAATGGGGACCAAGCTAGGGTGGATTAGAGATTGTTGGTCTTTGTTCATGACTAATCTTGCTTCGGCGACAACAACAAAGGTTCTTTTTAATGTGTTCAAGGAGGCCGGTTCAGTGTTTGATGTTTTCTTGCCAAAGGATAGGAATTCAGGACAAGGAAGAGGATTTGGTTTTGTTCAATTCAAAACAGAATGGGATGCAAATAGGGCCACCAAAAATCTGATCGGCAGAGTTGTCTTTGGAAGGAGGATCAGAGTTCAGATAGCGAAAGTGATTTAACAGAAATATTAAATTTTCGATACATCTAGAAGCAAATACAAGGCTGGAACCTGTGATTGGTAATCAATTTCATGGAAGAGGTACGTTGAAACAAAGGCGCAGTATTATAGAAGTAGAGAAAAAGGGTAATGAACAGGTATGGATAGAATAAGAGGGTGGTTTTAAAGTTGTCAAAGTAGCAGATTCGTTGGCTTCTTTAAAACAAGCGGTTACTGATTCGTATGTGGCTACTGTGTCTACTGTCGATGCATCCGTGAAGGATATTCAAGATTGGTGTTTTCCGAAAGGGGAATTCTAGTAGAGGTGAAGAGGCTTAGTTGGTCTTTATACTGGATTAAGCATTCATCGCAGGAGGACTTCTCCAAACTGGCTGAATTGGATTCTGCTGTGGATGATTGCCTCATAAGGGACTGGACCAGTGGACAGAAGTTTTAGGCCCCGTGTTACACCCTATTTAGGTTCATCTTGAAGGCATCCCTCTCCATGCATGGGATGAGAAGGTTTTTCAAAGATTGGATGAATGTTAGGGGATAGTGATGGAAATAGACAAAGAAGCTACAAGTGGAAAAAGAATCGATAGGGTTGGGTTATTGATTGTAATGGATCCTCGTAGATGCATCCCAGAAACTGTGGCTTTGGAGATTGATGGGGTTCGTTTCTGTGTGTCCGTTGGTGAAGAAGAAGACAGTAGGTGCATCAGAAAAATCAGGTGATGGCGGTGAGTCCAAGGGAGCCTGCGTCAACGGAGATCCAAGAAGCAAAGATTGCGGAGAAGAATCCGAAATCTCCGGGAGACAGCCCAGCAATCAGGGTTTTTCAAAATCATATCTCCAATCCTATTGATCTTTCAACACAAAATAGGTAAAAAAAAAATCAGTTGATAATGACAGAAATCGTGATCACACGGAGATTTCTCGGAAAATCCCTCGAGGAAGAATCAATCTGCAAACAGTGATGACGTCATTGGATTTCGTCGAACGCCAGGGAGAAATAAGGTCTCTGCAAGCTTCCCTACTATAAAAGGAATATTTGGTAAGCTGACCTTTCTACCCCTAATAGTTCTCAAAATCCTCAGATAGCCCTTAATAATAGACAAAAAAATGGCATGTTTACAACGGAGAGAAGCCAGAACGATTGGGCTGTCGGATCTTGGGCTGTACCTAATGGACTGTCGAACACATCTGTGGACCCAACATTAAATTTAGTAAAACAAGTCCAAGAAAGGGAAGTTCAGCAATGGGGGGATTCTGATGAAGACTATCAGTCGTCCAAGGAGGATGAGGAGAGAGAATCTTCTGAAGAAAATCAAGCTCTGGTAGTGAGGGATCAACCAGAGAATATGCAGGCCCTTGCTGTGGAACAGCTCGACTCTAAACATGATGAAAAAAGTTTGATGATCGAGGAAAAATTGGTTGAAACTGCTACTGTATTGGGAATCTCAATGGAAGGTAGTACAAGGGAACTGAGGAGGTTCATTCATGAGATGGTGGTAGAGGAGACTAATAAAAGTAAGGCAGATAATCAGAGTAGAAGAAACAAAAGCTCAACGGGAGTTAGATAAATTGGCATTCTCATTTAATTATGATCGTCCAAATAGATCATTTCCTGGAATGTCCGTGGCATGAATTCAGCTTCTAAGAGGGCAGTGATGAAAGGGACCTTTCGGTCTTATAGGGGGGAATGTCTATTTATTCAAGAAACAAAAATCGAGAGTATTGATGATCAGATTGTTCGATCGTTTTGCCCTTGCTGAAGTTGTCAATATGCCTTATTTCCGTCTATTGGTGCTTCTGGAGGGATTTTAATGTTATGGAATGCAGCTCTTTGGCATAAATTAGATGAATTTGTGGGGAGATTCAGTGTTTCGGTTCTTTTAAAAGATGTGAGACGTGATGCTGAATATGTAGCTACTTCAGTTTATGGGCCTGGAAATGTTAATGAGAAGGCAGATTTTTGGGCAGACCTCAATCAGGTGGCGGGATTGTGGAATCGTCCATGGATGTTCGGAGGAGATTTTAATGCTATAAGATTTCCAAATGAGAGGAAAGGAGGTTGCCCAATTTCTCCTTCAATGTGGGGTTTTAATAATTGGATCAGATCTCATGATCTTTGTGATTTGCCTCTGAGAGGGGCAGAATTTACTTGGTCTAATTTGCAGGAATGTCCAGTGATGAGCAGATTAGATTGATTTTTAGTTTCGACTGAGTGCTTGGATTTATTCCCTGATTGTACTCAAAGAGCGTTGGCGCGGCCGACTTCAGATCATTGTCCCTTGATGCTTGAAACAGGAATGGAAGATTGGGGTCCAGTTCACTTTAAATTTGAAATTGCTTGGCTTTCAGAGAAGGGATTTCCTGATGTTGTCTGAGAACGGTGGGCCGCCACATCTATTAGTGGTTGGATGGGTTATCAATTAGCTCACAAGCTTAGATTCCTAAAATAAAAAATGAAAGGATGAAGAAAAGATGACTTTGGTAGCATTTTAGTAAGGAAGAATCAATTGTTAGCTGATATGCAGAGGATAAATGGGAAAGTGGAAGATGGATCTATCGAAAAGGAAGACCGATTTATTAGGCAAGCCCTTCAAGAGCAGTATCGGAGATTGATATTTCAGGAAGAGATCAAATGGAAGCAGCGCTCTAGAATTAAATGGTTGGAAGCAGGAGATCGGAATACAAAGTTTTTCCTTCTTATGGCTACTGCCTGAAGACATGTTAATCGAATAAATGTTATTGAGGCAATAGGGAGGAAATGGGACAAAAGGCAAGGTATAGAAAGGGAAGTCGTAGATTTTTTTCCGGCATTTATACACTGGTGATGATCGATCCAGGCCTAGGATGGACGGAGTGTCATTGAGGCAGCTTTCTCTTTCTAGTGCTGCTTTTCTTGAGCTTCAGTTTAATAAAGAGGAGATCAGGGAAGCAGTGTTCAGTCAAAGTGGAGATCATGCCCCGGGGCCTGACAGAATATGCTTTTTTCAACATTTTTGGGGGATATTCTAGAAGATGATTTGTTAGGCTTCTTCAATGAGTTCCATGCAAATGGAGCTATCACAGGAGAATTGGGTGCTTCTTTTATAGGTTTGATTCCAAAGAAGGAGGGAGTTGTTTCAATTAAAGATTACAGGCCCGGCCCATTAGTCTGATTGGAAGCCTTTACAAGAAATTAGCCAAAGTTCTTGCTAATCGCTTAAGGAAGGTACTTCTAGAGATAATTTCAGAATTCCAAGGTGCTTTTCTAGAAGGTCGCCAAATTCTGGATAGCATTCTTATTGCTTATGAATATATAGATTCCAGAAACCTGCAGGAGAAGCCAAGCTTAGTTTGCAAGATAGATTTTGAAAAAGCATATAATATGGTGGATTGGAATTTCCTTCAATACATGATGGTCAGAATGGGATTTGGTGAAAAATGGAGGATATGGATTCATTGTTGTATTTCCTCAGCTCAGTATCCAATTTTGATGAATGGCTCACCAAAAAGTTACTTCAAAAGTTCAAGAGGTCTGCGACAAGGAGATCCTTTGCCTCCTGTGCTCTTTGTTATAGTGGTGGAAGCTTTGCATGCCTTAATGGAGAAAGCCAAGCAGAATAACCTTGTCAAAGGTTTTGCTGTGGAGAATGCAAATATTGAGGTAACTCATTTACAATTTGTAGATGATACTCTCTTGTTTGGTGATGCTTCTTTAGATCAGTTGCAAAATCTTAAGTGTATTTTGAAATGGTTTGGAGTTCCTATCGGGAGATAAATTATGCTAAATGTGAATTGATTGGTGTTCGAGTGGAGAATAGTTATGTTGCTTTCTTGGCAGACGTCTTTGGGTGTAAAATTGGTACGTTACATTCTAAGTATTTGGGCCTTCTTTTAAGCTTGGGAGTTCCAAAGAAACATCTTTGGTAGTCGGTTGTTGAGCGGATAGAAAAGAAGTTAAGTTCTTGGTGTCAAAGCCAGCAAGAAAGAGAAACAATATTGTGAATTCGATGATCCTTTGAGGGTCTCGATTGTTCTTTATATAGATGTATTGTTTCTATACAATTTACATTGATTGAGCCATAACTAATCTAATCATATCTCAATTACAGTTAGCATAATCTAATCTAATCATATCTCCTAAATAGGTAAGGAATAAATATACACACGTCAGTTGCTTTGACCCACAAGATGGGCTTTATTTGCCATGGGCCATGACCCACTGACTCATTTAACATTAACACTTGGAAGGATAGATATCTGACTATGGGAGGTCGTCTTACTCTGATTGAATCAGTTCTTTCCAGTATTCCAATCTATTTTATTTCTTGCTTCCGGTGCCCAAAAATAGTTTAAAATAGAATAGAAAAGCTTCAGCAGGATTTCCTTTGGAATGACTCTATTGTCAAGAAAAAGTATCATCTGGTGCAATGGGACAATGTGTGAAAACCAATGTCTCAAGGAGGTTTGGGTATTCGTTCTGTTGAAAAAGTCAATAAAGCTTTATTGGGAAAGTGGCTATGGAGACTAGGGGAACCAGATCAGGGTTTGTGGCGGCAAGTTATTATTTGTAAGTACAAATTGAATTATGGTGGTTGGTGTGTTCCAATCCAACCTAACAAGGTTTCTGGTATATGGAAGTCTGTTTTATTTGCTCAGGTGGAGTTTGCTCATAGGATTCAATACAGGGTCCATGATGGACTTCTAGTACAGTTTTGGCAAGATGAATGGTGAGGTCAAGTGGCGCTCGCTAATCAGTTCCCAAATCTTTTTTTGTTGGATAGCAAACAACAAGGTTTTGTTGCTGACAACTTTTCTAAGACACTCTTCTCTTCAAGAAGAAATATGACAGATATTGAAATCTCTGACTTTGCTAACTTGTTGGGTATGCTTAATGAAATTAATTTGTCAGTCGATAAAATCAGATGTTAGAATTTGGAAACCAGATAATAAAGGGAAATTTTCAGTTAAGTCTTTTTATAATGCTTTGGATGACAGAAATGAACCAATGGATGGTTGGAGCAATTTCTGGGACCCGTCAGTGCCGCCAAGAGTGTTAAACTTTTTGTTGGATGGCAAGGAAGCATAAATTCCTGACGATTGACAACTTGAGGAAAAGAAATCGTGTTCTAGTTAATGCTTGCCGGATGTGATTACAGGATGAGGAAATTGTGCATCATTTGTTAGTCCATTGCCAGTTTGCTTGTAAAGTATGGCACGTTGTTCTTAATTGCTTTGAGATGAACTGGGTCATGCTGGGGCGGTTTGAAGATCTTTTTCTACAATGGCGTTCGGAAAGGAAGGGTCGGAGGGGTAAAATTTTATGGAAATTAGTTTTATATGCTACAGTTTGGAAAATATGGTTGGAAAGAAATAGAAGTGTTCAGAAATGTCATTAAATCTGTTGAGGAAATCGCTCAGTCCATTGTTTGGAATGTCTCTGATTGAGCATCTATCAGCAAAGAGTTTGAAGGAATCTCCGTGGCAGAACATAATCAATCTTGGGATGCTTTCTTAAATGGGCATTTGCGTACAACTGTGGTGCATAAAGACGAATGGAAATGCCCTCCTCTTGAAACCTACAAGTTAAATTTTGACGAGGTTTTTTTAGGAAGAACGCATCAAGGAGGTATTGGAGGTATGGTCAGGAATTGGAATGGAAACATTATTAGAAGCTTCTATGGGCCTGTGATTTCTCTCGATGCTAATGAAGCTGAAGTTATGCTCTTCTTAGTGGGTGTCGTGAGTTGGAAAAGATAGGTGTCTCATATCCTATTATAGAAGGACATTCCTTTTTGGTTATTCAATGGGCTTCTGGGAAGGCTTTCATCCTTGGCAGATTGCGGATTGGGTGGAGGACTTGAAAGATATATCTAAAAGAATGGGTGCTTCCTTTCATCACATCTTACGGGAGGCTAATTCAACGGCGGATGGCGTCACAAGGGAAGGAATTTCTCGATCTTCTATCATATTTGATGTATAGAATGTTTTATTGTTTTATTGTCCTTCAATAGCTGTAATCTACTTTTTTTTCTGGTGGAATAAAATTTAACCGTTATAAATATTAAAAAAAAAAAAGAAACGATCTAAGTAAAATTTTGATTGAAAAGGAACCCATATGAAATAATAAGCGCCACATCAAAGCACCATAAATCATCATCCTCAGCTCTAGGTACAATTTCTGATGGCAGATAAATGAAACAAGCTAGTATTTGCTAAAAATCCAAGAGGCAAGTAAGAATAAATTCCTTTGTAATTCAGTGAAGGTAAATCCACTAGTTATAGTTCGCCGAATATCTATGTAAATAAATTCTGATGTATTTCAGCAAAGGGGAATCCAGTAGTGAGCATCAGCTTAATATTTTGTGATGATACTGTCAATCCAGGCCCAGCCCATTTATTACATTGTAATTAGTCAAAAGGTTGTTACTTAATTTTAGGATCTAAGATTTGTGATTGATTTGTAATTGATTGTAATTGATTGTAATTAGGGTATTAAGCCCTTATATATACATGAGTCGATCCTGAAGGAGGACACGACATTCAGCTCTCTCTTTCTCTAAAACTGTCATTAACATTCAGTTCTCTCTCTCTAAAACTATCATGGTATCAGAGCTAAATCAATCATCTGATCATCTCCTGAGTCATCTTCCAAGCCTTGGAAGCCATCTATGATCATCATCTTCAACTGGATCCTCTCTATTCATCCCTGATCATCTCTGATCAAGCGTGGCCCACCTGTGATCAACATCACCAATCTCAGCGGATTCTTCCCACTTGGTCGACTGAATATCTTCTTATTTATGAAGATTTTTTCCAGATTTATTGATCATCAGAGGTAGGTCTTCTACCTATTTTTGTGGAAATTCAATTTTTTCCATTTGTTTTTATCTCGGCCGTCCAAAATCCAAGATCTGGATTTGATTTGACCGGGACAGCTTTCAAAAGTTAGGTGATTATCCTGTTCACCCATCCCCACTCTCTGATCTATCAAGAGATCACCAGGTGGGGCCCAGGTACTGTTTCTCTCCCTGTCGAACTGGACGATTTGGTGCTGCTGTCTGGCCATTTTTTTTTATTGTGCTCACTGTTCATCCAGGCCTTCTGGGAACTATTCTGGGCTACCGATTGACCTTCTGCTTGTGTTCCTAACCACTGATTGTGGTCTGATCAGTCTGTCCCACTGTGCTGCTGCCATCTCTAAGCTACTTATTGCTTTCTCTGCAACAACTGGGTGCCGATTGCTGATTCTTGCTGCTGTTCTGCTTATAATTCATCATTCTGGTTGTTTATTACTGCTGATTGATCTAGATACTGCCATTTTCTGTCATTCTGGTTGTTTATTGCTTTCTGGATTGATTACTTATTTTGAGTAGTCATGGACAAATTTGAAATTACCCTGGTTAAGTTTGATGGAAAAAATTATACCTCATGGCCCTTCCAATTTCAAATTTACTTAAAAGGAAAGGAACTCTGGGCCCACATTGATGGATCTGACCCTCAACCCGAGGAAGATGACAAGAAGATTTTAGTTTGGAAAACTAAGGATGCTAAAATAAAAACCTGATTACTGGGCTCAGTTGATCCACATTTTATTCTCAATCTCAGACCTTGCAAAACTGCCCGTGAAATGTGGGAATATCTTAAAAAGATCTATCACCAAGGAAATGTTGCTCGTCAATTTCAGTTAGAACTTGACATTTCTCAATTTACTCAAGGCACCCAATCTATTCAGGAATATTACAATGGATTTCGCAGACTGTGGTCCGAGTATGATGAGATTAAGTTTGCCACGGTATCTGAAGCTCTCCTTCCCGAACTACTTCCCTTACAGCAAAGTAGCCATCGGGATCAGTTTCTTATGAAACTTCGTCTGGAGTATGAGACAGTTAGATCTAACTTAATGAGCAGGGCTTCTCTTCCTACCTTGGATGACTGTCTTCAGGAACTTCTACGGGAAGAACAACGTCTGCTCACTAAAACTACTCTGGAACAACAGAGATCTGTTGAGGCTCCCCTTGCCTATGTTGCTACAACCAGACCTCCTCCTCGGGACATCAGTACAGTTCAGTGCCATAACTGCAAAAAATATGGTCACTATGCAAATCAATACAAGGCAAAAATCTGCCGGTATTGTAAGGCCACTGGTCATGTTATTGAAAAATGCCGGAAGAAGACTCGCAATTCTACTTCCCGCAACTATGTGCAGTCAGCTCCTAGTGCTTACACAGTCTGATGTTCTTCATGCTTTTAAAATTTTTTTAAGCTATGTTGAAACACAATTCTCCAAATGCATTAAGATTCTGCGATCAGACTCAGGGGGGGAGTATGTGTCTAATGATTTTCAATCTTTTCTGACCAATAAAGGAATCATTTCTCAACGCACATGTCCGTATACTCCACAACAAAATGGAGTTGCGGAACGGAAAAAAAGACATCTCCTTGATGTAACTAGAACACTTCTCATTCAATCTTCCGTTCCCCCTCGTTTTTGGACTGAAGCCCTCACCACCGCAGTTTATCTCATCAATCGTCTTCCATCACCTACCATTGATCATTTCACACCTTATTTTAAACTGCTTGGGCAACAACCTGTGTTTGATCACCTTCATACATTTGGATGTGTTTGTTTTGTTCATCTTCCTCTCCCGGAACGAACAAAACTAACCGCGCGATCTCGCACGTGTGCGTTTTTGGGTTATGCCACTAATCAAAAAGGTTTTGTTTGTTATGATCCCATTGGACGTTGTATCAGGGTTTCTCGCAATGTTATTTTCTTTGAAAATCATAATTTCTTTCTGACTCACATAGACTGTCCTCCACCATCTTCACCAGCTCTCTTACCTGGTTTCTCGGATCAACCAACGGATCAAACAACTGTTACTAGGTTTAATCCTGATTTTGTGTATCACCGACGGGAAAAACCTACCACTGCAGATGGCCGTCCTCCTGATCCTCCGCCGACCAATGGTTCCGCACCTACTCAAGCCTTGCGTCGCTCCTCCAGAGATTCTAGACCATCTGAGAGGTATGGATTTACCCATACTTCTTTGATGACAACTCTATCTTCTGTCCCTATCCCTAGTTCTTATTTGCAGGCTGTACAACAAGATTTGTTGGAACCAGGCCATGAAGGAGGAATTGGATGCATTGGATCAGAATCACACCTGGGATATTGTGGAGTGTCCTTCAACAGTTAAACCCATTGGTTGCAAATGGATCTACTCGATCAAACTTAAATCTGATGGGTCCTTGGATAGACACAAAGCTAGACTTGTGGCACTCGGCAACCATCAGGAGTATGGCATTGACTATGAGGAAACATTTGCACCTGTGGCAAAAATGACATCTGTTCGGTTACTTCTCGCCATTGCTGCATCTAACTCCTGGCCTTTATACCAAATGGATGTCAAAAATGCATTTCTCCATGAGGATCTACAAGAAGAAGTCTATATGCGGATACTACAAGGTGTCCCCTCTCCCTCAAAGAGGACTGTCTGTCGCCTGCGAAAATCGCTTTATGGTCTAAAACAAGCTCCTCGGGCATGATTCGAAACCATCCAACGTCGCTTATGCGAGAGTGGCTTTACCTAGAGTCCTTATGATCCATCTCTCTTTCTCTGTCGCACATCTACTGGTGTTACTGTGCTTCTCGTATATGTTGACGATATTATTATCACTGGCACGAATTCTGGTATGATCAACTCTCTCCAAGCTTCTCCCAAGGATTCCTTTCGTATGAAGGATTTGGGCCCTTTACATTATTTTTTGGGCTTAGAGGTGCATCAATCTCAGAAAGGTCTATTTGTTAATCAACACAAATACACATCCGATCTTATCGAGTTGGCTGACCTCCATGATTCTTCACCTGTTGATACACCTGTAGAGGTCAATCTCAAGTTGAGTAAAGATGATGGCGATCTTCTTTCTGATCCTCATACATACCGGCGCCTGGTGTGAAGTCTTGTCTATCTCACCATCACTAGACCTGACATATCCTATGCTGTTAATCTTATGAGCCAGTTCATGACAGCTCCTCGACACCTTCATTTGGCAGCTGTGAAGCGGATTATTCGCTATCTACTGCGAACTGTCCCTCGTGGTCTATATTATCCAAAGGATAATCCTCTTCATCTGACCGCTTATGCGGATGCTGACTGGGCGGGCTGTCAAGACACACGCCGTTCTACTACTGGTTGGTGCATGTACCTTGGAAATTCTCTCATTTCTTGGAAATGCAAGAAACAAGAACGGGTGTCCAGATCTTCCACGGAAGCTGAATATAGGGCCATGTCTTCTGCTTGTTCTGAGATCTTATGGCTTCGAGGACTTCTTTCAGAACTCGAGTTTGCTCAAACCGCTCCTACTCCATTGCATGCTGATAATACTGGGGCTATCCGCATCACTGCAAATCCCGTATTCCATGAACGCACCAAACATATTGAAGTTGACTGCCACTTTATTCGTGATGAATATAAGCGTGATGTCATTCGTCTACCTCATGTCCCTACGGAGTTTCAGTTTGCCGATATCTTCACTAAGGGACTTCCTCGGCCTCGACATCAATTTCTTGTCTCCAAATTGCTGCTTTATGAATCCCCAGCATCAATTTGAGGGGGGGGGGTGTCAATCCAGGCCCATCCATTTAGGCCCAGCCCATTTATTACATTGTAATTAGTCAAAAGGTTGTTACTTAATTTTAGGATCTAAGATTAATTTTAGGATCTAAGATTTGTGATTGATTTGTAATTGATTGTAATTAGGGTATTAAGCCCTTATATATACATGAGCCGATCCTGAAGGAGGACACGACATTCAGCTCTCTTTCTCTAAAACTGTCATTAACATTCAGTTCTCTCTCTAAAAATGTTGGATACAACTAAATGGAGTGTCTCTTTAAATTAGATGGAAGTAAATGATGTTAATGAGGCCCAATCTCACAGGCTGTTAATGAGGCCCAATCTCACGGGCCTAGTTAGGCCCAGTCAGTCATTGTAATTTAGTCAAAGCTTATCTGTACATACTTAGTTTGTTAACTAATCTTTAGGATCTAGATTTGATTAGATATTGTTAATTGGCTGTAATTAGTGCTGTAATTAGGGCATTCAGCCCCTACTTATATGAAACACAATCGTCCCTCAAAGGGCACGTCATTGAGCATATGTTTATGTTCTGTCTCTCAATTTGACATGGTATCAGAGCCAGTCATCAACTAGTCAGTTTTTTTCTTCAAGATCCACTGATCTTTGGATCCTCATAGTCATCTTCCAAGCTCTGCCAAGCTCTGGAAGCCATTCAGAGACTTTTTCTTCAGCCTGATCATTCCCGATCATCTCAGATCCAACGTGGCCCACCTGCGATCATCTTCTCCATATCAGCGGAATCAGTCCATATTGGTCGCCTGATTCTCTTCTTATTTATGACGAATTTTCCAAGATTTATGGATCATCAGAGGTAGGCCATCTAGCATTTTTTGTGATTTTTCAGTTTTCTCCAGCAGTTTGCATCATAGCCGTCCAACTTTGTGGATTTTGATCCGTTTTAAGTGGGACTTCTTCCAATAGCTGCGAAAATACTTTGCCCTTCCATCCTCATCCTCTGATCTGATCACTGATCATCTGGTGGGGCCCGCGTGGAAATTCTACCACTGATTGCAAGGACGTTTTTTTCTCTCTGTTGCACTGTTTTGTGCAATCTGTTCTCTGCTGCTGTTTTCTGCTTGCTGCTGCTTCTCTGCTTATATTCGTTCATAAATAGTTGCATCAATCTGCTGTTATACCATCTGCATCCTCAGATCTGTCCATATATCTCTTGGTAGGGCCCACCTACACACATTCAGTGACGACAGGATAGTCGATCATTCTGAATACTGTTTTTTTGGTGCACTGTTCATTCTGTACTTTGGGAAATATTCTGACCATCAGATCTTGGAATTGTTGCTGGTTTGTTCTTCATTCTGTGGAGTCATCTGAATAGTTATTACATATGGAGAAATCTGAACTCCACTTAATCAAGTTCAATGGAAAAAATTATCCATCTTGGGCCTTTCAATTAGAACTTTATCTCGAGGGTAAAGAATTATGGGGCCATATCTCTGGAACTGATCCACAACCAACAGAAGATGAGAAGAAAATTGGGTCCTGGAACACTAAAGATGCTAAGATCAAATCTTGGATTCTCGAGTCCATGGAACCACAATTTTTTATGAATTTGAAACCATACAGATCTGCCAAAGCTATGTGGGACTATCTTCAAAAAGTGTATCATCAGGGAAATTCTGCCAGACAGTATCAATTGGAATTTGAAATTGCCAATTATATGCAAGGGACTTCTTCCATTCAAGAATTTTATTCTGGTTTCCAGAATTTATGGACTGAATTAGATGAAATTAGATACGCAAATATCTCTGCACAAGCTCTTCCCGAATTGCAAATCATACTAGCAAATAGTCATCGAGATCAATTTCTTATGAAATTACGGCCTCAGTATGAATCGGTCAGATCTGTTAATAACCAATAACACCAAAAGCTCGAGCTATTAGTGAACGGCATAATAATTATATCAACACCCCCTCTCGAATGGGAAGCCGTTCGAATTCGAAACCCAACAAACAGACAGAACAGACAGACCTGATAGACAAATGGAGGTAACATGCCTCCCAGGGGTTTCAAACTCATGACCTTTAGCTCTGATACCATGTTAATAACCAGTAACACCAAAAGCTCGAGCTATTAGTGAACGGCATAATAATTATATCAACAAGATCGAATCTCATGAGTAGGGTACCTTCTCCATCACTAGATGAGTGTCTAAATGAATTACTGCGGGAGGAACAGAGACAATTGACTCAATCAAGTGTGCTCCAACAAACTTCTCCTGGTGCTATTGATGTTGCCTATAGCGTACCCACTTTCTATCAGACACCGAACTCATCAGTTCCCGTTGCTTATTCTACCAAAGGAAAGCAACCAAGCAGAGATATAAGTAAAGTGCAGTGCTTCAAGTGTCAGACTTTTGGCCATTATGCAAATCAGTGTAAGCAACGGATCTGCAGCTATTGCAAAGCATCTGGACATTCCATCAATGAATGCCGCAAACGTCCTCAGAACAGAAATCCAAAAGTTTACCAGGCGGTTACTGCTACTTCTGGCACTATTAATTCATCTTCCATATCTTCTTCTGCACCTGCTTCTGCTGCTCCAGTTACTCCTGACATGATCCAACAAATGATTCTCCAGGCTTTTTCAACTCTTGGTATCTCTGGTAAAAATCGCTCTCTTTCTCATTGGTATTTTGATTCTGGTGCCTCCAATCATATGACATCATCAACAAATAACTTCTCTACAATTAAACCATATGATGGACGGATTCAGGTTCATGCTGCTAATGGTACCACAATACCAATTACATCTGTTGGTGATATTACTCATTCTCTACCCTTACAAGATGTTTTCTGTTCCCCAACTCTTTCTACAAATTTAATCTCTGTCGGTCAATTGGTTGATAATAACTGCAATGTTTCTTCTTCCTCCTCTAGTTGTGTGGTGCAGGCTCAGGAGACGGGGAAGGTGATCGCGAAGGGGCCTAAGTGTGGGCGTTTGTTTCCTCTTCACATAGTAACACCGAATCCAGATATGTCTATGTTTGCTTTATCAGTTGTCTCTAAGAATAATGTGCAGTTGTGGCACAACAGATTAGGCCATCCCAATTCCACAGTTTTGTTATCTTTGTTCAAATCTAGTCATATTAATAAAATGAAACTTTTATCATCCGATGTTGCTCTTGATTGCACCACTTGTAAGCTGGAAAAGAGTAAAACTTTGCCTTTTCCATTACGGGTTTCTTCTGCTACAAAATGTTTTGATTTAGTACATAGTGATGTTTGGGGTGTTGCACCAATTGTTTCTCATTCACAGTATAAGTATTTTGTGACTTTCATTGATGATTATAGCCGTTTTACATGGGTTTATTTTCTACATGCCAAATCTGAAGTTTTTGATGTGTTTAAAAAATTCTTGAATTATGTTCAAAATCAATTTTCAACATGTATTAAGATTCTTCGTACAGACTCCGGGGGGGAATATGTGTCCGCACAATTTCAGGCATTTTTACAAGAAAAAGGGATTTTGTCCCAACGGACTTTTCCCTACACTCCCCAACAGAATGGTGTTGCAGAACGGAAAAATCGTCATCTTTTAGACATGGTCAAGTGTTTATTATTAGAATCCTCCGTTCCACCTAGATTTTGGGCAGAAGCTTTAACCACTGCAACTCATATCATCAACCGCCTTCCTTCTCCAAAACTTCAAAACACATCTCCACATTTCCGTCTGTTTAAAACTGCACCACAATACACACACTTACACACTTTTGGCTGTGTTTGTTTTGTTCATCTTCCCACACATGAACGTTCAAAATTATCCGCACAATCTGCAAAATGTGCCTTTCTTGGTTATGCTTCCCAACAAAAAGGTTTTATTTGTTATGACCCCATCTCAAAGCGTATTCGGACTTCTAGAAATGTTATCCTCTTTGAACACCAGTTCCTATTTCAGTCTTATCCTGATTCATCTCCAGAACTCTCCTTTTCTAAAGTACCATCCTTTGATGATGAATGTCTTCCTTCACCTCTGCGATTTCATCCGGACAAGGTGTATGCTCGTCTACAAGGAACAAATGCCACCACTTTACCTCTTTTGCAAGAATCGGCCCCGAATCCTGCTCCAGCATCCGAGTCTCCTCCACTTGCTATTCGTCGTTCTTCTCGTCTCTCTCGCCCACCAGATCGATATGGTTTTTCTCATTCTTCATATTTCGTTACTTTGTCATCTGTTTCCATTCCTACTTCTTATTCACAAGCAGCAAAGCAGGACTGCTGGAGACAGGCTATGGAAGAAGAACTTAATGCTCTACAGCAGAACCAAACCTGGGTTGTTGTTCCTTGCCCAGCTTCGGTTAAACCCATTGGGAGTAAATGGGTTTACTCTATCAAATTGAAGGCAGATGGTACTTTGGATCGATACAAGGCCAGACTTGTGGCCCTTGGCAACAGACATGAATATGGCATCGACTACGAAAAAACTTTTGCGCCTGTCGCAAAGATGACCACAGTTCGCACCATCCTTGCAATAGCTGCATCTCAATCCTGGCCCCTTTTCCAATTTGATGTGAAAAATGCCTTTCTTCATGGTGATCTTAAAGAGGAAGTTTACATGCGACTGCCTCAAGGTTTTCCAAAACCATCCGAAGGACAAGTTGCTCTTTTGAAACGGTCCTTGTATGGACTAAAACAAGCACCCAGAGCATGGTTTGAAAAATTCAAGGATGCTTTACTCAAGCTGCAGTTTCGTCAAAGTCCTTCTGATCCATCATTGTTTTTGCATCAGAAATCTACTGGAATCACCATTCTTCTAGTCTATGTAGATGATATCATAATCACTGGCACAGATACAGCCATGATTCAAGATCTACAATTTTCTCTGCATCAATCTTTTCAAATGAAGGATCTGGGTCCTCTGCAATATTTTTTGGGATTGGAAGTTCATCACTCTGAGAAAGGGTTGGTTTTACATCAACATAAGTATACTATGGATTTAATTGAATCAGCAGGCCTGTCAACCTCAACACCAGTGGATACTCCTCTGGAACTGAATATTAAACTCCATAGTGACAGTGGTGATCCCCTTCCTGATCCGACATATTATCGACAGCTTGTCGGTAGTCTTATATATTTGACTACTACTCGTCCTGACATCAGTTATGCAGTTAACTTGATGAGTCAGTATATGACCAATCCCCATCATCTCCATTTAGCAGCTGTTCGACGCATTCTTCGTTATCTTCTTGGCACTTCTCACAGAGGCTTGTTTTTTCCTGTCGGATCTCCAGTGACATTGACTGCCTATTCTGATGCCGATTGGGCAGGTTGCCCTGATACTCGGCGCTCCACAACGGGATGGTGCATGTTCTTAGGTGATGCTCTTATTTCATGGAAAGTGAAAAAACAGGACAGAGTCTCTAAATCATCAACTGAGGCCGAATACCGTGCCATGTCTGCCGCATGCTCTGAAATTATATGGCTTCGTGGACTTCTTGAGGAACTTTGCTTCTCCCAAACCTCTCCCACACCATTACATGCGGATAACACCAGTGCAATTCGGATTACTGAAAATCCAGTGTTTCATGAGAGAACTAAACACATCGAGGTTGCTTGTCATTTTATCCGGGATGAATATCTCCGTGATGTTATTTCTCTACCATTTATCTCCTCAAGCCTCCAAGTTGCTGATATTTTTACAAAAGCACTTCCTCGACCACGTCATCAATTCTTGACAGACAAATTGATGCTGGTTGATTCATCGGCATCAATTTGAGGGGGGGTGTTAATGAGGCCCAATCTCACAGGCTGTTAATGAGGCCCAATCTCACAGGCCTAGTTAGGCCCAGTCAGTCATTGTAATTTAGTCAAAGCTTATCTGTACATACTTAGTTTGTTAACTAATCTTTAGGATCTAGATTTGATTAGATATTGTTAATTGGCTGTAATTAGTGCTGTAATTAGGGCATTCAGCCCCTACTTATATGAAACACAATCGTCCCTCAAAGGGCACGTCATTAAGCATATGTTTATGTTCTGTCTCTCAATTTGACAAATGATACATCAATTCTGGCCCACAGTCCAAACAAGTAATCTGAGGGAACTTTGAACTTGATGAGGTGATGATACTCGATCTAGTTTACCATTTCCTCAAACAAACATCACATACACAGTGTGTGGAGAGAGAGAGAGAGAGAGAGAGAGAGAGAGAGAGAGAGAGATGGCATATCAGGTAAACTTTTTCACTTAAAAATTATAGATAAAATGTTTATTTGATGTATGTTGCCTTGTTTGCCAACCAAAGGTTTTAATCATCACTCTTTCAAGGAGTAGCCATACCAGCGTAAGCAAAAGAGAATCATCTTTAAAAACAAATGAACATCTATACAAGTGCAATTGAAATAGAATGACAGCTGCAAAGACAAAACCAACCTAGAATCATCTTTAAAAATAAATGAACATATATACAAGTGCAATTGAAATAGCCTGACAACTGCAAAGACAAAACTAACCTCCAGAAAGCACAGAGGGTTCAGTAGGGTACATAGCGAGTGCAAATTCTGCATTTTCCTGATGCCCTGCCAATATCTGCATGATGATAAGTGATAACTGCCTAAGTCAACCAAAATTATGCTTTGAGGGATGCCACCGTCCATTAAAAAGTGCCGTTTCTCAACAGAGAAGCAAATAATCATTACTAGCAATTTAGGATAAATAAAATGATAGTTTACCATTAACTACCAATGGGTTTTGCTTTCAGAAGACCGAAATAGATATTAATAAGGAAAGCCATAAAGGCAATATCTTCATTGACCTGCTTTCCAAATATAACTGAAAGTAAAAGAAACAGGTTCCATAACATCAAGTTTATAAATGTGAACAAACCAAATCTGGACGAGAATCTGTGGCTCCGAGAACAGCATGACGATTAGGTTGTGCCTCAACATCCCAAATGAGGACCTGATTACCAAAAAAACAAAAACCTAAGTCATAGTGGCCTTGGTTCCTTTTGCTGAACTGTGTGGGGAAAAAGATGGAAGCACTATAGTTAACTTACATTAGGGCTATCAGTATGTGTGGCCACTATCTTATTGTTCTGTGGCAGTTCCCTGATTCTGTTGACCTGCAAAATTGTAGAAACCAATAAAAAAGGTTGTAAAGGCCATCTAATTAGACTACATAATGTCAACGTCAGCAATTTGATTAATCGGTTACTTTAAGGGGTTTTTTCATAGTTTCAATGCTAAAACAAATATATAAACCTAGGATGTGGGACTGACATTGCCAAACCATCACTACAGACTGGGCAAACAAGTTAGCTTGAGAATAGTAGTAAATACCCTTTAAAGTTTATGATGAAAAAAGAGGAGCAGACAGCCCATCATTGTTCAATAACTTGGAACCAAATTTGGTTTCCAAGTTCAACTCACAAAAATCAATAAAAATAGGCAGAGAAGACCAAGCTGACTGATTTTAGCACATCTGACTCTGGATCAGGAAATCCAAAAGTCAGTTGAAACATAGTCATCTTGATTTTCCTCATTCACTTGCAACTCAGTTGAGTCAACTCTGTTTCAGCCAGACACTGAAACCAAAATTTGGCTCCATTCATTGGATTCAATACACAGCCAAGTTCACAATGCAATCAATGAGTTTTTTTTGTAGATAAAAGTGAAGCAGTAAACACATGGAATCACTAATTCCTACCTCTCCAGGATGTATAATGGTTTTGAACTTTTTCACGAATGGAGAACGAGCTTCTTCATTGAACTGAAAAACCAAGCAACAACAGCAAGCACATTAAAATAAGAAATACATCAAGAAATTTAGTGAAATGTGAAATCAAGAACATCAAAACAGGGGAAGCAACAGGGGGCAGCATATGGGCCACAACAAAAATACAAGTTCAACAAATCCATAGATAAAAAAATGGAGGCGGTTACTTAGTCTGATCTGAGAAAATAATATGGTCAATAAGATCAGTTTGTTCGGAAGAAAGCATTCCGATCTAATCATGCAAGTTCAGAAAGAGTCGTCAGAAGGTAACTAGTTGACGGAACATAGGCCAGATCTTAACAATGAAAGGCTTCCAAGTCCCATGTTGTCACACACTCTGGTGAACAGAGATTAAATTTACAACACGAGAATGAGTGTTTATGATTCAATGCATGTGTCAAAAATCAATGACATGACCTCCAAGCGTGGAACTCAGCACCAAGCGCTGCAAAATAAAGCTTACTAGTTACTAGTCTAAGAGTAGAGCCATCAATGGGTTTGTTGTCCCAAGTTGAAATAATCCGAGCCAGTTTTTCTACTCCAGCCAATTCAAATTTAGGTTTCCTCATGTCCAAACCCAGCTCGTTAACAGCCCTAGTAAAGAATTGTGGTCCCCTACCAAATCCAGCAGCAAGATTTGACACCAAAAGCCCCCAGCAGTACATTAGCTTCAAGGAGGAGATGACCATTCAACAAAAGAAAATACAATGATTTACAGGAAACTAGCTTTAACTTCCTAAAACTGGAGTTGAAGTCCAACAGCCAGAATACAATTACCAAAGTACACTCACACCAAGTCATGAAGAATCATCAACAGGGTCTGTCAGTAAAGCATATTGATATCTCGAAGTACATTTAATATGAACTACTTACTCTTAGCTACATCAACAAGATCAAATTAACATAGAGATGATGATAAACATTCTGCAGTAGTGATGTTATTGTTACCTGTGATATATGCTCTGCAGCGGCCACCCTTGGTTTTACAATTTCACAATTTGCAATGACAAGAGTATTTGGAACACTACCATCAGTCTGGAAATAAGATAAACAGAACAATGTCACTTTTAGTGTGTTCATATAGACTACCATTACTCTGTGTCACCCAAACTCATTGAGCGGGCAACTCAAGTAAATCATCTCATCTGGAACACTTAATTGCATAAATCAAGAGGTGGAACAAGGGGATTTGTATGCAGGAATGGGCAGAAGATATAACTGGAGTCAATAGAAGATGATCACTTCCTCTTCCAAGCTTCTGCAATGGGGATGGGCATGCATTTTACACCAAAACAAGAAGATTAAAGATGTGAACACAACTGTTTTGTTAATAAAGTACAATTCCCAGGACCGTACAAATTTCTGGTGTCGGCAGCATATGACGGCTTCTTCTATCGGTAAAATGGAAAAGAATGCCAAGATAAGCTTAAACATTTTATACCTATACAGTCAGTATAAAGGTCATCACCCAGCAGGGTCCTGGGAGGGTCCAGACTGGAGACAAACCTTTGGCAATTTTGCACAAAGTGGCTGCTCGCAGCTCTTGAACAAAGAAAATTTTTAAAAATGACAGCCACCATAGAAAAGATACCATTCTGATTCCTGAGCAAAGAAGGAAAATCTATATGCATTGCATCTATCTATACTCCTTGTTCAGTAAAAACAAGTGGAACTACATTTGTGCTGTGAAAAAACATTCCCAAATGACGCTGTTATTGACTCACAAAAATCCAATATCTCCCTCACAATGGATGCTGATCTCCACGGAAACAAACCTTTCCTTTTAGCCAGCCTACTTTACTGCATCAGAATGATTCTCCTGTATGATTATATGCCTGGAGTTTCCTTTTTAAAAAAATGTTTTTGTGGGGCTCTGAACCAGCTGGTAAATGCCCTGTCAAAGCCTTATACCAAGATCTTGAAGACCCTCATATCAGTCCCCATTGGCTATGGAAGCGGTAGTGGAAATTGGACATTCCTTCTAAGTTCAAATTTTTCATGCGGAAACTTCTCCATAACAAACTACCTACCAGAGATAACCTAAGGAAATAAGACTGCAATATCATAAAATATTGTAGCCTATGCCACCAACATGAGGAAACTTTAGATCATTTGGTTCTCACCTGTCCAGTCACTATTTCAATTTGGAAATATTTTCCTCCATCTGTTGCCATCTACCCCCATTTTGAAACTATGAAAGACTGGTTTGGGTCTAAAGTTGGCCACAGGGGCATTAGACTGGGAATAACGGTCACTCACTCACTTGGTTTATATGGAAAATGTGCAATGCTCGCATATTTCTATACCAACCAATTCACCCTCTTTCAGTCAAACATAAAGTCTTTTTTCCTATCAGTGAACTGAATTCAGCTGGCATATTCTCTCCCTCCTCCAGTACCACAGGGCCTTCCAGTGGATCTTTGGCTTCCACCTCCAGGCAATCACACTAAACTTAACTTTGATGGCTCTTATAAGCCAATTACCAAAACCGCAACTATCGGTGGAACCATTCGTAGCTCGGCTGGAACTCTATTGCTTGCTTATAGTGGAAGAATCGCAGCTGAGAATTCACTGGAAGCTGAACTCAAAGCATTATTCAAAGGAACTGACTCACGCAAAGACATGAATATTACTCATCTGCAAATAGAAGTGTTTAATCCTGGTGAATTCCCTCCAAAATTCTGACTCCCTTTCATGGTCTTTTATGGAAACTTGGAGATCTTTAATCTCTAATCTCACAAAGTTTCAATGGTGGGAAGCTTCTCTCAGTTGCAGGAACGCTAACAAAGTTGCTAACTGTTTGGCCAAGTTTGATTTTCCAACCATACAGCTGTTTAAATCTTAAATGCCAGCTCCTGCTAATAAGCTTTACCTGGAAGATTTGCATTTGGCAACAGCCTACAGGATTAAGTTATTTGAAATTCCTCAGTCTAATGAAGCGGGACACCTTAGATTTCTATTGACCGTTTCCAGCGAATTGACATCTGAGAGGGTGATCAAGATTCTCTCAGGCCGGTCTATTGTCTTGCGCTAATCAGTTGGGCATGAATAGTTTTCTAGCTAGTTCGTTTTGCCATTCTTTTGTCTTCTGTCTTGTAGTTATCATGTTCTGTTTTGTTCTGCTGTCTTCTGTGTTGTTATATACGTTTCTCTTATCAGCAAAGAAAAATGTAAATAAAATGACAAAATAGGATATAAAGGTGGTTACGATGGATTTTCAATACATTAGAAGTTTCAAACTAAATAAAAAGAAAAACAGTATTGGTCATCGCCGAAACGTCTACATATCAAGCGATACAGCTCAATTTCCGCCAATTTTTAAAACCAAGAGTACAGTATTTCCATGATTATAGTATTTCCTTTGCCCTATCCTAGATACTTTCCATCACAGATACTAATGCTATTCCAAGAGACATAAAAGGCATCAATGCCGGTATTATCCATATAGCGCAAAACAGCGTCCTCTTCTTTCTCTACAGTGACTACACATTGACCAGATACAGAATTAAAATGATACTGAAAATAGAACAATGTGCATACATTTTCACATATGTACAACATACAACAATATATGAAATATTCAAATTTAGATTTAAAGGAAAACAAAATTTGTATAGTTTAATTTTTCTTCAATGATATGTAGATTACTGATAAAAACTTGAACTTTAATTTCAAATTTTAATAGTTATGTTAAACTTCAATGCTAAACACTTATTTCCTATCCTTCAAAATTAGCACATGGAGACGCTTGAGTGGTCGAATATGTTACAATCTCCAATAATAGTAGGGAGTAGCTATCATTAACCTCTTCTAAGAAGCTAAAAATAGGATTTACAAGGAGTTGGATGTTGTAGCACCAAAGGAAGAGCATGTAAACATGGAGATGCAACTTTCTCTGCTAAGTTGAATGCCATATAACTAGAAATGCGATATATAACAAGTTGATAGATTCAGGGTTGCAAGAGTCATGTTTAACAATAGAGATACGAAGGGATTAAGAAGTAACAGGGAAATATTAGATTTATTTATGTTTTCTGTAGAGTATCTATAAGCAAGGGAAGAGATGATGATAGTTGGAGTGGGATCAAAAAATAGGACGGACAGACTTTTAGAGCAAGTTAGGCAACAGGTGAGGAATTCGCATGTCTGAGGATTTCTCACTACTCAGAAGTAGGGATTCCTCACTAAGGATTTCACATTGATAGCAATGTGTACTGGTGTGTATCGGTGCATATAGCCGAGAATAATTGGTTTAGCTAAGCAAATCCACAAAGTGGGGATTTTCAAATCCTATGGGGAGAGGTGGACCTGAAAATCCTCACAAATAGGGATTTTCATTGGTCAAAATCCTCGGGGATTTATAACTGCCAACTACTTGTGGAAAGCCAAAACCTTTTTACCAAGGATTTGGTTGCCGAACGTGAGCTTGCGACATAGCTGTAAGCACCTTGATTCACTAAATTTGCATTTTATTTTATGTTTCTCTAATTTCTTTATGTGAAACCAGCTTTGGTCCAAATTACCATGAAAAAAAATTACATATTAAGACAATGTCTTCATAACTTCCGAACCAAGACTGGCAAACGTCCCAAGTGCTATCGTTTAACATTGTCTTAGCAAAACAAAATTGAACCAGGTCACATTCGTCGATACACTCTCTTCCAATCTTTGAATTTATCAATTAATTGTTGTTCCCTATTTAAGACTTAAGACTAGACAAACGTGCTTGCTAGTAGCGTTATATCAAGATTTTGAATTTTAAAAAAAATCATAACTTTGAGGTTTTATCATTTATTTTGGTAACGGAATTTTCAGTCTTACAACCATTCAAATAAAAATAATTAAACCATTTAAGAAAAGCTTTTAGGCTTATATTACACCATTAACACTGAGTTAATGACTTGGCATTTAGCTCAATAAGTGCGTCAACAAACTTAGAACCCAATAATCCAATGCTATTGAGGAAGCCAAGATATACTTTAGATGTGATATTGCTATGCCCTTCCTCAGTGCAATCCAAAGAAAATCTCTCAGATAGTGCTTGGAAGAGCTGATGCACGGCTCTGGAAGACTGGAACCACTTCTCAGCCTTCACCTTGTTTGAGACTCCAAGGGTCAAAATCAAATGGGATCATATGATCATAAGACAATTAAAATCAAAGTTTGCAGATCATAAAATTCTATCAGTTCAACAAATTCTTTATGTTGTAAAAGATTGGTCCAAACTTAATCCCTACCAAGTCACGTGTGACTCAAGTGACTAGAATGGCTCAACTCAGATCAGTGGTGAGTCTTAACATAGTCAGTCCTCGAAACCAAGATTAATTTCTTATTACATACACAGACACACATTTCTAACGGATGTGTAAAATGGAAAGATTAAAGGAGAAAACCTTAAATAAGCAACACAAAAGGGCAATGTAAAGAATGCTTGCCTGTTCAGAAAGGTAAAGACGTTGGCGAGTCTTGTAAGTTGCTTGCTCCAGCTGTTGACCCCATCTTTTAGTTTAAAAAAGAGATTGCATACCTTCAATTAACATACAAAAAAGTGTACCCAAAATGATATGCATTGGCAGTAATCCAATAAATTATTAAACCACAACTATTATCTAAGGTATAACACACATCCAAAAAAGAGTTGCAAACAGTTACTTAGGTAGATCGTAGAATTAACACAAAGAAAGATGCCACCTTTTTCGAAGTACGCAACATTTCAACCTCAATAAACAACTCCACAAAAAAGGACACCAGTCCTACTGAACATCAAGCCGTGACTGCGAAAACCCTACAATACAACATGGCAAGCGGATGATAAATATACAAATCTTATTTTCCGAAACGGCCAGGCCGCAAGCAAGCCCTGCTGAAACGATTTGATCAGAGGGCTTCCTCAAGGCGTCTCGCTGCACCACTCTTAAGCGTTGTTTTACTTTACTTCACCCCAATATCACCCCCACTTTCTCGCAATACGCACCCAAAAATGACAAAAGTGGCAATAATCTATAAGAATCTAAAACACCCAAATCGATCCAAGTACAGAAAGAGTTACTGTGGCCACCAATATGTGCAATGCGAACAAATGAGAGCTTCTTCAAAAGCCCAAACTAAGTTGAGCGTCAAAAACAGCACCAACAAAGTCCTTGAAGGAAGAAGAGAAAATGGGTGCCCTTAAAAAGACCCTAGAAGGGTGAAATTAGAGCATTAAAGAAGAAACAGCTATAAAGTTGCTATTTTTCTTCATGTTTTGGTTGTGGGTATTCTTCTTCTCGTAACCAAAGATGTTAACTGTAGCAGAGATAATAAAAGCAGATGAAGGAGAGAACGAGAGAGAGAGAGAGAGAATGAAACCTGCAGGAGAGGGAAGGCCATACGAGGTTGTGATTGGCGAACCAGTCGTAGAGAATGGGGACGAGAGACTTCCATTGCGTATAACGCTCGTCTACAGATGCCTGACTCCCTCTCCCTCGGTCCTCCATCTCTTTGATTCTCCTTCTCCTTCGTATTCTCTTCTCCTGCTGCTGCTGCTGCTGTGTTGCTCTGCTCCCGGGCTTTCTTGTTTTTTTGTTCTTCCCGCTTTTCGGGTCTCTTTCGCTCGGTCTGGGAGATCACGGCAAGAAATGAATTGGAGAGAGAGAGACATATACATGTTTAAGCGCCCTGATGAGTCCACCGCTAGTATCAAATCTGCTTGTAAGTGGGCCGTGGTCAATCAATCATATGCATTGCCTTTGATTGAATGGCTAAAAATGCCTGACGAATATGATGTTTTTAACACCTAACCTAAAGTCTTATGATGTTTTTAACACCTAACCTAAAGTCTACCAACACATTTTCCATGGTTACGTTCACGGTAGGGGTATTTCTTTTCTAGAATTCAAGAAATTCCTCACTCACACACAGTTGAATTTCTTTATTTTCCTTTCGAATTTTTGAATTCACAAAGGTCACGTGGGACCTTTCATGTGGTTGGAATTGAAAAATGCTAATAAAAAACGTGATATTTGAAGATTTTAGAGGACAAAATATCATATCATGTCCAAGATTTTCCAACATGGTGAATTTATTTCCTACAAAAACTCTACAATATAAACAAGCCCTTATTTTTATCTAAACTTGCAAGCTCAAGTCTAATATGTGAGGATTCATAATGGGCATCGATCTAAGACACTTATGAAAGAACCAAGGTGAATTTAATTTAGTAGGCCATCAGCATTGACAAGCTCAAAATAACTCCAAATGAGACTTTACAAACCAAAGAAAAAAAAAACGATCGCTTGTAAAACATGATAGTCATTTTTTGTCAAATATTTGCATTTTATTTTCAGATCTCAAAGGGTGTGTTGTTTTTCTACCGGTAGTATGATCATTTCTATCGCATGGACAATGCTTTTATGGAATGATATTAGAGATTGTAT
Source organism: Litsea cubeba (assembly GCA_012931725.1). NCBI lineage: Eukaryota > Viridiplantae > Streptophyta > Magnoliopsida > Laurales > Lauraceae > Litsea > Litsea cubeba. The sequence goes on along the minus strand of CM022944.1, from coordinate 120,482,891 downwards.
GAATAGTTAGGATTGTTATATTATATGGTCTCAATCCAGTGAATGGTGCAAACAAATTGATTCATTTCTTTATTAATATCATCATGCTTTTTATTCATATAATTAATAGTTTTTATTCTATGTTTGCACATGACCAACACAAAATGACATGATGGCTCATGAAATGAACCGGAGCCCACAGGTACATTAGATGTGATCTATGTGTGTAGATGAGATCTGCATACAGGAGATATAGATCACAAATCTTATACTTCAATGGATTCACAGCCAGTGATGAGATTGGGCATTTCATTTGATAAGGTTGCAGCGTATGATCACTATGAGATAGTGTAATATGTCTCGATCATCAGAATATAAGACTCTAGATCACCGTGCTGGTACATTGGATGTACTGAAGGACTATGAGAAGTACCTTGTATAAATCTGTCTTTGATTAAAGGACTAATCTCATAATTTTCAAGTAATAAGCTCTTAATTATAAGAGATTTTAATGGACTCAAGTTTCTATTATACGTTTACTTTGAGTCATCGGTGAGTGAAGCCAATTGTAGGTCAACACCTCGATGCCTTGGGTGCGTGGTAGTGGGGCTGTAGGAACATATAATTCTCAATATGGAATTCATCCTCATAAATATCCCCTTATGCTAATTAATAAATTTCACCATTAGTGAGTGCATACTCATCTCAATTAAGAGTTAATTGGATGGTACTGATGATTATTGTGATTAATTGAGTTATAAAGATAATAAAAAATGGATCCAATTTAGTTGGACATATTTATTCCAATAGATCCATAGATATAATTGATGGAGTGGCCTAATTTATTAATTGGGAAGTTTAGGGTATTCTTCTAATTACTCATAAGACTTGAGTGCAATTGCATTTAATTAGTGGACTTCTTTTAATTAACTATGGGTCCGGAGTTCACATGAGATGTGGTGTCTAGATTCCTAGTTAGAGACGGATTCTAATGAATCCCTGGTTGTCCCCATGCTAACCCTAATAACAGAATGTTACTAATCTCATTAGAACTCTTGGGTCTAACTAGAGGGCTGAAATCTATTTTCAAAACTAGTTCTAACTTAGTTTATGTTTTATTTTTTGTGTTTTTGGTCAAAATAAGAATATAATTTAAATTAAAACAGTGCATCTAGTCTAGTATTTCCAGGATTAAACATAAAAATGTCCAACCAAAGGTAATTTTAAGCTACAATCTGCACTTTAAAGACTCGTATGCCCATTTTTTTTACATGTCGGAACCTCTGAATAACCAGAGAATCGGATACCTGCTTGCATCCCTATACACAAACGTGCCCTGGGTTCCTCATCCTTAGAAACATGTCTCATCTTGAGTCTAACATTTGTTGTGTGTTTACATTTTAAAAATTAGAAACCTTGTCCTTAATATTTAATAAATACATTTCTATCTCCTCTATTGAAGGCACGCGGTTACTTGATATTCACGTTCAAAAGTATGCATTTATGCTATAAAAAAAAAGGTCTCGAGCGTCACAACTTTGCTATAGGCACTGATTAATCTTGCAAGGAAGTGGCGGATGGATCAAACATTTCGGGTATAAGCAGTTTAATGTTCAACACCAACATATTGATCATTTAGTTTTTATAGACCCGAGCCCATTTAGCAAATCTTATTTGTATGAAACAAATATATGGATGGTAGATCTTTGTAAAATAGATGTTTTACAAATGGACTATTTGATAGGACAAATATGCTCTTTGAAATAAATGTTTTTATAAATCTAGTTAGAGGTTTCTCTTGAATTTCTCGATCCACTAGGAATCAAGGGCTGAAATCTGAATCACAACCATCATTTTTTTTATAACATAGGAACACGCCGACCCTCATTCGGTTGATCATTGGTAAACCTACGGATACATAGAACCACCCACTAGCCCTATATATCGGTTAAGGCGTTAAAGGGATTCGAATGCAGGACCTGTAGGTTAAAACTGAACTTCCTAACCACACGAACATTTTAAGTGTGGATAACATTTTAAGTGTACCGTGGTACATTTTAAGTGTGAGTGCACTTTAAGTGAGGATCAAACGATTCACATTCTCTCATAAATATATTGAGATTGGCGAAGCATCAGTGGCTGAAGTTTGATATGATGGCCATTCTTAGTCTTTTGGAGACTTCCTAGATTCTAGTTTAAGGCGCCACAATTGAAATAGAGATGCCTAATGACACCTCGAACTATTTTTAGAAACAACATTGATAAGCTAGTTTTTTAGGCTAAAGGATAAGCTTTTATCTCACTTTATTAAATGTCCATGTTAAAAGCCCATTTGTCATGTCAGTTATAGCAGTAAAGCCCAGTTTTTTTTAAGCAATTAGAAAATAAAATTCATTGATAAAATCAATTAAACATACTTAGGAGTCGTTTAGATGTTTACAAAATAAAGTATTTATAGATTTAAATACTGCAATAATGAAATAGCACACAATAGAATAATATGATATCTTTGTTGTTTGACAGTTTTTGAAGAATAAATTGAGCTATTCGACAAACTTAATGGATTACAATAGTTGTTTAGTAAAGTATGGGAAAATAAAGTCAATGCAAAAGCAACTACTCTACCACTCTTTATTCCATGCTTTACTACACCACATATTTTATCTCACTTTATTTCACCTCACATTTTACCATAATGCGACATTTACACATTTACTTTACTTTAGTACACATGTAAATAAACTTGTCTCGACCCATATGTGACATGCTCTCCATTTACCAAGTTTAGATGAAGCCACCACTTTTTTACCACAAACCTGACCGAAGCCACTTTTTATTTATCACATAAAATCATGATAACGTGTGATAAAGTAAAGTAAAAATAAAACACAATAATTTTACCACTTTCTCCCACTTTAACATTAATAGTGATTTGAAATCTACCTTTACTTTATAACACATAAATAAATACATCATGGTAGATTTATTGAAGTAAAGACTTTACTTTACCATTTTATAAATCGCAATTTGATTTTTTTTATTGTAGAAAATTTTCAATAAGAGGAGCACTAGGAGAAAACACTAAAAGTTTTTTGAAAGAAAATTATATTTTTTCTTATTTTTCTTGAATTCCCAAACATACAAAAAAAATTTAATTTAAAAAATTAAAAGATTATTTTTCTAAAAGATTATATTATTGTATTTTTTTTTGTTGTGAATCTAAACAAGCCCTTAGTGTGAAAATAAAGACTCCAATTGGGCGTTTAAGGAAACTTTACGGCCACTGAGGGATCGATCCCTGACTCTGAGTAGGGCTGATCAACCAGATATCTGGTCGGACCAGATTTCCGGTCCGGCCTAAAATGAAGGACCGGATTAGACCACTTATAAGTGGTCCGGTCCAAACCGGTCAGGTTGGACCACTTAAAGTGGTCCAGACCGGTTACCTTTTTTTTTTTTTTTTTCATTTTCACCTCACATCTAAAAAGTGGGCAAATGTCAAATGAATGAATGATGGGTTTTACAAATGGGTGCTGGGCTGGGATGTTGGGCTCATGCCTCATGGGCTCATTAAAAAAAAAAACTAATTATTTTAAAAAATTCGGTCCGGTCCGGTTTGGTCCAGACCGGACCCAAAAGGTCCGGACCGGACCGGATTTGGACCGCTAAGACCGCAAATCCGGTCCGATTTTGTGGTCCGATCTGGTATGCGGTCTGATTCTGTACAGCCCTAACTCTGAGTGGGTAGATACCCTCACATGCAGTGGACCAGTAACCCCATGTAGCAAAAATAAAAAATTGCAGCCTCTAAATTTCTGGTCCGATCCATTACTCATCTAAAAAATCCAACCTGAACTTTGGGCCTGACCCAACCCAATAAAAAAGGACACCTGACCTGATGGAAAGAAAGAGGACAGAGAAACTCCTCCCTGCGGACTAGAAATATATAAAGAAAACGTGCTCTCTTCTTCCTTGTTTCCTTTTCTAATCAAACCCGTCCCTTCTCTCTCTCTCTCCCTCTCCCTCTCCCTCTCTCTCCTTCCTCCTTCTCCTCGACCGCACCAGACCACAGGTACTCTCTCTCTCTCTGTTGTTTCATTCTATTCTTCTCTTATTATTTTTCTTTCTCTCTATCATCTTTAGATCTACCCTGGAAAGGAAAGATTCACCCTGATTTCTTACATCATGTGGAAACCATACATGTTAATGATTACTATGAATTCATGTTCACTTTTACATGCTTTTTGATGAATTTTGATCGTAACTTAAGGATCCCAGTGAAAAAGGTAAAAGGGTTGTTTCTATAGGAAACAAAACAAAAAAAAAAAAAAAGAAGAAGAATAGGGGATGTTGTATTAGGGTATTTGAAAGGGTACTTTTTTAATTTAATGATTGCATAAATCAGTCATCACAATCCCATCATTGCCGCCGTATCACATCGATATGGGGTCTGGGGTTTGCAAGGAATGACTTCTCCAATTTATCAAACAAACGTTGTGGAGATGCTTTCTTTTGTTGCTACCTGTGGTGTATTAAAGTGAGGTTTCTATTGCTGGATTGAGTTTGTGAGCGGCGGTTTGCTTCATGTTACTCCTTAATAAAGCTGAAAAACAGCAAAGGGGGAAAAGGTGAGGTTTTTATCAATCTTTCAATTTTTACCCTCTCCATGTGAACTGTGAAAACTTGGTAAAGTAGGTAAGATTAGAGATCACTGTCTTCATGAGTGTTATCCTACCTCTACAGTGAACGGTATTGCTGCTTCCACAATGGGAGGGGTTTTGCTCTCAGTGGAAGTCGCAGATACTTTGGCATCGCAAAGTAGGATCGTATTGTTTGCAAACTATGTAGATGGTGATTTCAAAAATCTCACTACCTGGTTGGGATGGTCGTACTCTTTTGCAATTCTTTTGTCCATATGGAAGGAGAGACGATAGGATTTTTAGAGAAGCTTCATCTTGTAAGAATGTGTTTTTTCTTTGCGGTTGACCTAAGGCTTTTAAGGACATGACTGGGAAGTTTGTATGGAGTCTAGGAGTTCAAAAGAATAGAAGTTGGTCAGTTGGTCACCCCCTCCCAATGGGCCTTTGAAATTTAATGTTGATGGAGCAGTTTAAGGCAGGCCAGGGCTGGCAACTGGCAAGTATAGGTACTGGAAGGAGATGCATTGTCCATGTTTTTTAAGCATGTGGGAGTGAAGGACTCTAATGAGGTTGATGTGCTTGCCATTGTGGTAGCCCTAAGGAGTTGTTTCTGCAGCTGCCTCGACGGGTTTATTATGGAGTAACTCCCTAGGGTATGATACTATGGATTTGATTCAAGTGGCTTTTCAACATGTTAGTAGATTTGCTAATGGGATGGCAGGCTCGCTAGCCAAGCAAGGGGTGGGTAGTACTGTTGGTTTAGTGCTCCTATCGTATAATATTGGCATTTTGGGCGTTCAACATTTAGTATGATGCGCTTGTACTGACACTGTCTTGCTTTCACCGTTCTCTTTTGTTTGTACTTGTGCTCAATTTTAATAAATTTATTTATCACTGATAAAAAAAAATCATGTCGTGGAAATATGTGATCAAGCACAAGGAAAATCCAGCTTTCTACCCCTAGCAACATATTGCAAACATGCACACTAATTCGAAGTAATGAATTTTATGAAGAAACTACATGCAAACCTGGCTAGATTTTAGAAGGTATAGGAATAGTCTACACAGATGTTTCCTCAAAAAGGCCTCTACGTTATTCTAATTGATTTAATTAAACATGGAAAGCTTTGGTAGTTTTTATTTCGGTTAAGCCCAGGTTTTTTTTTGGTGGGGGCGGGGGGGATTTTGTCAGAACCCAAACATTAATTCTAAGATGATAACATGCTGTGATCGTTCTAGGGTGTCCCTTGCTTTACACAATGCACTGTAGCGGCACTCGGTTGCAGCATGTAGGCAAGGATTATATGCTAGGGTGTCCTTGGCTTTGAGCGACAAATTGCGGCGGCTCCTGATTGTAGTGCAAAGCTACTAAAAGGGTTTTTGACTTTTTGCACCAATTTGGACAACAAGATTGAATAGAGAATTTTACAGGAGAGCTATTATGCTAGCTATGACCTATGGAGTAGAATATTGGCCAAATAAGAAGCAAAGCTTGCACAAAATGAGTATAGCAGAAAGAGAATGTTGAGGTGGGTGTGGTAAAACTAGGGATGATAGAATAAAAAATTAGCGCTTTTCAGAGCATTTAGGGGTAGCATCAATAGGTGATAAACTTAGAGAAATCCGTTTGAGATGGTTTGGACATGTCCAACGTAGGCCTGCAACGATGCTGGTGAGGATAAGTTTTTATATGCAGGTTGATGGCCCATTAGGGGGAAGGGGTAGGCTGAAGAGGACGTGGATGGAAGTAGTAACAATAGATTCGAAGAAGTGCAACCTCTCCGAGGATTTGGCTCATGATAGATTGGAACGGAGAAACATAATTCATGCAGCTGACCCAAGCACATTTGGGACAAGGCTTGGATGATATGATGATAATTAAACAGGGAAACATTGGGACATTATATCCACAGATGGTCTTATATATGAAAACCAGTTAAGAGGAAACGCGAAGTAAATTTTAACCCTTAATCTTTTCATCCAGTGGCTTGAGATATGATATCTTAGCTGTTAAATGTTGAAAAATTACACCTGAAAATGACATTCTACTCACTTAAAGCTAAGCTTATCTATTATTCATATATTAGTTGAAGAAAATAATCTTCTTAATGCATAATCTACCATAAAAAATGAAACACTCGACTGTACTAAAGGCTCTATTGACCGTCCCCTAATGATCTCATTGGAGCTTCATTTTTATTATACCCAATGACCTTATTGAAGTGTCATTTTTGTTACACAGGTCAACCCATTGACCGATTAACCCAACGAGTCAATCTAACCCAATGGATCATCAGTCCATGGGTCAAAATCTGTTGTGTTGTCCCAATGGATCATCAGTCCATCGGTAAAAATCTGTTGTGCGTCTGTACATTATCTTTCTTGACTATGTTAGATTATAGTTTCGATTTCAAGTCTTTTGATTGAATAAGATTGATTCCTATATTGATTGCAATCACATTTCATCATGGAAAGACTTGTATTGTTTAACGATGAATACAATACAAGGAACCATGGTTCCTCTTCTCATTGTAGCAACAGTAGCACATTTGCCTTACCCAAGCAAGATTGAAGTGGTGCAAAACGTGCGATCAAGTATAGTGCTACTGGGGAGGCAGATTGTCTGGCTAAAGAAGGAATTGGGAAGCCAGACTTGATCCTTTCTTCTACTTCTGCCATGTCTTCTTGATTTTTGGTTTTCTTTCAGTCTTGTATAGGTGCTGTTTTTGCATGTCCAGCTTGTTTTTGTTGCTGTGTCTTTTTTGGTTCAATATAGTGCTCTCATACTGTACAGAGTCTGTGACTCCTCTCTTTTTGAATGGATTTCAGTCAATCTTTCAAAAAAAGAAAAAGAAAAAGTGTGATCAAGTATTCCGTTAAGATGGAATTGATGTCCCTTGAAGCATGCATGGAAAAGTAATTTGACTAAAAACGTCATCAGGTTTGTTGGTGTTTAACAAAAACATGTAACTAATGTTTAAAAATAATTTGTAGATGTTATGTGAATATATACTTCTGGTTTCTATCCATGATCAACCAACACTGTGATGCCCAGATTCAGTAAGGACAAACCATGGATCTGATGTGAATATGGATTTTAAAGATATAAGTGAAGTATCAAAGACGATATGGCACATTACACTGCCTATTTTGAAGTATCCGGGTATCATAGGTCCAATGTGTGTCAATTTGGTTGAGATGGAGTTTGGGATAGCCTCTGCAGATATGGGGGATGAGGTTTGATTTATTTGGATCAGAAAAAAAGTGGGCCCCAAATGGGTTTTATCAGATTATATCTGCTGTCAGCTTCATACCGATGGCAGCATAGGATCCTTTCTCATGCCATTAATGTTTTTCACCAGACACTTCTTATTAAAAATGTTTGAAAAATTGAAGAAGGCATTATCTGGCCTTTTTATTATTCTAGATTATTTATATTCTTAGAATTTTTGTAGCAATTCTGAACTTTTTATTCATTGCTGCCAATCTTCAGACATTTTCATCTTGATTCATGTTGGTTATTTTTGCCTTCTTTTGCCTATGGACTGCAGATGTACCACGAACTGGTTCATTATTTGTTTATGAATGACTAGGTAATGAAGGGTTTGCCCGAGAGGTCTGTGGCGTCAAACTTTACTCAAGGAAGTTCAACTGATTCTACAAATAGTGATCCAAACGTTGTTAGTTTGGATCAGAAAACTAGTAAAACCAAGTCGTCAAAAGCTTCTATATGGTCGAGTTTCTTTCCATCTTTCTCCATTTTTGAAGCATGCCCGGAATCATCTCCTTGTGGGAAAAAAGAGTTCAGTTCTAGAACATATGGGTGGACAACAACTTTGAGGAGAGCTGTTAAAATTAATTCAATGAGGAGATTCCAGGAGCGTTTTCTAGGGTTGAACAAGACAGATTTTTCCAGCTCAACAAGTGAAAAATGGCTTCTGGGTGTGTGCTATAAAGCTTCATCAGAAGAATCCTCCGATGGTGTGATCCCTGGAAATGGTTTTCTACAGGATTTCTCATCAAGAATATGGATAACGTATCGAAGAGGTTAGGCTCATGCAATATCATTACTTCTGTTTTTTAAGAATGAGAATATAACACTTGACAAGGGCAATTTATTCCACAGGTTTTGGTACTATCGGTGATTCAAAATTTACTAGCGATGTCAATTGGGGCTGCATGCTTAGAAGCAGTCAAATGCTTGTTGCTCAGGTATATTTCTTCCCTGGTGTTCTGAATAACATAAACCAAACGGTCTTCTTTTTTTTTTTTCTCATTTAATCCACTCATCCATCTTTTTAGATTTAGACAACTTTTAACATTTTATTTTTGGGCATGGAGACAAATTCTTTTTTGTTTCTTATGGTTTATCCACTCATAGAATTTGCAAAAGTTCCAATAAAAAGGTTTTCTCTGGTTACAAAAGAGCAAGGAGCAAAATTGACACTACATGTTTTTTTTTATAGCATTTATTAACTGTCATTTTTGCTTTCAGGCATTGCTTTTTCATTGTTTGGGGAGATCTTGGAGAAAGCCTGTGGATAAGGCAAGTATCATGCAATGGACAGTACACAGTATCAGATCACATATTTAACATTGTTTGCATTTTAATAGTGGAAACAGAATGTCATTTACATTCTCACATGTTGGTCAATTTTTCTTTTTTCAATTTATTTATACGGTTGCTCTGTAGGGACATTCTCACATGTAGGGCAATGTTTCCTTTTTCTGTTTATTTATAAGTTTTCTCTGTAGGCTTGTTTATGGTCTTCCTTGTTGATTATGCAGCCATTTGATCCGGTGTATATTGAGATTCTACATCTTTTTGGCGATTCTGAGCAATCTGCTTTCTCTATACACAATCTTCTTCAAGCTGGTAGGTCTTGTGGCCTAGCTGCTGGTGCATGGGTGGGTCCATATGCCATGTGTCGCTCATGGGAAGCTCTTGCCCATGCCGAGATGGAAAAGACCAACCTTCTAGAAGGTTACCTGTCCTTGCCCATGGCTGTGTACATTGTTTCGGGTGATGAAGATGGGAACGAGGTGGGGCTCCTGTCGTTTATATTGAACGTGCTGCTAAATTATGTTGTGAGTTTTGCAAGGGTGAAGATACTTGGGCACCGATTCTCCTACTGGTTCCTCTAGTTCTTGGGCTTGACAAAATCAACCCTAGGTATGCTAATGTTCTAATATGATCTTTTTCCCCTTCCATTAAAAAAATCTACTTTTCCTTCTTTTTTTTTCACACTTTAGGATCTATTTCCAGAACTGTTCGATAGTTCTGAACTCTCTCTCTCTCTCTCTCTCTCTCTCTCCCCCCAAAAGAAAGTTCCACCAATTTCTAACTTTTCCAACTAGTGACATTGGTAAAATTTGGAACAATTGATCATGATTCCATTTCTTGGCAAGTTGAACAAGATAAACTCATTGACTCCATACCATAATAATATCCTCAATTTTGCTGGGAGGAGTGTCATCGAGGTTGAGAATGGGAAGATCAATACCAACTGAAATGATATTTTTGGCATACGGATATGTGCCTTTTGTCATCTTTTGCCTGAAACATGTATGCTTGTGGGGAACAATTATCATCTCTGTCATCATCTTCTGTTTTAGGCCGCCTGTGCTTGAAATAAGCGGCGGGAAGCTTATGACTTTGGCTGCAGCACAAATCTTTTCTTGGCGGTAATCTTCTAGTGCCTTTAGATGAGCATCATGAGTGTGTATATTAGTACCTGTATTCAGGCAAGAACTAGTTCTCACCGTGCTTCCATGAGAACTATTGGTGGGCCCACCTAGCAACCCATCCAAACCGTGCACAAATAGGGATCCCCTTGATAGTCACTGATCCTGAGGTTTGGCGCCCATCCGAAAGGGCTGGACCGTTGGATTGAGGGTTGATTTATTTTATTTATTTTTGAATATGAAGCCATTAAACTCGTGAGCCATGGATGAAGGGGTTAGGGGCGGCATGGGATTGAGGTCAAACTTGATATGTGGGGTGGTCTCACATAGGATCTTTCCATCCCCCTGTTCCCATCCCCAGATGGGATCCACAGTTGGGCCCCACAGAATGTTCTCACAGTGACTCCGTGAGAACGGTTCTCACTTGAACAAAACCCGAATATACAAACACGCGAAAAAAAGCACACCCACCCACCCACAACTACTAATATTTTTTTTTTTGTCTGCCTTATGCTTTATCTTACCATCTGGAGTTGTTGAAGCTTTATCATGCCTGAAATGGAAGAGGGCATGATGGAAGGGATGTGGGGAGTGCACACTATGGGGTTGCCAAAGGAAAGCACACCGTAGGGTGCAAATGGTATACACTTTATAGTATAAGCCAAGTGAGGTAGAAAGATATAATATGAGGTTGATTGCGAAAGGATTTACCTAGCTTTATGGTGTGACTTATCAAGAAACATTTGCATGATTTGCAAAGTTCAAGTTGATACGAGTTCTATTGCCCCTTGCTGCTATATATTCTTGGTCTTTACATCAATTGGATGTAAACATTTTTCCCCTTCTTCCTTTTAAAGGATGTGGGTACTTTGTGTTGTGCAAGTTGAAAAAGTCCTGTATGGTCTCCAACAATCTCCCAATCATTGTTTGGGATGTCTAATAGTGCCTTGCAGGCACAAAATTATTGCAGGCGCAAAATTAGAGTATTGTATAGTATTGATCATGCATTGTTGGTTAAGAGAATGTTGGCATTATGATCGTGATTATTTATGTGGACGACAATGTTGTAACGGCTGATAATTCAAATGGGATTCAAAATTTGAAGAGTTTCTTGAGTAAGGAGTTTGGCATCAAATATTTAGGTCTACTTAGGTATTCTAGTTGTGAGTTTTCTAGGTCTACAAGAGGAACTGTAGTAGCAAAGAAGATTTATTTTTGACTTTCAATGTAAGAGGAAAATAGGAGAAAGTGCAGCTGATACACCTCTCAAGCAGAATCATCGGCTTTATATAGACAGCGGATAATCGCTAGTTGATTTACACATGTATTAGCAGTTGGTGGGAAAGCTGATTTACTTGACCACTATATATGCCCATATATATCATATTCAGTTAGCATAGTGAGCCACAGAGCCAGTTTATTCATGCATCATGTAGTGGACACTTAAATGTTGTTCATTGAATTCTTCAGTATAAAAAAAGGGTCTCTTGAATGAGGTATTTTTTATATTCTAATTGTGGGGGACATCTTCAGTAGTGCTGATTGAGCAAGCTCGAAGATAGACAAGAGGTTGACAACTAGGTACTGCACTCTTCTTAGTGGGAATCTAGTTAACTGAAGGGTAAATTATAACCAGTGGTGGCAAGGTCTGGTATGAGTTAGGTTTTTGAAGTAATTTGTTTCAAGGGGTTTTATGTAATTTGGAGTATTATATATATTTTCTGAAAACTTTGAGAAATTAATAAATAGAAGCAGTCGTCCAACCCTAGTGTTGTACGGCCATTATTCTCTTTCTTACTAGTTAATTTTTCTCCTCTTTAGGTTTTTTCAGACTTGTTTGAGTAAACCCTATATTTATATAAATCTAGACTTATAACTTTGTAAGTATGGTTCGTCATCGCGGTCATCGCGTTGCAGTTCGCGGTCGCGGTCCATCGCGGTGCGAATTTTTATTTTACCCCGAAAAAATCTGAAAAAATATAAATAAAGTCCAGAATATTCTAAAATGCTAGAAAACAATATTTTTTCCCATTAGTGAACACTTTAAAGAAAAATATCGGTCCCCCCAAGTCATTACATCCTTTGTCGCTGTCTTATTTGAAACTCGTAAAGTCTGATATGAATTAAATAGGTTTACATGTATATATTAAAACAAGTTCAAATATCACAAATTTTACAGTATGCATTGTAACCATAGTTTTGAACTAATCGTTATTGTTAAACACTTAAAGTCAATAAACTAGTAAGTAGTAGTATAGACGTACAATACTCAATTACTCAATCACCAAGTAAATCAAGAATGAATTTCAACTTTCAAGTAACATTTACTACTACATCAAGATTAACTAATTAATTAAAATAACGAAGTATGACCATAAGGGTATTGTGGTTGAGGAGGGAAGAAACCATATGAGAATCTACCAAATTCTTGCAAATCACTTGAATTTTGGTGAAAAAAGAAGCTTGGGAAGCTCTATCAAAGTCTTAAGAGGCTGCACAAATGGTTTGGGAAAGAAAGAAATGAAAAGGAAGGGAAAAGAAAGTTTAAAAAAAAATTCACCGTGAACTGATACTTTGACCGTTATTTTCAAAATATCGGCCGTTATGGTCCGTTATAACTGTTACAACCGTTATATTGGCCGTTATGACTGTTATGAACCGTTATTTTCACTGTTTTTTGATACCGTGACCGTTATATTGAAAATAACGTAACAGTATGGGCCGTTACCGTTTCAGAAACGGTAATGGCCATTATTCTAAACCATGTTTGTAACTGATCAATCTAAGTAGAAGACTGGGTTTTGAAGAAATCTAGTAGAGCCAATTGAAGAAAAGTAGGAGATTTCAAGAAATTTTACGATTGCTGTTCCAAGCCAGAATTTAGGAGTTTTTAGGATTGATGTTCCAAGCCAGAAAGTCGACTAGTTTGAGAACTGTTCGATAGTTCTGAATTCTTCAATCTTTGCACTGTTTTCTCAATTATTAACTGCAGAAGGGAGAGTTAGGGATCTGGAATTGAGTAGAAGTATTTAATTTGATTTTTTTTTTTTTTGGATTTCTGGGGCTTTCAAATCGAGCCAAGGTGCTGGCAGTTCTGGCAATAGTTCGACAGTTCTAATTTGATCAATTCTTGGGCTGTTTTCTTCAATTATAAATTGTGGAAATGTGATTTAGCTTCTGGGAATAGTTCGAAAGTTTGATTTCATTAATTCTTGGGCTATTTCTGCAATTGTTAATTGTGGAAATGTGATTCAGGTCTCTTGGATCAAACCAGAAGTGTTTATTTGATTTTTGAAAATGTTTTAAAAAGTTTGGGGCTGATGTAAGCAAGCCAAAGCTGACATAACACATTTACTGGAAACCCTAGTTGGGATTTTTGTAGGGTGCTCTTGGACCGAGCCAGCCTGAGCCTGGCCTGGGCCCAGCTTGCTTTGGGCCGGGCTTGGTCCTTGGGTTATAGTATTAGGGCTGGGCTCACTTTTTTAATTTAGGCCCATTAATATATGGGCTGGGCTTGGATTCAGTTACAGAGAGCCCGAAGCCCAGCCCAGCCAGAATATAATAGTGGTAGCAGCAAAAAAGTGGTCAAGAGATTCGAAATTCAAACACAAGACACCTGTCACACAAATGCATAACCAAACCAGTGAAGCCACCCTTCAGACAATATAAGCCATGCAGTTTTTAAATTATAAACCTAACACGGGCCGGGCTCAGCCTTCATGCTGTTCAGGCAGGCTGGGCCAGCAAGTTATGGCCCAATTCAGGCCTTTGCCCAACTTGGGCCTACAGTTTAGAAGCCAGGCCGGGCCTGGATGTTCCTCAGCCTGGCCCAACCTGACCCACAAACACCCCTAGATTTGCGGGAAGATTCATGTGAAAAAGGGCCGGTTTCATGTTAACTGTTTGTGTTATGGGTGGCTGAGTGCCATTTGGTTGCAAAATGAGTTGAGGAAATATTCTTTTTCTGTCTAGGTGTCATGTACACATCTACATCTATTTATTCTGATTTGGGAGTGTGTATTTGAGGACTGTTTTCTTCTATAACATGGATAATTCTCTTTAAGGTGTGACATGGAGTCCAAGTAAGAGGGAGAAAGTTCTGTAACTTCTTCTCAACAATTGCCTAATATCGTATATCGAAATACTAGGATTACCCCAAGTCTTTTTTATGGTAATAACTATAAAAACTGGGCCTACTCTGCTAGAATGGCTATCGGGGGAAGGAGGGAGGGGATAAAAGACTTGGCTATATTGATGTAGTAAGTATTGAGGAACCTCAGAAAGGTATCCATAATATTTAGATTGGGTTTTTAAAATCATTTTATAATGAATTGATCCTAAATTAAATGGAGGAAAGTATTGCAGATGGTTTCAAGTATTTTGATAGAGTCAATGAATTTCGGATTCTATTAAGGCAGTCTATGCCCAGAAGGCAGTCTATGCCCAGAAGAGAGACAATGCTTGGATCCTAGAATTGAAAAAGGAAATCACTGAATTCAAACAAGGAGCTCTATCCAGCGGAAATTACTTTGCAAAATTTAGAGCCCTATGGCGTACCTGGATGATATCCGAGTCCTGAACCTTGTGCAAGAAAACAAGCTAAGCTAGTATATGATCAGCACATATTTTTTGAACTTTTGGATAGTGTAAACCCATAATACCAAAGCTATTTGTGCTTGAATAACAATTCAAGATCCCATAATTCATATAAAAACAGTGTTTCCTCTTTTTCAAGGGAAAGGGAGCCGAAGAAAAGGTATGTAAGCCACAAATGATATTACCCCCGATCAATCTGCACTTTCAAGTAGCAATACAACAGACCCTATTGTGAATGCAGGTAATGGTGGTGGTAGAGGTTGTGGCTGTGGACGTAATCGTGGGGACGTACGGGTGGAAGATGTGCCGGTGTTAGGAGTGGTAAAATCTGACCTGACCTGACCCACATAACTCGATCCGCAATATATACAGGCCGGTCACTAGTCGACGCGGACAACTTTGACCATACCTGACCCTTTTACCACCCCTAATCGGAGTGGACATTGACCGCGACAAACTTTAGGGCGTGTTTGGATGTGTGGTGAAGTGAGGTGAGGTGAGGTAAAGCCTCCATTATCCAGACAAGAAAAGACATTGGGTCATATCAAAAGTACACAATTTCAAAATTCCCTCCCAATTGTTCAAAAAAATTCAAAAAAGCAACCTCCTTTCTCCACTACAAGACAAAAAACTCCACTTTACTATACAAAAAGTCAAAAAAATTCCATACCAAACAACTAAAAACAAAACACCATCATAACACCTTATATTTTATTATTACTTGATTTAATGCTTCACCTCACCACACTTCAATTCACCATACATCCAAACAGGCCCGTATGGAACTCATTATGGGAGGTACAGACACCCTGAGATGTGTTGGGATCTAGTTGGCAAAAATCATAATGCATTTGCATCACTAGCCAAGCTAGAAAAAAACCATTAATTCGAGTGACAGAAAATAGACAAAGATGAGCCACAAAACTGGAAGATGAACTTTTGGTGCTTAGTCAAAAACTTGTCGCTTTGGAAGGGGGAGCTCAAGCATGTATGGTTGGTATGGTTTCTTCCTCTCATATCATAAATGCATTGGCCTTTTCCCATTTACTTTTATTTGGATTATTGATTTAGGTGCCACAGATAACATGACAGGTAAGCGCTCCCGGTCTCCGTCCCATGCACTATCCCCTCGTGGGTGTGTAAAAATTGTTGATGGTACTTTCACACAAGTAGTTATGTTTGTCCCTTCTCATTGTGTTTTCCACGATTTAAGGACGGGACATATGATTGGCGGTGGCCATGAGAACAATGGTCTTTATATTCTGAGGAAGAGGAGTCATGGGCTTTGCAGTCTCCAGTGGATGAAGATAATGTCTTGCACTGGCATCGATGTCTCGAACATGAACCAATTCAAAGTCTTAGGAGCTACTTGTTTTTAGATATCAAAAACAATGTTTAGAATATTGATTGTGACACTTGTTAGTTTGCTATGAGTCTTAGGAATGTTTATCCAGTTAATATTAATAAAGAGTACTTGTCCTTCTGATTTAATACATTATGGAAAATACATATGAAAATATTTCAATTCTATTTCTCTAGCAGTGGAATTGAATCCTAGACTTATGCAGAATGGAGTTGTTGTGTGTAAGAACAAGTTTTACTAGCAGTTACAAGAGCTCTGCTGGTCAAAATGAATGTTCTGAAATCATTCTGGTTAGATGGGGTATTGGTTGTGGCCTTAATAAACCGCATGCCATCAAATTTATTGGGAGGAAAAAATCTAGTGGAAGTCCCGTGTCCAAGCTACACTGTTTCCAATTCCACTAAAAGTGTTTGGGTATAGATGCTTCGTCCACAGTGCAAAGCAAATAGGTCCAACAAAGTGCATATTTTTAGAGTAACCAAGCTCTCATGAAGTATACAAGTGTGATCTTTTTGGGAAAAAAAATGGTAGAGCATACGATGGATGTAACATTTGATGAAGATATTCCATATTACTCGCCAGAAAGTAAAAAACTTATACATGAAGAGAGTAAGGGGTGTCTTTGCCTCTTATTCAATCTGTGCCTCTGTTGTCATATCAAATCCTTGCAAATAATGGTAGCCATCAAGAATCCTAGACTCTCGAGAAGAACAAGACGATGGAAGCTCCACAGAAAAACCAATGCAAGTATAATCCAGAAGAAAAGAGAAGATTAGACCACTGTTTTCACCCGAGCCATCATCAACTGAAGTCTTCAACTCAGACCCTCCATCTTTGTCAAATTTGGATTTTGTTCGGTCAGGTAATTCTTTTGTTTTTTATCTCGATCTTCCCAATGCACTTTGTAAAAGTACACGGTCATGGGTTACATACTTACATGCCACCCTCGTAAATATCCGTCACCGACTTTTCATACTTCTATCCCTAAGTTAACTTAGGAATGTATACCTACACATTTATTTGAGGCACTGTCTCATCCCAAGTAGAAGAAGGCTATGATTGAAGAAAGGCAGGCTCTTGAGGAAAATGACATGTAGGTATTGATAACTCTACTGAAAGGGAAATGTTCTGTAGGACATAAGTGGGTGTTCATGATGAAGCATAATCCAGATGACTCAATTCAAAGATTCAAAGCAAGGCTTGTTGCAAAAGGATTTACACAAACTTATGAGATTGACTATTTCGGGACTTTTCCTCCGGTCGCTATGAATTATGATAGACTCTAGTAGAGTGATATTGTTATTGGCAGTGAATCTTTCTTGGCCATTGTATCAATGGTGCGAAGAATGAGTTTCTTCACAGTTTATAGGAAGAAGTGTATATGGATCCACTAGTAGGCTTCCTAGTAAAAGGTTAGGAAGGCAATGTATGTTGATGCAAGAAGTCTTTGTATGGACTAAGACTGGGGAGGACCCAAGTACATCCATGTGGGGGCGGTCGCACCCGTTGGACCTCGGTCCGCTTCTAAAACCACAATGAAAATTCTGGCTCTGCTTCGATAATTCACATTAGAATCCTGCATCTGCCCCCAAAACCTGCATGAAAATCTTGAGTTTGTTCCCAAAATCCAATTGCCTGTTTGGGTCCACAGTCTACACCCCTCAAACGAAAATCCTGGGTCCGCCAGCTAAGGCAGTCACCTCGGGCGTGGTTTGACAGATTCATTAAAGCAGAATTATAATAAATTTAGGAGCCATGTTGGTCATACTGAGTTTGTCAAAAAGAAAAATACGAGTGGTAATACTCATTTTGTATTTTGATGATATCGCGGGGACAAGAATGGAAGTTGATAGGATAGATCTAGAGAAGTGCAACCTATCTGAGAATTTAACTAAAGATACTTCAGAATAGAGAAATAGAATTCATGTAGCCGACTCCAATATAGTTTGGACAAGGCTCTGACGATTATAATGATATATGTTGATGATATGGTAGTCATTGACAATGACTGATGACGCTGACAAAATTGATAAACTAAAAGTCAACCTGAGAACTGAATTTGAAATCAAGGACCTTGGAGCATTGAAATACTTTCTTGGAATTGAGGTTGCCGATCCAAAAACGGTATTTTCATCTTGCAACATGAGTATATGTTTGATCTACCTGAAGAAACATGAAAATTTGGGGCCAATCAATTGACCCCCCCCAATTGAGTAGAACCATGGGTTGCACTCTCACAATGAAGAATGAATTCTTGACCAAAAATCATTCCAGAGGCTAGTGGGAAAGCTGATCTACCCGACCACCACTAGGCGAGACATCTGCAATGCTGTTTGCTTAGCTAGTTTATGCATGCTCCTGAAATTAATTGTTTGGCTGTAGTTCGCATGATTCTCAAGTACTTAAAAAGGGTCACCAGAACAAGGTATCTTATATAAATCACATGGGCACATGAGTGCAAAAGCGTATAGTGATGCTGATTGAGCTCAGTCCAAAACAGAGAGATCTGCTACAGGTAAATTTTGGCTAGTGTAAATTTTGTTTCTTGGAAAAGTAAGAAACAAGTGATTATTGCAAAATCAAGTGCCAAAGATGAGTATCAGGCCATGGCCCATGGATGTTGGGAGTTGTCATGGCTAAGAATATTATTAGAGGAACTGGGTTTCAAACATGGTGGACCCATGATTCTGCATCGTGACAGTGATTCAGCAATCGAACTACCTAAGAATCTAGTATATAATGAGGGAACAGAGCATGTGGAGGTGGAGTGGCAGTTTATTAAGGAAAAAGCTGGAGGAAAAGATATGTACAAGCATATACAAGTAAAGTTGATGAAATTGCAGACTTAACAAAAGCAGTTAGCAGGAAGCAGTTAAATGTTGTTTTGACCAAGCTAGGCACAGTGAATATATATGCACCATCTTGACAGGAGTGTTACGAGTTAAGTAGTAAAACTATATTGTTTTGAGGGGCTTATGTAATTGATCATTGCTCTCTTTCTTCCTAGTTGTCTATCTTTCTCCTCTTTTCTCTTCTAGTTTTTTTTTTTGAATAAAACTTTAAATTTATACAAATCTAGAGTTCTAACCAGTTCTAGCACTGTCAGTGGTACTCTGTGTTGTGGGCTTTTATGGTTGTGAACCTTGCTATTAGAATAGGAATGATGACGAAGCTTCGCATGAAGTTATATAGTGATGGCAATCTAATAAGCTGCCAATTATTAAATTTTCCACATTTTACATTCTGAACACCAAGGGCCTGCTTGATTTAGAGCATTTCTGAGGGGAATTCCCGATAGAAATGCAGTGACTATCCTTGGGAATTCTGAATTCCCTGTTTGATTGGGTTTGAATGGTGAAAATTCGTTGAGTTGGCCATGTGAAAAGCTACTTTTGGCCAGAAATTTTTTCAAAATTTTGGATTTCAGAATGCTACTTCTGCCTTGAGCATTTTCGAATTCTACTTTGGGGACAACATTTGTAATTCTCCAAATGCTCCAGACAAGATATCCCCACATGCTTGCAACCATACATGCCCTATGCTTGATATCTTTGTAGTTGGTGGGATTGCTGCATTTATACCTGTAATTCTTATGCGGTTTAATGTTCCTTAATTTCATTGAATTACTTTCTTCAACAGGTATATCCCACAGCTATGGGCAACATTCACCTTTCCTCAAAGCCTTGGCATCATGGGTGGAAAACCGGGGGCCTCTACTTATATTGTTGGTGTTCAAGACGAGAATGCATTCTATCTAGATCCTCATGAAGTTCAACAGGTATAATGTGATATAGAATGAATGTTCTGTTTTATTCATCATGCATGTCAGAAAATAGATTTCAGGAAAACATTCACTAGTGCACTGCACATCCGGACCATCTCAGAAACAGGACCCATATTTCATGTGCTATGCGTGATGCATGGTCCGGATGCGCGGTGCACTGGTGAATATTTTCCATACTTTAAGCGTTGGAAAATGGACATTCAATTAATTAAGGGCCCATAAAGTACTTATTCCTAATCATGATATGAATAACTCCAACAACAATGTCACAATTGTTCTTTTGGAGGAGAAATGAGGTGGAAAGGATTTGTTTTTGTGTGTGACTATAATTTATGATGTAAATGCATGAAATTAGTCTATTTGGGATGTAGAAATAACTTTTCTCTCATTGGTACTATGATTTAAACCCGCAACCTCAAGGTTGCAATAGTGTGCACCTTCCATTATGTCACAAGTCTCTTAAGTTTTTTAATATTAAATGCGTGCATATTTATGTTATTTGACATAATATGCTCGTAAGCGATGCTTTAGCTTTCTACTATATTTGAACTCTTTTTTTTTTTTTTTTGTTTTCATCTTTTCCCCCCTTGCTGTTGCATTATTGTTTTTATAACAAAATGGTCAAATGGCTGTAATTGCAGAATGTTTTATCTGAGGGCCAAACTAGAATTGACGAAATCACCAACTATGTAATTTAATTACCAATCTCTACCTTGTCTTGATGGTTTAAACCTTTGGTTTATAACATTAGGTCATAGGTTCGAGTTGTGGCACCAACAAGAGTAATGTAGAAACTGTAGGCATGTATGTTTTAGTAGATTGACGCAGTCCCAATTAGGGATCGGATTGTCATATTGGTTCCCAAAATCCAATTTACAATACTCCTAGAAACTTAGATGTAAAGCAATTAAAAATAATTTATGAACACATGCCTTTAGTGGATGCTGAATAATCCTCTGTACAGTGGAGAAGTATTCGATCCAAGGAGGGAAAACAATAAACTCACTTTAGTTTTTTTACGTTTTTTGGATGATCTTGACTTTCTGTTATTCCATTAACCGTTGGTATTGATTCTACCTGATTCAGTCAAATCCATAGATTGATTGATGCCATTATATTGAACTTAGTACATACATAGCTTTCTGTTTGGTCAAGTGCCTCTCCATCCTATTGCATATGCATTGTCTTTCCATCAGGATCTGTGTTGCTTCGTGCTTGCTATGAACACAAATTCCTTCCCTAGAAATCAGTACTTGCATTTTCTATTAATTAATAGAAGCCCAGGTTGTGAGGATTGGTCTGCTCTTGGCTCTTAATACCAATTGGATGCAGTTGAAAGGGGGTCATAGATGTAGAAGAGACAATATGTGGATGCTTCATTGGTTCATGCCACCATTTTTCCACTGGAATCTGCTTCTCTCTCAAATCAATCTAGATTTGCAGTAGCAAGTTTCCAATCTTAGCGTAAGAGCAGTGAATTGTTCAAGTCTATTGGATAATATTTTGAAGGTGGTTGTTTTTGTATCAGGTTGTTGATATAAAAAGGGATGACCTGGAAGCAGACACTTCATCCTATCATTGCAGGTGTGCTGCAAACTCCTATTTCAATTTTGTTCCACAATGGTTAGAGATGAGTGTCTAGGATTGGTAGAGGCTTGCCAATATCATGTCAACTTTTCTCATGCCTCGTTGTAATGACAAGTGCACAGGGGCACATCCAAGCCTTGCATCAATTATGTTGACTACAAATCATTGGTTTGAAGATAATAATCCATGTTCTATGTAAATGTGGTCTGTCTGATGGATTGGACCGGCCTATTTTCGGCCAGCTGATTTACATGGCAGGGCAGGCCATAATGCAGAACTTGCATGGGGCACTTGGAGTTGGGTGTCTGCTTGGAAAGTGTGGTGTGATCTGATAGTGATCTGAGCACCCTGAAGTTGTGTAATTTACCTATTTATATTATTGACTTTCTCAAAGGGGACATGGATGATGCAGTTGGATTGTTGGAAGGATCTGCCCATAATGCAGGTACCTTCAAGTAATACAATCACTCAAAGGTTCTACCCAAAGGGAAGAAATCTTATTAATTTGTTGTTACTTAAAGGTGCCTGCATTTAGGCGGATCCTTCCACCAATTAGGCTGTCAATGGATGGAAGTTGTAAGGATAGATATGAAGAAGTGCAACCTAACTGAAAATTTGGCCCCGGATTGACTGGAATAGCAAAACAGAATTCATATTGCTTACTCTTAACATAGTTGGGATAAGGCTTTGATGACTATGATGATATTGTTACCATTCTTACCTTTTTTTTTTTCAACACTATGTGTTTTAGTGTTGTTCGAAGTGTGGCACTTGATGCTGTCGATCCATCCTTGGCAATTGGATTTTATTGCCGCGACAGAGGTTGGTTGGCTGTTCATCTTCCCCTTATGTTTCTTCATTCAGGATTGTTATCTTGATTTTCTTCCAGGATTAAGAGGAGAGCCTGTGTTTGACTTGATTTGATTTAATTTTTCAGATGATTTTGAAGATTTCTGCACGCAAGCTTCTAAGCTTGCTGAGCAGTCAAATGGGGCACCATTGTTCACTATAGCTCAGTCCCCCTGTCTCCCAAAACATGCCCATCAACACAATGATGCCATGTCCTTTGATCACCATCATGGTCATTCTATAGATGAAGATGCGGAGAGCAATTTCGAAGCCCGCCCAGATGAGGATGATTGGCAGATCCTGTAAAGCATTTAGTAGGATCCAATTTCAACTTATTTGACACGTGGATTGGCAGATTTCTCTCGTCATAGTGAAGAAAAGGTGTTTTGGGTGTCTGCAGAATCCCATATATGTCCAACCGCATCAGTACCTCTCCTCTCATTCCTTGTGATTAATTATTTATTGGAGAAGTGCTTTCTGCACATTCTTTAAGTAGAAGATATAGTTATCTGTTCATTTTCCGGAATTTGGAGAGAATTTATTTTATTTGGATAGCAAGTGGTGGATTGATGTACAATTAACGTACTACATAAGATGAAAACTCACTTCCTGTATATTATCCTTTGCTCATCAATATTATTTTTATTTTAGACTCATGGATGATTTCATTTTTGTCTGTTCATTTCATTCGGCTTAGATGGATGTGACTATAGGTCAATTTAATCCACTGCCCTCCATTGTATTTGGTTGGATCAGTAGGTTCCACCAATGTATCTGGGAACAGTGGATATTTTACATAGTTATGGATGGAATGGAAGGAGGAAAGTATTCAATCAGTCAGGGGTTTTCATGTTACCGATCGAATGTGGGCCCTGCTAAATGAGTGGTCTGGATCATACAGACTGTTCAGCTAGATGTTTCATCATGCTAATGTTCCTCCATTAGTAACAGGATCCATGATACAGTTTGGATGGTCCTAAATCTTCAGACCAATCTTCTGTACATACCTTCATTTGAGAAGTGTATACAATTGTAAATTCAGATACAACCAACTATAGAGAGACTTCTTCATGTAAATGCCCATGCCCTTGAGTTTCTTTCATAACTCATCCGCTTAGGACACTTTTGTGATGTTGTACAACACATGATCCTCCCAATAGACAAGCAAATCATAATAATGGCCTTCAAACCCAAATCCTCCCAATCATCAATCATCTAATATGTCTTTTGGTTTCCTTGATTTCCCCTTGGGCTTTGTGTAAACATTGTTGAACCAACAGATTTTGAACTTTTAACTTATCACAAAGTAAAATTTAACATTTCTCTACCTTAAACTTGACGCTCAAAACTTTTGCCTACATAATGAGTGTTTTTTTATTCACTCAGAAATCACCCATTAACTGCCTTGATTTTTGCACCACTGCGAAGTTCGTGGCCCGGCATGTTGACCAGCCTGCAGTGTTACAAAATTCGGTTCGTTTCACCCATATTTTTCGAATAATTTCAGTTTGGTCCTTCTGCCGAAACGAACACCCTAATTTGGATCAATTCATCCGAATTTAGGCATTTTGGTCTGATTTGAAGGAATTCGGCGGAATTGGCCGAAATTCGACAATTCGGGCGATTTTGAAAGATTGCCTTTAAACTAGGAAAAGAAATGAAAACAAACGTTTTTGTTGGCTGTCACTATCCTTTTTCTTTAATGTTCTCCTATTTTTTAAGACCCCTTTTAAATATTCTCTTACTTTCAAGACCCTTTTTTTTTCTTTAATGTTTGCTTGGATTTTCACAGGCCTGCGTGGTTTGGATGGGTGCCATGCCCAGTTTGCATCCCTAGTCCATGTTACTATCGGCCGTACAGTCCGTCCGATGCAAATTTCAGAAGTTATGGCTACTTTGGCCTGTCATAGACCTAGTTCTATCCAAATGTGCCAGATGTCAAGTGGGATGGGTGAGTATGTATGATCTATAACACACTTTTGGAAGAATCACGATGAATTTAATTTAGTGGGCCATCGGCATGTGAAGACTCAAAATGAGAGGGTTACGAGTCCTGAAAACTAACAGAAAAACTGTAAACATACTGACAGAAAAGACCTACATATGAACCACCTAAGATATATACAATCTATTTTATTTCTGAGCTTGAGGAGTGTGTTTACTGTACATGACTGTCAGCCTCATCCTGGTCTGTGATTTCCTGCCCCTTTTCTTCACTGAGGAACCATTGAGTATCCTTAGGTTTTTCTTCCTTCCTATGAAAACTGCATAAAGGTGAAGAGGTAGATGAGCTCTAAAGATGGTGATAGCAGGGAATAATAAGTGGGGGAAGTTAACCCCGAGGGGTAGCTCAATTGGCCTAGGACCACGGTTTGCACTTTTAGGTAAAGGGTTTGAAACTGCACTACCACACTGGGACAACAGGGGATTTACCCGGCTCTCCCTGGGGCCCTTAGGGATTATTCTTGCTCAAGGGGTTGGGACTGTTGGAAAAATGGCTAAGAGAACCCACCTTTAGGCTATCTTTGGGCCAAACTAAAAGTGGGACCCACTTATAGTTTTAGGTGAGAATACATGGGAATGTAATCTACTCCTTGAGTAGACTAATGACATATATTGGGTTGCTCTAATCCATTAAGGAGTGAATGAGAAATTGCCTCCTAAACAATACTACTTGAACATGTTAAACATGGAAAGAAAGGGAAGTGGAAAACTTGCTTCCCACATTGCTTGAGAGCAATACATTTCTTTGGTATAAATATGTTTACCTTTGTGGTATAAGATGAGCCCCAAGGGGCATCCCACTTTTGTGGAGGAGGGAGGACGTAGATCTTTGTTGGGTCACCACCACACACGCGCGCGCGCGCCCCGCCCCGGACCGGGCCTGGGCTTGGGTCGGGCCTGGCTCGGCCCACTACCCATTATTAATTTTTTTGGAGAAATTTTTATTAAAAATAATAATTTCTTTTTGGATTTAATTGGGGTGTGTCCAAGAGGTGTGTGTCCTTTCATTTGTGAAAGGGTGTGTCCAAAGAAGAAGCATCTGTTCACTGAACAGTCACTGTTCTGAACAGATGCAACTCCATTGAAAGGCTTCCTGCAGCAGCTATTTAAAGCCTTCAATCCCATTCATTTTCAATAATCCAAATCACTGCAATTGTTGCATCAATTCGAGTCTGCATTGTCAGTCAAGAGAGAGTCCTGCTGTTGCACTCTGGTTCAAACAGACACACAGTTTTGCAGTGCTGCTACTGTGTGTTGATCATTGTATCCTGGGAGACAGAAGCCACTGAAGCCTGTTAGCACCATTGCAGGGGCGAAATTTGTCTTAAGGACATAGTGTTAAACACTAGCCTTGATCTGCCTTCTGCTGCGAATTTCTGAGTTTCGTAAAGACAACAACAAAGTACTGTTATTCTGCCTTCAAACAGTAAGAGAATTTCAATTCGAACATTACTTTCTGTAACTCTGTTTTATACTTAGTTTGATTCACTGTTGAGAGGATCTGTAATCCTAATACTGAATGTTATAACTGTGTACTCGGAATAACAATCTTAAGACAAATTATCTTCCTTCTGTCTCAATCTGAGTACACCATCAGTTTAATTCAGTATTACTGATTTCGGTTTCTGTCAGTTCTCTACTGGTTTCTACTTCTTCTTTGTATGAAACCAGTATTGTGAAACTGAGGCTCTCTCTTCATGCAAAACTTAACAGAACTCTAGTCTGTTCTGTGCCTTTACTAAAAGTGATCAGTAAGTCTGAGTTACTGTAAACAGTGTTCTGTATTTTTTTTTCTCTGAACGTAATCAGTAAGTCTGAGTTACTGTTTACAGTTCTATTACTTTCAATTCCTGCATAATTCTCTGTGCTGTAATTTAAGTAAAGTCTGTTCTGTTATACAGTTATGGGTATTGAGAAGAATACTCCAGTCACTACCCATGGCCCTGTTTTGGTGAACCATGGGGAGAAACCTGAGAAGTTCAATGGTACAGAGTTTAAGAGATGGCAACAAAAAATGTTGTTTTATCTCACTACCCTGAACTTGGCTAGGTTCCTCCATGAAGAAGCTCCTGCTTTAAAAGAAGATGAGACAGACAAGCAAGTAGTTGCTGCTGTAGATGCTTGGAAGCATGCTGACTTCCTCTGTCGAAACTATATACTCAATGGACTAGACAACACATTATATAATGTGTATTGTTCATTGAAGACTGCTAAGGAATTATGGGATTCACTTGACAAAAGTACAAGACTGAAGATGCCGGAATGAAGAAGTTCGTTGTTGGCAGATTCCTTGACTACAAGATGAGTGATTCCAAGGCAGTAATCAATCAAGTTCAGGAACTTCAAGTCATTCTCCATGAAATTCATGCAGAAGGAATGTCTCTTAGTGAGTCTTTCCAAGTGGCAGCAATCATTGAAAAATTGCCACCACTTTGGAAGGAGTTTAAGAACTACCTTAAGCATAAGCGAAAGGAGATGAGACTTGAAGACCTGATTGTCAGATTGAGGATAGAGGAAGACAATCGTGCATCTGAGAAGAAGACAGGAAAAACCTTCACTGAAGCTAAGGCTAATGTGGTGGAACATGGGCAGAACCCCAAGAAGAGGAAGAACCCTTCCAATGGTCAAAGACAAGGTTCCAAGGACAACAAGAAGTTCAAAGGGAATTGCTATGTGTGCGACAAACCAGGCCACCGTGCTAAGGACTGTCGTAAGCGCAAGGACCAAGGAAATACAAGTAAGAAACCAGCGCAGGCCAACATGACAGAAATGGACAATCTCTCCACTGATGTTTCAGACATCAATCTTTCTGCTGTGGTCTCAGAAGTCAATCTGGTTGGCAACACCAGAGAATGGTGGGTGGACACTGGGGCCACTCGACATGTCTGCTCCAATAAAGACATGTTCTCCACTTATAATGCAACAAACGGAGAACAACTCTTTATGGGTAACTCTGCCTCTTCAAAGGTTGAAGGCCAAGGACAGGTAGTACTGAAAATGACTTCTGGAAAGGAACTCACCCTCAACAATGTGCTGCATGTACCTGATATTCGTAAGAATCTGGTATCAGGCTCACTACTGAGTAAGAAGGGTTTCAAACTTGTATTTGAGGCGGATAAGTTTGTCCTCACTAAATCTGGGATGTACGTGGGCAAAGGGTACATGAGCGATGGGCTCTTTAAAATGAATGTAATGACCATTGTCCCTAATAAGAAAAAATCTTCTGCTTATATGCTTGAGTCTTCTAATGTGTGGCATGGTAGATTAGGTCATGTTAACTATGATGCTTTGCGTAGATTAGTTAATATGGAATGTTTGCCTAAATGCAGCTTTGATTCAAAAATCAAATGTGAAACATGTGTAGAAGCTAAACTAACTAGAACCTCTTTTCATTCAATTGAACGAACTTCTGAACCTCTTCAGTTAATTCATTCTGATATCTGTGACCTAAAGTTTGTTCAAACTAAAGGTGGTAAGAAATATTTTCTTACATTCATTGATGATTGCACAAGATACTGTTATGTTTACTTACTGAGAAGTAAAGATGAGGCCTTGGAAATGTTCAAACATTACAAGAATGAGGTTGAGAATCAACTTGAGAAGAAAATCAAGGTGATAAGAAGCGATAGAGGAGGTGAATACGAATCACCTTTTGGTGAATTTTGTTCACAGCATGGTATTATACACCAAACTACCGCTCCTTATTCACCTCAGCAAAATGGTATTGCTGAAAGGAAAAACAGAACTTTAAAAGAAATGATGAATGCTATGTTAATAAGTTCTGGATTACCTCAAAATTTGTGGGGGGATGCTATACTCTCCGCAAATTATATTCTTAACCGAATACCTCAAAAGAAAACCAATAAGACCCCTTACGAGTTGTGGAAAGGCAGAATGCCTACTTACAAATACTTAAAAGTGTGGGGGTATTTGGCTAAAGTGGCGGTTCCTACACCTAAAAAGGTTAAAATAGGACCAAAGACAGTTGACTGTGTTTTCATTGGGTATGCTCATAATAGCAGTGCGTATCGATTTATAATTCACAAATCTGAGATTCCTGATATGCATCCTAACACTATTATTGAGTCAAGGAATGCATCGTTCTTTGAATATGTATTTCCTAATAAACCCTCACAGGAATCGAGTTCTCTTAAACGAACTCAAGATACTGCTAATAGTAGTGAACAAAACCAACAAGAGATTGATGAACCTAGACGGAGTAAGAGGGCTAGAACATCAAAAACATTTGGTCCAGATTTTCTAACACTTTTGTTAGAAGATGAGCCTCAAAGCTTTAAAGCAGCGGTGTCCTGTCCCGAGGCACAATATTGGAAAGAGGCAATAAACAGTGAAATTGAATCCATTTTGCAAAATCATACGTGGGAACTAGTGGATCTTCCACAAGGTTGCAAAACTCTTGGGTGCAAGTGGATATTCAAGAGAAAGATGAAAGCAGATGGATCAATTGAAAAATACAAAGCCAGGCTTGTTGTTAAAGGGTACAGACAAAAAGAAGGCTTGGATTATTTCGACACTTATTCACCAGTTACGAGGATAACATCCATTCGAATGTTAATTGCAATTGCTGCGATACACAATTTCGAGATACATCAAATGGATGTAAAGACCGCTTTCTTAAATGGTGAATTAGATGAGGAAATATATATGGAACAACCCGAAGGGTTTAATGCTCCAGGACAAACCAAGAAAGTTTGTCGACTTGTCAAATCTCTATATGGATTAAAACAAGCACCTAAGCAATGGCATGAAAAATTTGACAGTTTGATGATGTCAAATGGGTTTAAGATCAATGAATGTGACAAGTGTGTATATGTCAAGAGCACTAACAATGGCTGTGTCATTATTTGCTTATATGTTGATGATTTGCTGATTATGGGTAGTAATGATGGAATCATTCAAACTACCAAGAGGATGTTAAACAATAAGTTTGATATGAAAGATATGGGTGTTGCTGATGTCATACTAGGAATTAAAATTTCTAAATCATCGGATGGACTGATATTATCTCAATCGCACTATATTGAGAAAATACTCCAGAAATATAATCAAGATAATAGCAGTCCAGCGAGAACACCTATAGATATTAGTATCCATCTATCCAAAAATACTGGAAAAGGCATATCACAATGCGAATATGCGCAAATAATTGGGAGCCTAATGTATGTCATGAATTGCACTCGTCCTGACATTGCATATGCTGTTAGTAAACTGAGTAGATACACAAGTAACCCAGGATCAGACCATTGGAAGGCCATAGTCAGGGTTTTAAGATATTTAAAATACACCCAAAACTATGGATTGCATTACTCGAGATATCCAGCAGTACTTGAAGGCTACTGTGATGCCAACTGGATATCAGATACCAATGATTCAAAATCCACAAGTGGATATCTATTCACGCTTGGTGGTGCAGCGGTATCATGGAAATCTTCTAAACAAACTTGCATTGCTAGATCCACTATGGAATCTGAGTTTATTGCACTGGATAAAGCTGGCGAAGAAGCTGAATGGCTTCGTCAATTCCTAGAAGATATTCCAATGTGGTCAAAACCTGTGCCTCCTATCTGCATTCACTGCGATAGTCAATCAGCAATTGGAAGGGCGCAGAATCACATATATAACGGTAAGTCTCGACATATTCGTCGGAGACATAATACCGTGAGACAACTGCTCTCTAATGGCATTATGACTATTGAGTACATAAAGTCCATGGATAACATTGCGGATCCCTTTACCAAAGGTTTAGCAAGAGAGCAAGTAAATCGTTCATCGAGGGGAATGGGCTTAAAGCCTATGAATGAAAAGTCGCCATAATGGCAACCCAACCTAGCTGACTGGAGATCCCAAGATCTAGGTTCAAAGGGACAACCGAATTGTGTGTGATTTAACGATATCACTATGGAGATAATATCTCCTGCTCATTCCTATAATAATAATAGTGATACCTGTAGCGAAAATTAGGGTAAGCAAGGCTTTTAATGATTCTTATATCTTGACTCATCAAGTGGGGTATAGCAGGATACTCTTAATAAGAATCACCTATGTGAGTGTGAACTGGGCCGTTTCTATGAGAATAATAAGGCTAAATTCTCTAAAGCACTCATGAAAACCAGGCATTGTTCAGGGCCAAAATGAACACAATCATTAGAACCAACTGTGTCCAGGAAGATTCTGTGTGAACTCTATTGTCTCGGTTTACGTAAAAGGTTGAGTAGTTCAAGACATAACGTTCACTGTTCAACCAGTAAATTCGATAGTACTTCACAAGGGAAGGTTCAAGGCCACAAGCTACCTTTCTCTATACAGAAAATTTCCATTTGTACTCTCTCTATGTGTCTGCATATCATTTCATTGCTTTCAGTTAATTTCATTCA
The DNA here is from genome assembly GCA_012931725.1 of Litsea cubeba. Classification (NCBI taxonomy): domain Eukaryota; kingdom Viridiplantae; phylum Streptophyta; class Magnoliopsida; order Laurales; family Lauraceae; genus Litsea; species Litsea cubeba. Next base: position 120,452,009 of record CM022944.1, on the reverse strand, counting down.
TGTGGGGGATTGTTGGAAAAATGGCTAAGAGAACCCACCTTTAGGCTATCTTTGGGCCAAACTAAAAGTGGGACCCACTTATAGTTTTAGGTGAGAATACATGGGAATGTAATCTACTCCTTGAGTAGACTAATGACATATATTGGGTTGCTCTAATCCATTAAGGAGTGAATGAGAAATTGCCTCCTAAACAATACTACTTGAACATGTTAAACATGGAAAGAAAGGGAAGTGGAAAACTTGCTTCCCACATTGCTTGAGAGCAATACATTTCTTTGGTATAAATATGTTTACCTTTGTGGTATAAGATGAGCCCCAAGGGGCATCCCACTTTTGTGGAGGAGGGAGGACGTAGATCTTTGTTGGGTCACCACCGGGTCACCACCACACACGCGCGCGCGCGCGCCCCGCCCCGCCCCGCCCCGACCCGGACCGGACCGGGCCCGGGCTTGGGCTTGGGCTTCACGCGCGGGTCGGGCCTGGCTCGGCCCACTACCCATTATTAATTTTTTGGAGAAATTTTTATTAAAAATAATAATTTCTTTTTGGATTTAATTGGGGTGTGTCCAAGAGGTGTGTGTCCTTTCATTTGTGAAAGGGAAGCATCTGTTCACTGAACAGTCACTGTTCTGAACAGATGCAACTCCATTGAAAGGCTTCCTGCAGCAGCTATTTAAAGCCTTCAATCCCATTCATTTTCAATAATCCAAATCACTGCAATTGTTGCATCAATTCGAGTCTGCATTGTCAGTCAAGAGAGAGTCCTGCTGTTGCACTCTGGTTCAAACAGACACACAGTTTTGCAGTGCTGCTACTGTGTGTTGATCATTGTATCCTGGGAGACAGAAGCCACTTAAGCCTGTTAGCACCATTGCAGGGGCGAAATTTGTCTTAAGGACATAGTGTTAAACACTAGCCTTGATCTGCCTTCTGCTGCGAATTTCTGAGTTTCGTAAAGACAACAACAAAGTACTGTTATTCTGCCTTCAAACAGTAAGAGAATTTCAATTCGAACATTACTTTCTGTAACTCTGTTTTATACTTAGTTTGATTCACTGTTGAGAGGATCTGTAATCCTAATACTGATTGTTATCACTGTGTACTCGGATTAACAGGGACACCCTCCGTTATAATAATAATAAAAAAAATGGAGGGGAATAATTCATATGCTTCTTTATTAGTATGGTGAGAACACAATGTAGATGTCCATTGAGGGATGTGAATTCACAGTTTCTGAATCTGCTGCCAATTAGAAATAATTTTCCAAGAAATTGTGCCTCGCTGTGCTAATGTATCCATGACGAATGAACTATCTCCTTCTATATGGATATGACTGAACCCATTTGCAACTGCATGCTACAGGCCCACATTGAAAGCATAGAGCTCTGCCTCTAGTGGCGAATTTGCTTGAATTAGCCCTGCAAATAGGGGTTTGTAGTCGCTTGGGTTGGTCCCTAGGCAACCCTTGCCTGGTCCTTAATCCATTCATCTATCTATTTTAGAAATAGTCTCTCCATGTTTGTTTACATGTGGTAAAGTAATCCTCTCCCTACCCACTTTACCTCTATCCTATTTGGTTAATAAAAAGAGTCGGAAAGTGACTCGCCAATCGCCACCCACTTTCTGCGTACTTTCCTGGCCGTCACAAAACTTTACCATATAAAACAGCCCTAGTGTGCGGCAAAATCAAAACAAAAAGTAACTATTTTATCATTCTCTCTCCCTTTATCTCATACAAAACCCAAAAAAAAAAAAAAAATACTTCATCACAAACTTCATCTCACCTTTACCATTTATGTGATATTTACTCCATCGTTACTGTACCAACAATGATATCTCATTCATGAGACATGCTCACCTGAGCTGCAGCTCATAGTGACAGTAAGCCGGATCGTGCGAAGTTCGCGTGTGGCCTACTTTCATCAAGTGAAATGAAATTTTTGATGTCCCGCTCTTTTCCTTAGTTCCCTCTTTTGGATCCCTGAATCAAGTCTCTCATCTCAGCGAACCTCTCTTTCTCATTCTCCCCAGCGATCGCACGTTTCTCTCTCTCCCCAGCGATCGCCTCTCTCAACAGCAATCGACGAAGCGCTCTCTCTCTCTCTCATCGACGATCGCCTCTATCTCTCTCGCCACTCTCTCCCTAGCGATCACCTCTCTCTCTCCACTCTCTCTCAGCTCTCGCCTCTCTCTCTCTCTCCCCCCTGAACTTGCAGAGGAGAGATGATGGCTCAAATGGAGGATGATGGCTCAAATGCAAAAAGATGCAAACCAGCAGAAGCTACTGGAGATGACCAAGTAAAGCCTAGAGGCGAAGTAAACATCAATGGAGATGCAGTGGAAGATGGAAAAAAATAGAGCAAGGAGAATTCGAAACCCCCCGAGCCTCCAAAGCAGGATTACATCCATGTTAGAGCAAGAATGGAAAAGGCCCCTTTCTATTGTCATTTGAAATATTGTTTGTATTCTTAATTGATTGAGATGTTTTGAGGATACTGTCCAGCAATTCTCGCCTCAATTTGTTCAGCATTCTGTAAAGTTCTAATTGATCGCTGTCAAATACACGGTCATTTCGAACACTTCTTATTGCCCTTTCAGATGATGTAATGTTCAAATAAATGTAATCCTAATGATGTAATGGATTTCATGGTAATGTAATTTTAATGATGGAATGAATTCTGGATTTAAATGTGAATGGAAATGTTATGAAATGATGAAAATTCATATTGGTTGAGATGTTATGAATTTGGAACATTCATCTCCAGAATTCACGGCCGATCGCTGTCAAATACACGGCCGATAGTTGATCACTTTAGAGAATGGATCATGCACAGTAAGAGGAAAATGGGCAGCTGGATCAAGTGGGTGACTTGTGCATATCTGGGATTTAGGAATACAAAGATGAAGAGAAAAACCGAAACAAGAAGATGAACTGATGAATAGTTGCACAGTAAGGTAAATGTTACTGGATTCTAAAATAATAAAATAAGTACGTTTTTAAAGGTATCAAATCTCACTGGGAATCATCTGAAATGAATTCAAATGAACCCGAGCTAGAAGAGAAAATCGATCACAATTTGACTCGTTTTCTAATGAAACTAAAATCATTGAAAAATTCCATCATTGGAAAAATCTCATAAAATCATAATTACAAATAAGTCCTTTTTTTTTTATAGAAAATTCCATCATTGTTTCGATGGCCCCTTATTTTTCTGTTGAATGATGACTGCTGCTATATTCATTTCTTCGTTGCAAGCAGTAAGAACGATTACAAACTTAAATTGATCCTTCATTGAGGCTTTAGTGCATGGTCTATTCATGGAGAAATCAAGACAACTATAAGGATCACCAAACTATTGGCCCACTAGTACATAGGATCAAGGAAATTAATGCCTATACTCTGTATGCATTCCTTATTTCATTTTCATTTCTGTTTGTCTTTGAAATTTGGTAGGATTTTGGCCCATCTGTTCCTTGCCCAGATGAGTAGGTAAAATTTGATGATCAAACACAGCTGACACTTAACTTTTTAAGCTGATCATTTCCTTCAAGGTAGATCAATACATCCATACATGCAATACTCAACAAATCTGTTTTTCGCAGCTCAATATTAACATGCTGAGATGGACAACATTTAAGCTTCCAAAACCTGAACTCTGTGATTTAATCAGCTGAAATAACTGCAGTTACATAATGAAAATACAATGAACGGTTTATTGGGCATGGTGGAAACTGCAAGATATGTCATTACTAGTACAAACAGGGACTCTCTAGCAAAATTACTGCTCAGTGCAGATTTCTTGAGAAAATCAGATAGCAGCTCTTTACAATCAAGCTAAAAGATGAATGGGCCTGGACATCCCTGAGACTAGGCCTGCAATGATATCAATATCAGACTCTCACACTTGAATCTTACAGGAACTGGGGATTATCCATCTGTGCATTTTTAAAAAAATGGTGCAAATTAATTTGCTAAACAACAGCGATGGCATCTGCGGTCGAATTGTCTTTCCAAAGTAACCAGATTTTTCTTACAAAAACCTTATGTTCAGGACAAGAAGACTGGATCCGATGCAAGTCAAATTGCTGGTTGGTCAAGTAGACTACTATGAGTATTCCCAACATTCTCATTACAAATGGAGGCAACTATTAGCATTCATGGCGAGAGAGAGAGCGCTTCGTCGGTGAGAGTTGAGAGAGCTTCGCTGAGATGAGAGGCGATCGCTGGGGAGGGAGTGGCGAGAGAGATAGAGGCGATCGCTGGGGAGACTTAGAGAGAGAGAGCTTCGTTGAGATGAGAGATCGCTGGGGGAGAGAGACAGAGAGAGCTTCGTTGAGAGAGAGATCGCTGAGAGAGAGAGAGAGAGAGAGAGAGAGAGAGAGAGAGAGAGAGAGAGAGAGAGAGAGAGAGGCGTTTGATGGATTTAGGGATGCAGAGGAGGGAATGAAAAAAAAAGGCGGGCCATCAACGAAATTCATCAAACAATTGAAAACAGATCGCCACATGGTGATTTCGCACGATGCAGCTTACTTTCTATATGAGCTGCAGCTCAGGTGAACCCTTCTCCTCATTCATAGTGGTTTTTTTACTTCCAGTCAAACAATTATGTAAGCATTATATTGGTCCAATGTATATTTGTGTTTCAATCCAACGGATAGTGAAAGTTCAATGAGTGTAAATTGAGCCTGATGCTCAATTATGGGACGGAAAATATTATCAAAGGGGCTGCGTTGATGAAAGGCAGGCCAAACAAAGTGGGCACTGCAGTGCTGGATTGCAGTTGCAGTTGCTCGTAGAACATTACCAGGAAAAAATATCACAAAAAACCAACTTTTGAGTCTTATGATATAAAAGCAGCAGCCAACCATCCTTCACTACGAGTGAGCCATAGGACAAATTCTGCATTTAGATTTAAATGGTAAATTGTGCATTTTTAAGTGATTGATGCGAAAGTTAAAATCGTTCAACCTTGTGATCTTACACTTACGACTCCCTTGTTGTCTCATCTAATTAGTGATGTGCATGAATTCCCTTCTTCCATATCATACCACCCCTTGATGATCCTTCCAATTGTCCAGATAAAGGTTATGCGTCCACCGTGTTTCATGGCTGCCCCATGAGGAGGTCCTAAAGCTTGGAAAATGGAAGGTTTGTGGTCATACAAGCAGATCATAAAAAAAATCGCAAAAATCATATCAGAGAGTTTACTGGGAGAAAAATAGCATCCAGCCAACAACACACATTTTATAAATTATAGTTACAATGAATGATGCTGAGTGATTGAAATATTCAACACGAACACGATCTTGTTCTGCAACCTAACAAAAGAACACCTAATCCCCCTAATTTTAGGATCAATATCAAATGGGGTCTACATTTTGTCCTTTTTGTGCTTTTGCCATCATCTACATAAAAAATGCATGGTTATCATATAAGTAACATAATAGGGCAGGGAAACGGTTAATTACTGCATGGCAATGAATGCAACAAAACACTGCAGAGCCAAGTGCTTCATTTCTCCTTTTTTTCTTGGGGGCATTCGGGGACGGGTCCTGAATATTTCACTTTATTGCTTTAGGTCCACAAAAAAAAGTCATACAGTCAAAGGTCCCTCTCACACTTATTCACACCTAAAATGTCTAATTTACCCTTTCTTCAAATCATAACCAATCCCATGATTGGTGGGATATCCCATTAATAATGGTCAACTAACATTTAATTGCCCACGATTAATGGAATCCCCAAATTTTCAAATAAATTCTAAAAACATACAAATAAATTTCAAAATAACGAAAATAAATTTTAAAAAATAAAATAATTTCAAAAAATCCAATAAATTAAAAAAAACAATATATAATCAAATAACGCAAATAAATTTAAAAAGATGCAAATAAGTTTCAAAATATCAAAATAAATTTAAGAAAACATAAATAAATTTAAAAAGACTCAAATAAATCTCAATAGATGTAAAGAAAATTTCAAAAAATGCAAATAATTTAAAAAATAACGAAAATAAATTTTAAAAAATACAATAATTTCAAAAAACACAATAAATTTGAAAATACACAAATAAATTTCAAAAGACTCAAATAAATTTAAAAAGCGCATATAAATTTCAAAAAACGTAAATAAATTTGCTAAAAAACTCAGATAAATTTTGAAAAAAATCAGATAAATTTACCAAAAATACAATGAAATATGACAGAAAACAGATCAATTTGAACAACACTCAGATAAATTTGACAAAAACACAAAAAAATATGATAGAAAACAGAAAAATTTGAACAAAATTCAGATAAATTTGACAACAATTCAGATAAATTTGACAAAAAAACAGATAAATTTCCTTCTTAGCCGAAAAAACAACCCGGCTTCTGAAACGAGTCAGGTCGAACCTGACCTGGAACCAACCCGGAGCTGCTGCAGAACCCAAACCCACCTTCTTCTTCTTCTCCCGTTCTGGTTCTGCAACAAGAACCAGAAGACACTGCTCCCAGTGGTATTCGTCCTCACCGATCAAGGCACGACATTAGCGGCGGCGACCCTCCTTCTCCGTCGGAGATCTGTGGTGGGCCATCTGATTTACAGAGGTGTGGGTTTCTAGAGTGCTTATGGAATTGCAGAGATCAGAAGACCTGATCGGTGGGCCATATCTGTTTGCATAAGATCACCGGAGAAGAAGAACAAAGAATCCTGGTTTGGATTCGGCTTTCACCAGAGATAGAGAAGAAAGAGGCAGAATCGAACTTCTGTTGCGCACAGAGACTTGCAGAAGACCTGATCTTGTCCTTGAGGAATTGATGCAGATCACCCCCTCGCAGATACTCAGTGATTAACACCAGAGGTTTATTTTTTGTGACTGCTCCAAGGAATTAGACAATGTTTGGATGTCGCAGCTTCACTAGCAAATTAACCTCGTGCCTGAAGTCTTGGGTAACCAATCTATCATCCGAAAGTGATGGAAGAATGCGCTTGACTGCAACTGGTGTTCCTCGCCAATTGACTTTCAAAATTTCACCAAAAGAACCCTTTCCAATAACAGCCGATGTTGAGAAATCTAACTCGAAAGGATCAATTTCTCGGTCACTATTCTTTAGCAAAGGAGGTGGAACTGGCTTGGGCTCGAAATGGCTACCATTTTGTCCATAGGATAGGCCCCCGTACGATTTCAAAAGCTCAATCATGTTATGCTTCTTAGCTCCTTCTGCATCAGCTAGTGGGGTGTTCTTCCAGCGGTCTTGGGCATTGACATCTGCGCCATACTCGAGGAGGCATTTGGTGACGTCAATCCATCCGTGGAGAGAGGCCACGTGGAGGGGAGTCCTGCTGTCGTAGTCTCTAGTGGTGACGAGGGAAGGATCTTCCTCGAGGAGCTTCCGGACGGCAGAGGCGTCGTTCTGGTGGGTGTGCCAGAGGATGAGGGAGGTACGAGTCACCCTCGCCTTCTCCTTCTGCTTCTCTGCTGCTGTTGCTGCTGATGGAATCGCAGACGATCCCTCTGGCTTTCCTTCCATGAGATTGGAGATGGAGATGATCGCCTCCAATCCAATAGTAATAAGATCGATCAATTAAGCAGGCATGCTCTAGGCAGGAAGGAAGAGGTTCCATCTCCTACGAGCAGCGCCCGCAGAGCCCTGGAAAAAAACCATTTTGGCGGATCTTCTTACTTTCTGAGCCCTAACCATGCGCTAGGATTGCCCAAGCACAAACGAGGGAGAATATAAATTTTGAAATTTTAAATTTCAAAATTTCATGCCTAAAACGGTTGAAAGGGTAATTTAGTCCTAAAAAAATGAGATCATGTGGATGCAGGGACCTAAGGCTGGAAAAAGTCTAGCTGAGTGGACCATAAGCCTTAAAAAAATTTTCCTTTGACTGGAGGCTGGAAACATAGACTTAAAGGGACCTTTCGCTAATTTTGCCTTTTTTCTTTTCTCTAAATGCAAAGGCAAGTTAATAAGAACAAAATATAGAGAGAACCGGATGTTACAGGAGAAATGATACGATTAAATCCCTGCTAGTGTATTTCCACATCCAGGATAAATTAAAAGATTAAATCCCTGCTGTTCAAATTCTACATCCTGCGATCACTTCAAAATTCAGGGATAATGTTGATTACGTGAACAGCATGACAGTGGGAGCTACTGCTACAGTTTAAGACCTCTGCCCATTTTGGGAGATTAAATTACTATACAAATGACCAAAATCTCGTCAAGATAACATGTTGACTCTTGAATCCAGCTGCAGTTAAATCACACTGGTTGTGCAACTCCTTTTGCCTTTGCGGCAGCTTTGGCAGCAGCAGCTGCGGCGGCTGCAGCGGCAGCAGACGGAGGCGCTGATGGTGGCACTGGAATAGCTGGTGTCTGCAGTGCAACTGTTTCCTGCTGTTGCGAGTTAACTTTGGCAAGAAGGTTCTTGATCTGACTACCTGTAAGTGTCTCATGCTCGAGCAGCGCATTTGCCAGAGCATGAAGCTCTTTGCTGTGGGTCATCAGGATAGTTCTTGCATTGTTGTAGGCCCTCTCCAAGAACCTTCTCACCTCCTCCTCAATGAGCAGCCTAGTTTCAGTGCTCATGCTCTTCCCATTGTCATCGTAGTTGTGAGAAACGAGCCCAACCAGTTCACTCATCCCATACTTTGTAACCATTGCTCTTGCCAGAGATGTTGCCTGCTTGAGATCAGAAGACGCACCAGATGTGACCTCATTTTCTCCAAAAATGAGCTCCTCTGCGACTCGCCCGCCCAAGCAAACATCCAGCTTAGCAAGCATCTGCTTGCGTGATACACTTGTCTCATCCTTGTCTGGTAGCTGAGCAACCATGCCCAGAGACATACCCCGCGGGACAATCGTTGCCTTATGAACTGGAAGAGCGCCATCAGTGTGGATGGCTACAAGTGCATGGCCACCCTCATGAAATGCTGTCAGTCTTCGCGATGCTTCAGAAATCACGGCTGATTTCCTCTCGCTCCCCATCATAATCTTGTCCTTGGCATACTCCAAGTCTATCATGCTCACTGCTTTGGCTCCATCCATTGCAGCCTTTAGGGCAGCAATGTTCACCAAATTTGCAAGATCAGCACCTGAGAACCCAGGTGTACCTCTAGCAATGATCATAAGATCTACATCATCTGCCTTCAAAACCTTTGTAGAAAAAAGCATTGGCCCTAATTAATGAGTCAGAACATGCATAGTGTAATCCAAGCTGCTGCTATGATGGGCTGCACTATGAATAGGCAATGCGATAAAATAATCTCAATATCATCTTTGAAGCCATGTTCTCCCTAACTAAACCATTACGGGGGTAAAAAGTTCCACAAACACCCAAATATCCAAAGGACTCAAATTGAAAAATCCACTGTGTATTTATATACCATCATGGCCATTTATTTGTTCTTACTGCACGGACCTGAATAAAAATCCGGTAAAGGTTTCAATCCATGGTTTTCATACCTGAGGACTGAATACCCAAAGCCATGACCATATTCGATTTGCATATATGGATTTTAAGTATATTACATTAGTCTAAGAGTATATTACATTCGCATGGGAGTATTTTAGCGCATCGATTTCTATACCTCCCTTTATTCAGATCCAGGTCTGGGTTCACACATCTGAGTTAAACTATGGTATGAGTACATGTCCTATAACCTGGACCCAGGATCCAGGTATGGGTCCCTTATTGATAAAACTTGGTCCAACCATTTTCATCCCTATCCACAATTCAACATGTCACCCAACCTTTGGTATGCAAATAAAAGGTTAAAGAACAGATACAACAATGCTACAGGGTTGGATGGGTGAGGTCTTCCAATCTGAAGACCTGTTTGGGGATCCATCAGCGGGGCCCGTTAAATCAACAGTCAGGATTAGTGAAATATGGGCTCTAATTGAACAAAATAAGCACATGAGAATAGGATACTGCATTTTCCAATTTTGTTCAGCAGAGAAGGGATCGAAGAGATACCTTTGACATGTGAGATTCCATGATCTGCCTGCGTCCTTCAACATCTGGATTGGGAACAACAATGTGACGATCAAACCGGCCAGGCCGCACCAGAGCCTTATCCAATGATTCTGGAAAATTAGTTGCAGCAATCACAATAATTCCTTCATTTTGTTTAAAACCATCAAGCTCCACAAGCAGCTGATTCAGTGTCATCTTCATGTACTGCTGGTCTTTTGGGTTGCGACTACCTCCAATTGCGTCTATCTCGTCAATGAAGATTATACATGGAGAGCGTTTCTTGGCAGCTGCAAATAGATCTCTTACCCGCCTTGCTCCCACACCAACAAACATCTCCTCAAACTCGCTGCCACTGCATGAAAAGAAGGGCACTCCGGCTTCTCCTGCTATGGCTCTTGCCAACATAGTCTTTCCTGTTCCTGGAGGACCCACAAGCAAAACCCCTTTGGGAAGCTTGCCTCCCAAGCGGGTAAACCGCTGCAATGGAAAGAAGTAGTTAAAATAAGAAAATGCAACTTCTGGAATACCGGTGAAACCAATTTCCAGTTTACTACACCGTTAAGGCCAAACCAACCAAGCACAAGAAAATTCATCTTCCAACTCACTAGTCAGCACATTAAGGATGCGTTTGTGCAATACGGTATTCCGCGGAAGCGGAGCGAAAACGCAACAGAGTTTCTGTGCAGATGTAGTATCTCACGCTCGACGCAAGTCATTCTTGGTGAAGAAAAGGGAGAAAAAGGTGCTGTTTTTCTCCACCAGTGAGAATTTAGAAATCCAAGGTAGAGGGCAGGAAGAATTACGGTGCTGCACCTGCACAAATGAGTCTTAATGTGGTGAAAATAGAGAGTGTAGAAGTTGACAAGTAAACTCGAGATGCCCCAAGAGCAAGGGAACCTTCTTTTCTAGAACTAAACTCTAGATGCCCCAAGATTTTGAGACCTCTGAATTAACCTCAACCTTAATATTAAAAGAGTGCATGGTGAAGAGGTATTAATAAGGTCACACATCAATTGTAACCAGCATTTCCCGCACTTGTATCCTAAGATTATGGGCGTACAGGAACAGCACTACCTCAGCCTTTTACTTGAACCATAGCCTGGGAGCCGAATTACTGGCTGTACCCCTGGTCCCATACACACCCACCAGAACTGGCCACCGCATTCGGCTCCCTGATGCTCTGGGATCTGAGTTACTGTTTTGTCTTTCCAGGCTTTCTGAGATTCCACTAAGCAATTTTCTAAGTACTGGAATTCCTAGATATCCTCAAGGTTCAGTGACGCAAAATGGGATATAGATCAACCAGACTGTAACCTGAACTGTAATAGGTGTGAAAGATTTTGTAACCCAAAAAGAAGCCACTCTGACCCTTAACAGAGTGTTACTTGCAAATGGAAATTAACCCCAACCTTATCAACAGAACTGCAATTACAGAAACAGTATCTAACCAAATGAAAATTCAAGTTCTACATTTTAGTATTCGGCCACCCCAGTTTGATCGGAGATTAGATTATTGTAATACAAAATTAGGGTCTTCTGACCCCAAATGTAACATTGGTACATAAGCAATAGAAATTTTTTTGTTATCCCTCGAGACAATAAAAAAATAGGCACAGAAGGATTTCCCTGGACAATTTTCATTAATGTGTATGCTTCAAGTTATTAATACCAAAACCAATTTGTAAGAGAATACAGGTCGCAGCAATCCTAATGACTCAACTTTCAAGCACCATAGTTTAACTATTATTACACTTCTAAAGGCAAATGGCACAATTCTCCAGGAAAATACTGACAAGAATTAAAGGAACATCTGAAGAGGACATCAGATTGCAGTCACTGTGACACAAAAGAGTGAAATGTTAAATTATAGCAAACATAATAGTTTAAAATTACCTTAGGATCGCGAAGATAATGAACAATTTCCTCCAGCTCAGCTTTGGCCTCATCAACACCCTTTACATCATTAAATTTCGTGTTGGATTCCATACTGGGTTGCACCTCTTCATTTAGACCAAGCCCTGATCGAAATAATTACCAAAGAGAACATTCCATCCACTTTTAGATGTACCTCAGTCACATTTCTTGATGGTTAATTAGCTAAAAACCAAATATAAGGTGGTACCTCTACCGATTCCTCTGTCTTCAAAGAGTGCTCCTACGCCTGATATTAGGAGGAATGCCAGTGCAATGCTCCTGAATGTACGCCATAGCTGGTCTTTGAAGTGCCCACCTTCTGCCGTCACCATATGAATTGGAGCACTAGTGGTTCCAAGGATACCATCTTTAGTGGAAGATCCTACATTCCTCAAAGCTGAAAGACCACTAATACTTTCTTCCTCTTTTGTTGCATTCGCAATGCCTGTAAGAAGTTATTGTTTATTATGTCATTCATAACAAGTATTAAAACAAAACCAAGTTTTCAAGCACCGGAAATGAAACCAAGGCAGCCCCTGTAAGCAGCTCTTTTCATTAAAAAAGACTCTAGCTTCAGGAAAATCTTCATCTGACTTGATATTCTAATAGATCCCTCAAAGAAGGATCCTCCGTGCAATTTCTTCACTTTGCAAAAAGCTCTCAGAGTATTATCATGAAAGGCATGCTAGGATTAAATAATCACAAGAATTCATAAATAGTGGCCCAGCCAGCATTTGCACCACAACCTTGACATACAACCATACAAGTGCACAAAAAGCAATACTCACACATCCTAATTTGAGTAGAAGGGAATTTATATGAAATGGAACATTTTATTTTCACTGGTAACAAGTAAGGAAACAGATTGAGATAATTCTAAAAAATTATTAGAATATTGAGGTAGAAAAATAACAATAAAAAAATTGTTTAGGTAGAAAAAGAAATGTGGCAATTCAGGAAAAGATAGATAATATTATTTTGATACAGACCTCTCTGTAATGTCTTTAGCAATGAGCTTTGATCCAGCCTATCAACTTTGACTAATGCTTTCACATATTCAGCAAGTGCTGATGGATTAGAATGAAGTAAGGGCTGACTTTCAAACAGCTTTATCACTCCTTCTGGATCATTTCGACGGTAAAGTTCTTTCAAAAGTGTGATATCATTTGTATCTGTGTCACGTACACTACGAGAAAAACTACCAACATAAGTTGACTGGAATCTCCCTTGAAGTTCTGAAAGTCTAGCGCCTGCAAATAAAAGGAGAACTTAGGGAAGAGTAAGAGATTTATCTGAACTGAATATAAAATGCTTAACTTTTCACCTATTTCCCAAGATACTCAAAGCAGTAGATAAATGACATCCAAAAAATAACCAGTTCCATAAAATGCACCCTTTGCTCAGAGATGGAACTCAGCATCTATATAATCAGTAAAGACCTTAGACTTTTTTTATATCATTAGAATTCAAATGGAGCTAATATTAAATTGGAAATTGGAACCATGTCGCAAGGGTGTGGGTATTAAGTATAACAATGAGCACTGCATGAAAGGGAAAAAATACAAGTTGGGCAACCTGAGCATCAGTATCACTGCAAATCAACCAGTTGGTCTGGATTTAACCTTGTGAGTCTGCATGTAAACTATAAAAATGAGCACAATAAGAGGAAAAGGAGGTTGGGCACCCTGAGCATGAGTATCATGCAAACTGTAAACCAACTGACCTGATTTCAGCCACCACCTCCACACGCAAGCATTGCAAGAAGGGAAAGAGGGCGGGAGGGGTGGTTTGGCTAGCCTGACCATGGGTATCAATGCAAATAGTCTTTAACCTCATCCTTGGCGTGGATATTATTACAAATTGAAAAGCAATTGGCCTTCATTTCCATAACTAGGCATCACCAGTTCACTCCAAATTGTAAACCAATTGGCCAGTATTTCAATCTCCTCCTCCTTCATGTGGGCATCAGAGCAAATTGTACACCAGTTGGCCAGGATGTCAGTTGTTGTCTTGTCTTCTTTTCACATCATGATATAATTTGTTGCTATAAAAAGACAAAGGATACATCAACAAGTAAGGAAGAAAACCAAACCTAGCGAAAACACAATAAGAAACATCTTTGGCCAAACAGCTGCTTTGCCATTTTACTGATATCAATACATGGTTGTTGGGGAAAAAGACCAGCACTACAGCTCTGATTCCTAATGGCTCTAAGGACCAACTACAGCTCTGATTCCTAATGGCTCTAAGGACCAACTGACTTCACTGATTAGATAAGCTCTCCACAGCTGATGTTCATCTGAAAGACACTTGGTTCAAGTCACAGTTTTCCAATAAGCCAGAGTAATATTGGACAACCATCTCACCATTTTCTGATTCATTTGATGCATTCACCCTTAGAGTTCCTCATAGCCTTGCCATCAAGACTTAATAATGTCCACCACCTAGATGGAGGAGGAAACCAACTAACTTGAGAGTCATCAACCAACTCCAAATAATAAACCATTCCGACCAATAGCATCTGATGACTTTCAAATTCCTTTCGCATAGGAGTATAAACATTGTTAAAAATCATATCATGGGCTGAGGTAGGTGTAATGGGCCAACCTGGAAAAGGTTGGGCCCTTAAAACATTTGGGTCCCTAAGTCTGACGGGACAAAACCCCTAGGGCCCGTTTGGCAATTTACTAGGTTAGTAACTAGGGATGTGCAAGCATTAGGATCCATAAGAAGTGTGCCTTGAAAGATTTACTAATAAGTATATGGTGCACAAGTATGGATGCACCGCCATTTGGGAATACAAGCGAAAGACAAAATTCATGAAGTAATAGTGTTGGGTGCAGAGTAAAAGGCTGATAATTAATCATTTGGGTGCACAAGCACAAGGCCAACCCAACTACATTAAGAGGTACTATAGAAGTGTTGGGTGCACAAGTAGAGATGTTTATGTACCACCAGCTGGGTGCGCAACCAAACGATGATTTTTTAGCAGTCAGATGCATAGGAGATTTGGATGCAAAAGCAAAGATGCTAAGCAAAAGCTGAATCTTTAAGCACATGGGATTTGGGTGTACAAGAAAGGATGCACCACCACCTGTGCGCGCAAACCTAAGCCAGTTCCTATAAATAGTAGTGTCTGGGGCACAGAATGAGCAGAAGCGCATGAGACTTCCCAAAAGTAGTAAAAAGGAATTTCAAGCAAACTCCGTCCACAGACTACCTGTAGTCATTTTCTGGCAATCCGAGATTGCAATTTTTATGAGATCATCATAGGAATTTAGGAACATCAGAAATTGATTTATCAACAATATTTTGTGCTGGTACCCACAATTGACAAATATAAATCAATAAACTTGTGTTTGCACAACGGTGTTTTCTTGTGACCCTGTCCCTGATTGTGAACATGGAGTACAGGTGAAATCGAATGATCTTGACATGACCTGCTGAACACCTAAAAATTGGGAAAGAAAACCCAAACAGCCTCCACAAAAAGAGCAATCAATCAGCAACTGATTCACACTTTCCACATTCGTAAGGCACATTATACAGTTAATTGTTACAATCATTGTATGCTATAGCTATGGATAACAGTCAAATTTGTCCAGCGCCGCAGCGCGACCTTGACAAAACATAATCACTCACGCAAGGAGCGCAAAATTTCCAAGTGTAGAAGAATCTGGCTAGAGAAAGTAACCACACAGCTAAAGAATGACTTCACCAATAAGGGACTACATGGATCCAGGTCAAGTGCCAAACACGATAAAAACTACTTTTGAAGAGGATCAAGCCTTATACCAAAAAAAAAAAAAAAAAAGAGGATCAATCCAAAGGAAGCCTAAGTTATTTCAAGTATGGCTGATCTAGTAAGCTAACAGTGCACGAGGCGCTGCCTCTCTTGTTTGGCAGCCTAGAGGCTAGATCACTTGTGTACCAACCCAACCACCACCTTAATTACTGAATTCAAAACAGCCAAGTCCCATATATGAATATAATTGTGAAATAAAAAATAACACATGTGAATGGTCACACTAGCAAATGAATTCTACCCAGGCATGCTTCCTAAGATAAGAAACAAGCAGTTTATGTCCAGCCAACAAAAGCCAAAATACAAGCAGAAGTCTGGTGTTGCCCAACCTCAAAAAAAAAAAAAAGGACAAAAGGGGTACTAGATGATACAGAATGGACAGAAAAGTAAGCAATGTCATACCGATGCCCCATTTACAGATGACAATCATGAGATCAGCTATGCCTTATGGGACCGGTTAATTCCAAAAACTCCTTTCCAATCAAAACCCAATGGAATAAATTTATTTTGGTTATTTCAAATAATCTTGATGAAGTGAGTCAAGATCTTTCCAATCAAAACCCAATGGCATTCTAAAGCCTAGGTTTCCTAATGCATCAGATACTAACATCCAACCAAACCACCACAAGACATCCGTGATAGGACCTTAAAGAACACCAAACACCTCTGGTGGTTTAATATTCATTGGCTTATACCAAGAAGGGTGGAGGAACACTTGATTGTTTGGAGACAAAGGGTTTTTTAAAGGAAAAACGTTAAGTGATATGGAATTTAAAGAGAAATAGCACAGCACCTACTTTGATTTGATTGGAATATCATTCATAATCACATAGCAAACAAAGAGAGAGCTAGAAAGAAAGAAATCAGCAGAGCCACCCATCAATTCAGCTTAATATAACAGACAGAAGAGACTGTGGTTGGGATATAGATTCTCAATTTTCACCAAACCAACCAGCTCCAACGAATTACAGGTTTCCAGACATTTGTTTAAAAACGATAAAGGGTGTCATGCTGTCATTGTTATGTACTTGAATAGCAAATAGCATGTCACTATATCAAACAGTCATCCAAAGTAGAATACCCTACAACATTACCTATACACAGCAACATATGAATTGACCACCTTTCACATTGCATTCTTGGGAAACCACAAGGTCTTCTGTTTTAAATGGGAAGACCATGGATTCCAACCAAGTGAAGTCTTACAACAGGAACAAAAACAAACAAAAACCACAAGGAAAACAACCTCACATTGGTTATCACATAGGAGATGAATTAACCAAAACATTAAAAAATCTTTTTTTTTTCATGGTTGGAACATACATAAGCATTAAAAACAAATCAGCAAAACCTCATTCTCAAGAATCAGCAACATACCATTGCCATTCTTGACCTTGTAGAATGCAAGATGAGGTCTACCGCTTGATTCCACCAGACTCCGCAAGTCTAATCCCTGTCTTGCAACCTGTTCCGGTCAAAACAAAGCTCAAACTCACATTGCAACAAACGAAATCACATCAACAGTCCCCCCATTTCAATTCCAAACGAAATCTCTCATCTCACCCAACAGCAACAAGAAACGGATTCGAACAATCAGAATCCGTTCCACATAATAAGTTCAAAATCCAAGAATCCACAAGAGAAAGAAAAAAAGGACAAGGAAGGAAAGATGGGGGATTAGGGTTTTCGAAAACCCTAGCTCCAAAACTGCTTGAGTTTCTGAGATGATGGGAGCTGTTGAAAGGAAGGAAGATACGGAGATTGGGGGATTAGGGTTTCGGGAAGGGACTGACTGACCTGCGTGAGAAGCCGCATCCAAGCCATCTAATCGAATCTCTACGTGAAAGCAATCTCCCGCGGTCTTTCTGCGTCCAGGTCCTCGAGTGAGGAAGAAAGATGAAATATGCAAGGGAGAAAGAAGCAGGGGGTGTGATTGGCAAAAATGGGGGCAGAAATATCAGTCATTCGACGAGTATGTATGATATGTGATACGGATACGCAGATTGCACGCCGTCTCTGTTTTTCTGCGTATTTCAAATGGGAATGGGTGGCATACACTGCGGGACCAGCTGAACAAAATGATCCTCCGTAATCATGTGGGTGGTTTGCATGAAAATTTATATATATATATATATATATATAATTCACATGCATAAATTATATCTAAAATCGAATCCTTTTTCACACCTAAATTTACTAGCAGTTTTACATACCTAATTATTATACCAAATGAATTCAAACCAAAAGGCTGATGGTTTCAAAACCCTCTCCTATTGCTTTTTAATTTCGCTTTTTTATTTCTTTTCTCCTCTTCTCTTTATAGTTGCCGGATGTTGGAAATCCTACAAGCTACTGATCTCTTCATCTTTGACTTCTCTCTGCAACATAAGTCTCTATTGCTCGTTTATTAGGACCCACATCTCACATCGCCCAAGTAAAGGGTTCGATAGGATTTCATATAACTGTTAGGGCATTCCGGCTATCGGCTTAACCTTTTGGGTTGGGATATGATATTTTACGTAGTATAAGAGCGAGTTTCGATTCCATTGTTGTTGTGTAGTGTGCAAATACCACACTATATTCCCTTCACCCCTTTTAGCCTCCCCACACACATTTCGATCCAAACATTCTACCAGTCTCGTTTCCCCTTTCAAGAATCAAACCAAGTCCCAATTTTCCCTTTCAAAAATCAAACCAAGAGAAAAGAGCACACCACCTCCCCTTACCATTTCAGCTTCTCTCTCTCTCTCTCTCTCTCTCTCTCTCTCTCTCTCTCTCTCTCTCTCTCCTCTCCATTCCAGTCCAAACTAAGAGTATAACAGTTCGGTTAACCGTTTATTTTGAAAAAATCGTTAACTGAAATGTATTTTACAGTTTTTATTTTTTAAAAATCGTAACTATAATCGTACTCTAAAAAATCGTTAAAAATCGAACCGCAATTAACCGTATTAGACGGTTTGGTTACGGTTAATTGTCACTTAAAAAAAATTTATCTTTGCCCTTTGACTCTGCATGCAGAACAACACTATCATTTTTCACATGTCAAATAAAACAACACTATCATTTTTCAAGAAAATAAACACAACTAAAAGTCTAAAATTATATTATAAAGCATCTATAATGCAATACATTTAGGCCCTTTAGTTTTTTATTTATTTTTGTAACGGTTCGGTTAATCGTGTGTTTTGAAAAAACGGTTAACCAAACCGTATTGT
Source organism: Litsea cubeba (assembly GCA_012931725.1). Lineage (NCBI taxonomy): Eukaryota > Viridiplantae > Streptophyta > Magnoliopsida > Laurales > Lauraceae > Litsea > Litsea cubeba. The sequence continues at coordinate 120,433,105 of CM022944.1, read as the reverse complement.
ACGGTTTGGTTTTGTTAATAACCGCATGAGTCGAGAATGATAATCTTAACCGAACCATGAAACACGGTTTTCTGATTTTAATAACCGTAACCGAATCGTGAAACACGATTATTAACAGTCGGTTTAATTCGCGCGGTTCGGTCGGTTAAATGATTTTTCGGTTTTTTTACACCCCTAGTCCAAACCATGCCCATTCCCTGCCCAATCTCTCTCTCTCTCTCTATTTCTCTCTCTCCCCTTCGACTCAACCTCAGTATCTATTTATTTGTGGCATTTTGCATAGTTGAAATAGATGGTAATGTGGCATATGGAATAGTTGAAATGGATGGTAATGTTGCATATTGCATATTTGAATTAATGGATGGCAAAGTAACATTTTGCATATTTTTAAAATGATGGCAATGTTGCATTTTTATATATTTGAAATGGATAATAATATGCCCATTTGTTAAAATGAAACTCAATATAGAGGATTTCATGGTAAGATGGGTAACATAGGATTAGTAAAATGGTTAGTGTGGGGAAGGATATAAGAGAGAGGTAGTCAGAACCAGGACATAATTCTTAGATTTGAATTACCAGGTTTGTGACAGAGAGGAGTCTATTACACAGCTATATAATTCATTATCATTTATATAAAAAACCTTTATTTCTTTAAATCTGGCTACCCTTAGAAATAATCTTTTAGACAAAGTGACAAACCCATGACTACAATCCCAAAACATGAGTAACAAAAACCACTTAAATAAATTATTGGTTTGCCTCACTGACTGTATGGATGCATAAATTTAGCAGTGGCTCAATGAATGAAATTTTCCCATCAAGTAGTCTATGTGGTCATCATCCCCTTTAGATTAGAGTCCACTCAGAATTTGCGTTTCATCAAGATATATCTGAAAAATATATTTTTTCAAAGGTTAAGATGGAATTGAAGGAGTAAATGTGTGGATCCTCTTTATACATCTACCCTAATTATGTTCAACTTCATGGACTAGAAGTGCCTACTCCAGCTTAGATTGCAGTGAGCCCAATATCTTACCCACTTTTTGAAGGGACGTAGTTCAATGACTTATGGTGTAGCATTTTTTAGTTGCTATGATAAATGTTTAAATTGTTATAATTAATGGAAGATGTTTAAATTGTTATTGATGGCATATACCTCATTGGTGTCATTGACGATACTTATGTTCCGGCATGGGTATTCATTAAAGACCATCAGCGATATCGTTGTAGAAAAGCTTTTATTGCACAAAATATAATGTCAATCGTAGGTTTTGATACGATGTTCTAGTTTGTATGTACCAACTTTGAAGGATAAACTAACAATAAAAAAAAAGTTTTATAATTTTATGAAATAGGAGAATCTACAATCTTCAAATTTCAGACGGTAAATAGTTCTTTCGAGATGTAGATTGTAAAATTAATATAATTTTTGGAAACTAGTTTAGCATATTGTACTCTTTTCTAAGAATATTTATAGGGAAATATTTTTTATCGATGCTGGTTATGGTCATAGGCGAGGTTTAATTGTACCATATCATGGAATCCGATATCATCTAAAGGAATATAAACCTCAAGCATTGGCTCATAGGGTGCCTAGTGAGCTGCTTAATCTTTGACATGAAAAGTATGAAAATGTTATTGAAAGAATACTTGGCTTGTGGAATGAACGGTTTTCAATTTTGACACATGTATCCCAAAATTATCCTAGCAAGACATAGGTAAAAATTGTAAATGCATTTACTGAATTCACAACTTTATCATGATGAGAAATCATAGCACGGATGAGTTATATGAATATCATCATCATTAAAGAATATGCATCAATGACGACAATGGCGATGATCGTAAAGATGAAGCGATCAATGAAGAATCTAACAGCTAATATGCCTGTAGCTTACGAGATATAAAAACAATAGCATTAGTGATGCAGAATGCTAATGCTAAAAGAAGAACTTGATGAATTGACATATATGAATCTCTCTCCCTTTTTTGTGCATGGAGAGATATTCATTTTGGAAATGCATGTATGGTTATTTTTGAAATGTATATTTTGTATGGACATAATGTAAATCTTAACTCTTCATGAATTAATATAAATCTTTAACTCTTCATGAATTTTGAGAAATCATCAAAAAAATGTAGAACCGTTGGATTGAACAACTAATATCACAAGTCTATGGTTGTCCTTGACTACCAGTTTACCTTTTCTTTTAAAGTGTGTGGGCCCCTAAAGCATAAACCAAACGGTTTAACTTTGAGATACTTGAGAAAGAGTCCATACCCTAAAATCTGTGATTTTGGACTTTTATGGGGTCCATTTTCACAATCCAAACCGTCTTTGTAAGGAAAAAATATTTTAGAAAATTAAATTTCAAGTTTTGATTCGGAATAGATTTTGAGAAATTTGAGAAAAATGGATAGCAAATTTATGGAAAATAACCTTTTTGCATGTGATTTTGAAACATCTGTCAAAATAACAAACAACAGAAAATGTTTCCATGGGACTAAATTGATATCATGTGAATCATTTTCCTATCACGCGTGGTTTTGCAAAAAAAAAAAAGGCAAAGATACTTTTAAAGTTGAAAGAAATTATGAAGTTTCATCTCCCAATCTCAGATGCATGCCATCCACAGTGATTTAAGTATACTATGTACTTTAGCCGTTTTGATCACACAAATCATGCCCTACAAGGAACCCAAAAGGATGTAATTGCAGCCATCCATTCCCTCACATAAGCTCTTCTATCATTGTTATTTGTAGAAGCAATGCATGCATGATACACCTTAATAATCCATTTGTACAAAAGTTTAGCATCTATCATGATATTATGTACATAGACATTTTCTCCATCACACGCTTCCTTATCTTCCAACAATAGAATTGGAGGCTCTGAAAATTCCCTTTGTTTTGATATAAGGTCCACCACACAATCTTTTCTCATGTACGTACTACCAATCACTCTCTCAATGGAAACTCACAAAAACCACCAACTCCTTCTTTCACTATCCTTTCTCTCTATATCTCTTTCAACATGTACCCATCTTCCACATCCACCAACTTGCTGCAAAAATATTATCCAGATCTTTGCCTGTCTTCCCAAACAAGGGAAGATTTCTTCTACTCTGGTTTCTGTGTCACTGCTTTCTCTTCTGCAATTCTCCAAACGACCCATGTTGGGAAATCCCATGTTTTTGTGAATTTTGACTTGTTTTCTAATCGCCCATGTATCCACTTCAGTGGTAGATGTTCAAGAGGTCATCTTTCCTTTGCCAATGTTGGGCAATTGGCGACTCTCGAAGCTGATTCCGGGTGTAGAATGGAAGATGAAGGAGAAGAAGAAGGCGGAGGAGAAAGAAGTTACAATGGGCAAGTGGCTTTGAAGGGCAAGGATTCAAGAGGGAGAAATTCTTGGAATGAGATGCCCAAGTTTCTTCTGGCTGGTGCCGTTTCTACCATAGTTTCAAGGTCTCTCTCTCTCTCCCCAAATGTTTGCAGTGGGACCCACATCTATCTGCTAAAGGGTATCATCATCTAAATAAATTTTGATTCATGTTCCATCTTCAGTGGGACCCAGAACTTGAATGGTTTTGAGTCATGTTCCATCTTCAGTGGGACCAGAATCTGAATGGTTTTTTCATGTAGATACATGTGGTTGTTCTTTGTGGGGGTGTTCGCATTGGTCATTGTCTCATTGATGTAGAGGTAATTGTCAGTTTTCACACCTTTCATACCACACAAAAAACACTAGTTAAAGGCTATGTTTACAGTAGTTGATTAGTTGTATACGAAAATAGCCATTCTCCTCGTCCAATAAATGATGGCCTACCTGAAAATTTCACTGATCATCATGACCCATTTGTTTTCATCCAATTTTTTGCCCCAATATGATTAACCTGTCATGTGAACTGATTGGACAGTAGAAATGGTTTATAGAAGTAGGGGTGAATGTGGGTCCCATTTCAATTGACCATTCTGATGCTTTCATGATGTGTGGCTTTGATGGTACATTCCCATCTGGTCACTCTTTAACACAGTTCTATCTATATGATCCTGATCATGATAATTTATGAACAGAACATTTGTTGCTCCCTTGGAGAGAATAAAGCTGGAGTGCATCATCCATGGATCGAAGTACACATGGTTCAGAACCATCCAATCCATCTGGGCCAGAGAAGGGCTGATGGGGTTTTGGAAGGGAAATGTGTTGAATCTATTTCGCATGGTGCCGTTCAAGTGCATCAACTTCATCTCCTACGACTTGTACTGTGATCGATTGCTACGAGTCCGAGGAGCCAAACAGATCACCAATCATGATAGACTCGTTGGGGGTGGCATCTCAGGCATTACAGCTACCATTCTCTGCCTCCCATTGGACACTGTGAGCTTACTCAATACTCAATCTCCTAAATCATAGCTGTTGACTGTTGACTCGGGTTTGACTCCGTGAGTTAAAGAGTGGGGTCGCGTCAATTTTATGTAGATTGTGAAGATTAAAAAAGTAGAAAGATTATAGTAGAAGACAATCTAAGTAAATTTTCTAAAATTATTTATTAAAGATGGGAGAAGCAGACCATCAGCTTTGGGCAATGTTTGGATGAGGAGAAAACTACATATGAGAAATCCCTACTAGATGGAAAAATATGGAGGTGGAGAATACCCTAACAAATATATTCTCTACCTTTCTCTAGTATTTGATTGTTGGTTGTGTTTGGATTTAAATGGAGAGAGCACGTAGGAGACGACCATGCATTTTTGAAACATTTATTTGAACAAGATATTGTCGAGTATCATCATAGCAGTTTTAACAAAGAAAAGGGTGTTTTCTACATCACTTTTGAGGAGAAAACTATTTATCCTACTTTTTGTTAAAAAGTATACAGGAGAAGACTTGCTTTTCTATTTTAGGGGACAATATTTGTCTGGCCGTTTCTTCTTCTTCTTCTTTATTTTTTGGTGCTCAAAGTTTCACATTAGGTACGGCTTCTTTTCAGCAAGGAAAAACGGAAAAAGAAATAAACTTTTTTTTCGATTCCGTAAAAAACCATCTCCATTGGGGGGATATCGGACTTGTTTTTCTGCATAATGTGGAAAAGATTGTCCAGGAAATCAATTTTCCTCAATGCTTTACAAAAGTACCCTTTAAGATGCATTTGTGTTACGAAGGATTCTAGGACAAAGATGGAACCTGTCTTGATTTTCAATGCTGCTATTGTTCCATTGTTTGTAGGGCTGAATAAGAACAATATTTTACCTTGGGAAGGGCCACTATGTAAAATTATAAATTTTTTTGTGGAGGGGGCAATGTTAAAATAGCATAGGGTTTGTTTGTGCAACGCCGGGTTTTCCCCTTCCACGGCTTCGCTTTCCAGGTTGGAATTCCGGATGCTATGTCGCGTGGAAATGAAGCCAAAAAAAGGGGATTCACTGCGTCTTTCGTCGCTGCACAAATGTCCCAAGGTCCGGCGCCTTGTCGGACGGCAATTTCGTAGAATACCCCTCTACACAAACGCTCCCATAATGTTTTCCTTAACATGAGGGGGTTATGTGAGATCTCTGGGAGGAGGCCATGGCCAACCCCTACCCCCAACTAATTCAGCACTTGGTTGTTTGGTGAGACAAATTTTCCTTATGAGAGAAAGAGGAAAAGAAAAGAATTGAATTTACTCAATGAAGAATGTTCCATTTTCCCGGAATGCAATATTCCTCTCTTCCGTTAAAATAGAAATTCACATAGTGTGAAATCCTCTCGTTGCACAAACAAGTTCTTAAAAGAAAGGTAAATTGGAGGAGAGAGGTTCCTCTAAAGTTTCCCTCCTTCCTACTTTTCTTTTCATCCAAACATGCTCTTAGTTGTGCTTTACTGAGAAAGTCAGAGACATCCCCAACCTGCAACCGAATGTTTTTCTTAGTTATCTCAGATGCACTTGAGTCTTATTGTTGTTTGTCTAAGACAATGGCTTGATTGCCACATCTAAGGTAGACAATGACAATTTATATGTTAAAATATCTGGCTTTTGAACACTTGGTAACCTTGTTTACGCTAATTAAATATGAACCAGTGAGTTATTTCTCCTGACAACTTACTTTGATGGATAATAATTTTGAGAAGTCATCAATTCGTATGCATATAAGGTTCAAGATAATACCAAAAACACTAGGTAAAAGGCTATGTGATTCTTTTTCCTCCAATAAGAATAAACACATAAAATTTGGAGTTTTCCATTTTTAGCATAAACAAATGTTGCTAGACTTGTAGAAGTGATGGCGTAATGCGTCTTGACCCTTTATACATCCAATTCAAGTTCTGTAAAATTAGTTTCCTTGATTTGGTGTGAGTCAGCTAGCTAGCTTGTTGAGAAGAGTCAACTCAGCCAAGCCACCGAGTTAGCAACAGGGCCGTCTCAAGACAATATGTGGCCCCAGGCAAAAGTATAAACGAGGCCCCTAGTTTCTATGTGTGATATGAGAAAACCCTCATCCCATCACGCGCAGTCCAAATATCCAATCCAAGCAGAAAATGCAGCCCTCAATTTAAATCCTTCTGCTAAATGAAATAACCGAAAAGTGCATAAAATCATTAATGGTGATGACAAAAACTACTGAATTATCAGAGTAATGGTTAACAATGAGAGGTCAAGAGTTATCCATATACAATTCTTTTAGGGGTTGTTTGGTTGAGAGCATTTACGTATGTAAATAACTCATATGTGAATCATTTACACACCTTCATGTTTGGTTGAGGTCATTTACGCATCACGTGTGAAATTTTGATGTGTAAAAAGGTATAATTTTCGTACTCAGATTTAATTTTCACATGTGAGGGGGTGGTAGAATGAATCACATGTGATTTGCACATGAAACAAAACCACATCAAACGGCGGACGGTGCAGGACAAGTGACGTTCCGTCACAATAGTGCATGGGTTCGAAACCCATCTTCCTTTTTTTCATTTTTTTTACTACGCATATCAGCATATGTGGTTTTCGTTGGCAAACATGCCCTGTTTTTATTTTATTCTTTTTTTGGAAAGAGCTCTATTATCATGTTAATGTTACCAATCCAATAGGCCTTTAGACATCGGATTATGATTTTTGGGAATGTGTTTTTATTTAATTAATTATGTTTAGTTATAAATTAAGCATGATTAGTTGCTAATTAGTGTTTATTAATGTGTTAGATTAATTATATGATAAGATAATATGGAATTATTGGTATCAATGAATTTCTGGAATTGTGTTGGACATTTCTTATTTTGGAGCCATATTGATTTGAAATGCCATTTTATGAAAAAAAGAGTATTTTCTATAATAAAAAAAGGACTTATTTGTAATTCTGATTTTATGAAAATTTTCAATGATGGAATTTTTCGATGATTTCAGTTTCATTAGAAAACGGGTCAAATTGTGATCGATTTTCTCTTCTAACTCGAGTTCATTTGAATTCATTTCAGATGATTCCCAGTGAGATTTGATACCTTTAAAAACAGACTTATTTTAGAATAGTAACCTTACTGTGATTCTGTTTCATTGATCTTCTCTGGTTTTAGTTTTGGAGTTTGGGAATTGGGATTCGACTTTGGAAGTGAGAACTGGGAAGAAAACCCAACCAAGCCACCCAGGCCTACAGAATTATGAGGCCCCCTCATGATGAGGCCCCCACCACTTACTTCACCTGCCTATATGGTGAGCCGGCCCTGGTTAGCAAAGCTATGATCTAAAGTCTAAACCATTCATTTGCTGCTTACTATGAATACAGTACAGGAATTTCTTGTCATGAATGAGAGCTGGGTAAAAAAAATTAACCTACCAGAATTTAAGGTTTTTAAGTTAAAACCTTTATATATGAATACTCTGTAAGTTACAGTAGAAATACTAATTTACCAAACTTTAAATAAGATTAGATTAGCTATAGTTATTAAGGATGAGAGTAAACATATATACTAGCAAAGCAGGTTAGGTTTAAAACATGACAATATTAGTATGGCTAACCTGTCTCCCATATACATCTCAATAAAGGAATCTTGCATCTTCTAAGTGCCAGTTTGCTTTAGTCTGTAAAGAATTCCTTGATAATCATAGTAGGGCTTCTATCAAAGAGCTGAGGGCGAACAATGTATTTAAGAGGGACTATCAAAATATCTAAACTTCAATGGAAAATGTATAACTATATAAGACTACATTTCAGGATTTTGATGGTCCCTTGTACTTCTCCACCCTGGACCCATAATATTCCTTTGAGAAAAGCCTGTTGCCTACAAACGTAGAAATTCAGTAGAAATTAGGCAAATGGCTTCGAACCACTTTCTGACCCATGTAAGGGAGGAGCAGCAAACATTCAATATATGATCCCAATTTTATTTTTTTTGATCGGTCAATATTTTATCCAAATTCAACAGGCAAAAGTGGACAATTAAGATCTTCTAATCGATGAGGAGTTGGAAGGTATGCCATACCTACTGAAAGAGGCCTACAATTTGGATGGTCTAGACTATGGATTAGTCAAGCATGCATTTCATGTTTACAGTGGTTGAATTACAATGGTTGATTATGCGTTGCAGATTCGGACGAGGCTATTGGCTCCTGGGGGTGAAGCTCTGGGAGGTGTTATGGGCTGCTGCTTACACATGATTCGCAATGAAGGCTTTCTCTCCCTCTACAAGGGCCTCACCCCAGCACTCATTAGCATGGGCCCTTCCTGTGCAGTCTTCTATGCGATTTATGACATTCTCAAGACCTCCCATCTCTCTCACATCAACAAAAATGGTAGCTGCGGTGAGATGGATGAGGAGAGGGAGTTGAGTGTCGTGAGGACCCTGCTCTATGGTGCCATTGCGGGAGCATGCGCAGAAACTGCGACCTATCCTCTTGAAGTCATTCGCAGACAGCTCCAACTTCATCAGGCCAAAAGGGTTGGTTTGGTCACTGTCTTTGTTAAGTTGGTACAAAGGGAAGGAGTTGGCTCCCTGTTTGCAGGTCTGGCTCCAAGCACACTTCAGGTTTGCTCTATTTCAACTCTCCCATCATTTTTATTTTTCATAGATGCATCAACTATAATTAGTGTGTCATGCATGTATCACTACAAGCAAGGAATCATACAACACTACTCATTGTATCACAACATTCGATATAGTTGACCAAAGCTCAAGAAGAGCTGGATTCAGGTCAGTTGCAGTTCACACAGAGTAATTCAATGTACAGATTGATCTTGATGAATTGCAGGCTTGACAATGCATCCTTGTCAAATTGTGCTTCAATTTGTGATACAATGAGGTTTTTTTTTTTTTTTTTTTTTTTTTTTTTTCACTCATCAATTATTACTATTACCATTACCAGTTGTTTGTAATAGTGCCCGGAACCTTCTTCCAGCCCTCTCGATCCCGCTCCGAAAATGCGGATCGGCGCTTTCGGAGCGGATCCGTCTTCGGAGCGTGGTTCGACCATCCTCGGAGCGCGGTTTGACCAAATGTGGAGCGAACCATGTAGAATTTTGGTTTTTTGTGCTTTTTTTTTTTCTATAAAGCTTGATATTTATCTTTTGAATGAAGAAAATTCTTTTAACTTATTAATTATTGTCTATTTATTTGATTAAATTGCAAAGTTAATTTTTTTCTCTATTTTTGATACTTGAATATATGGATAAGATATATTTGTGCCCATTAGTTAAGCGCTCCGGAGGCGCTCCGGATATATAATGATTTTAAAACATAGCGTTTCGCCGCTCCGCTCCCGCTCCCACTCCCACTCCCACTCCCACTCCGCGCTCTCACTCCGCGCTCTGGGCACTTAGGTTTGTATAATTACTAGTTATACCTCACAATTTAGCTCATTGCAAAGATAGGCAAAAGAGGAGACCTATGCCATTTCTTTTACCGGCGACTTTCTGCCAAATTACCTTTTTTTTTTTTTATTGTGTCAAACCTATACAATCAGTTTAACTTCCAAATCATGACACTAGGACATGCTCAGCCTTGAAAAGGGACGAGTAGGAAAGTAAAACTCACAAAGCCGATCTCATATTGATAAGACAATGCTTTGATGATAACGATGTTGATGACAACAATTACAGTTGTTTCTGGATTAGATAATGTGGATGAGTGAGAGGCCCCATTTATGGCTCATATACAGTTCCAAAAATCTGATAGAATTAGAAGCACATGAAGTCCCTATAAATTTTTAAAACCAGGTTGAGCTAAAGATGCAAAATAGCTACCTGATACAGTTCTCTGAGATGTTAGCACGATGTTGAAGACAACATTGAAATTCAACTACAGGAAAATAGAACAATGGCATACACCTGTTCAGACTCAAATTTGCATCGTGGGCTAACGGCTACGGAATGGCCATATGTGAAAAGTAACATAATGGAAACCAAGTGAGATATCCAAGAATATTGCTTATTGCCGACGCCCCACCCATATGACCTGGCCTGCAGTTTAACTAATCCATGGTGAAGTTTGTAGTTTGCAATTCAGTATTATCAAAGTTACACCAATTTATATAGACTAGTTTTTGTAGTTCACCACCCCATTCATATAATTCAGGTTCAGCATTTTTTGTTGAATAAATTCAGTTTAGTGTTTTACATAATTTGTTTCAATCCTGCATGTCTCACCGGTCGAATTTCCAGTTTCCTAGTTTACAAGGAGTCTTGTTGCAGGGGCGGACCCAGGCTTTGATGACCTGGGGCGGTCGATTTTAAATTCTTCATTGATTTAAATGGGCTCCCCATACATATTTGTCTAAACACTACACAATCGCCCCATGTCCGAAGCATATGTCTAAATGGTAAATAACTGCCCCACCTAAATAAAAATTCTGAGTCCGCCCCTGTCTTGTTGTATCCTGAATTTCCTTATGGCACTGAAATATATTGTATATACGTGTTATACAACAAAGATATGTTGTTATTATTACTATTAGTATTATTATTGTCATCTAATACACTAACCTAATGATGCTTTTTGCTAACTCTTAGAGTTTGTTTGTCTCATGTGATTGATTACATAGGAATTGTAAGACTTCTAGAAGAAACAAATGAGAATTTCTAAAAATAACCATCAATTTGTCTACTCGTGCCCGTTTGGGAATTTACTATTAAAGTGAAAGTGAAGTAAAGCCTCTATTTGCAAGACAAGGAAAGATTAGGGTGTAATATCAAAAGTATACAAATTCAAAATTTCCTCCTTTAAAAAAAAAAGTCAAAAGACAACCTGCTTTTTCTCCACTAAATGGAAAAAAAAAATCCTCTTTTACACAAAAAGTCAAAAAAATTCCCTATCAAGCTACTAAAGACAAAAGACCATACCCCTATATTGTATTCTCTTGATTTGATGCTTTATCTCACTTCATTTTACGTGTAAAGTTTCCAAATGATAATAGAAAATGAATCAAGCGGAGGTGGACAATGAATGCCAGCTACCACCCTACTAGTTTAAATCCTAAAATAGTGAGAGTTGCACTTATATCAGTATTCTATATCCTACGCCTCTACCTCTTTAAAAATCCTTCAGTGGAGTTCATTTGACCTTGAATGTCTATCTAGGAAAAGTCCATACAGCCCGGGCGCATTTCCCGGGCTGTGTAGCACGACTCTTCTATCTAATCAGTTCCTATGTATTTATTCTATACAAACTAATATGCTCTTACTGAATTCCTGCGAATATCTAGAAAGGAAGCTTCAATCGATGTGGGGAAGATTATAAGGTTAAGGGTGGAGAATGGAGGTACACAAGGGGCTGTCAATGTCTTAAATTCATTTTCATATGGTGGATGGTGGGTGATCATAATATCTTATAAAAGAGGAAAGTTTTAAAATGGTCTTTTGTAGATCTGCACCCCTAGTTTTTCTTGCTATAAATCCTTTTGATAGAAGCTTATTTCTTAAGAATTTCTTGCAAATCATTGCTGGTATCACTTCTGCAATTGCTTTTTTTTTTTTCAGGTATTGCCTTCTGCATCATTGAGCTATCTCTTCTATGAGATGATGAAGTCATTTTTGAAAATTAAATGATGTAATTTCTTATGAGCTGATTTTTTCAGATTTATTTTTTTCTTTTAATTTTTGTTTTGGGTTAGAAGGTTTTGTTTACATCCGCAGTAATCACTGAAACTGGGCACAGAGTCTGGGAGGAAATTGCATGACCCTTGACTCCATGACACTCAGTGTCCTTGAATCCTGAGTTTTGTGCATATGATTTGTTTGTATATTAATCAGAGCTATTGGTACAATGTGCCTTCTATATAGTGGCAGAGCCGGGATTTTCTTTTTTCTTTCTTTCTTTTTGTGTGTGTGTGTGTGTGTGTGTGTGTGTGTGTGTGTGGGGGGGGGGGGGGGGGGGGGGGGGGGGGGGGGGGGTGAGAAATAGTAAGAAGATTAATCTTTTTGCTCACGGAAAAATGATATAAGAATTTAACATAAATCAATTAGTTAACTTAACATAAAGAATTTAAAATCATGTGTTCAATCCAATTTAACTCATATACTAGTTATGAAGATATCCTCGAAAAAAAAATAATGAACTTATATTGCTCTCCATCGGGGCGGACTCACATATACGTACGGGTGTGGGGGCTACAACCCCAACCCAATTGGAAAAAAATTCAATGAATTCTCTAAAGCCCAACTAGCCCAGCCTCACCTTACAAAATTGTCCAGCCCCCATCTGTTTTCCCAAACTTTATCTCCCTCTTAAAAATCTCTTAATCAAAAGAGATCCTCAAATCACACTCCGTATTCGGCATTGGCACGCTGCCGTCGCCCTTTGCTAGCTAGGTATTCCTTAAGGCTGCCGCAGCTTTTCATTTTTTGTTTTTGTTCTCAAAAACCTCTCACTAGATAGGTACCCTCATTTGTCCAGTTTCTCTACTCTTTCATTTACCGATTGCCAATTTACTTATCTTTTGCTAAATCATTTTTATCTTCTTAACATCTAGATTTTTCTTAACATCTAACATTTTCATCCTTCCATTTTCACATTTTGCCTAACTCCATCTCTTGTCACCATACTGACATGAAGTCTTTGGGGGCACATTTGCCTAACATGGGAAAAATCACTCAAAATCTCTATGCGGCTCTCATTTTCCACTGGTTGGAGCAATAATTTTCTACCTATAAAAGACATGTTTTTAAACTAAAGCAAACAATTGTAGATGAGCACAAATTGGGTGGCTCACTTTCAGATCTACAATTGAGTGTTGGCTCTTTATCTCATATGGCGTTATAAAAAACTAGTATGATTTTTTTAATAGCTCTTAAAACTCAGCCGACACGTATCAGTTTAGCCATCACTAATTTTAAGTTATTGTTTTAAATAAAAAATATTATTTTCTCAAGCCACCCTTAAACGAAAATCCTGGGTCTGCCACTGGCTCTCCACATCCAACAACATTCAATATTGGGCCCAATGACTACAGAAGAATTGCCAATTTCATGATTTTAACAAACTTACTTATGAGCATATATTATAAATATGAAAAACTAAATTAAATAAGTTTTTTAAATGTCATACTATGGGTTTGATAATCACAATATTCATACGTAATTCACTTTTTAATTACAAATCCTATGTAAATGCATATACATATTAAATTAATATTATTAGTGTAAATCTTATAATGCATAAGATTGTGTCAATTAAAAATTGGGAAAATCCCATTGATAGGGCAGGAAAATCATTTTAAATGGATCGGATTTTCGTTAAGTGGGCCGTACTATAGGTTCCACTCATTTATTGTATCTGGGCTCTAGTGAGAAGTAAATAGGCAAAGACAAGAAAGAGAAATATTTTGTCACGCCCCCAAAACTGAGACCCTGCAGCGATCCGATCTCGGGGAGCGTGAACTTGGGGTTAATTGAAATTTTTTTGCTTTCCCCAGGATCCGCGTGTGTGAGGATTACAAAATTCCACACAACTGAATATTTTGCGGAAGCTTACATGGTGTTGCGACCCGGAGTCCGTGGCCATCGGATTCTACGTCGCACCTAACCCATCAGCGTAAAGCTGTCATAGCAATGTCCAAACTCAGACTGGAACAAACCAAGATAATACATATACAGAGCTGATAGTAATAGGCTATTCATTACCCAAACATATTCAAGTTACAATTTAACAAGTGTCTTAATTACAATCCCAAAGAAAAAAAGCTAACAAAAATCGTACAAAAATAACAAGCTAAGAACAATTGCTACCCAAGTGTGTAACGAAACTCCGAGTCAAGCACGACGTCTATATGACATCGCTGCACAACAAGCTTGCAAAACTCATGGTGTGAGACCCCACCCCTGGTGGGCCCTCAATGTGAATTTGAATACTATTTATTAGCCTAAGTATTTTAGTGAGGGTAGTTATGTATTTTCCTAGGGTTAGACTAGTGGTGTAATTAGTAGAGTCAATAGGGTGTCTTTTGTTATTCTTAGAGTTAGTTAGTTTGTTAGAGGCCCTAGCTAGAATTTTGTATTTACCATAGGGGGTTTGCACCAAAGAATCTTCTAGAAGATCACCTAAAGACCCAAATACCCTCTACCCTAACCCTAATCCTATTCTAACCCCAAGGGCAATTTTGTCCCTAACCCAAAAACCCAACCTATATAAACAAAATCCTCCCCTGCTCTAAGAACTACTGTTCATCTCCTTTTCTCTCAAGTTCCAATCTCTTCTCTCTTCCTCTTCCCCAATTTCCTCCAACGAACCCTCATCTCCCCCTCCAATCTCTCTTTTCTCTTCCTCGCCCCAGAAACCCCTTAACAGAAGGCCAGCCAGATCGACCTGCACCGTAGGAGCAATTGCCGAGACCTTTTCTCTTTTTCCAAGTGGTTTTCTCCCTTTTCCTTCTACCTTCAATTGATCAAGGCAAGTGCACTGTGTTGGTAGTCTAGATTGCATGTTTCCTTCCTTTGATTTGCAGTAGAATTCCAATTTGTAATATATATATTTAGATCGATCCTTGAGCATGTTTGTTCGGTTCCTTTGGCCATTGATGGATGGGATTACCTCATTTGGATGATCAATGGCCGGTTGATGATGGGTGGATGATGTAGGAATGATTTATTTTGCTTCTGTAATGGTCTATGGAGAATCCCAGAAGAATTGGGTCACGGGAATGAGTTTCCGGAGATGGAATGACAAGAACCCATCTCGTAGTATTGAGATCGGAATCGAAGTAGGACCACCCTTGGTAGATCAGGACCCTACGTCTATGTGAGGGGGCCTGTGCGACCATGGGGTGCTACTTGATCTGGATTTTGATCAGAGGTGGACCACCATTCCTGTGCTTAATGAAGAGAAGTTGTGTCCTGTCGCAGAACTGGGTTCTGTAACAGAACACAACACTGATAGGAGAGATGGACAGAGTCCAGCGATGGCCGAGCTCAGCACTTGCAGAGCCCAGCAGTTGCCGAGCTCAGCATTAGTGCAGCTCAGCAACTGCCGAACTCAGTACTTGCAGAGCCCAGCGGTTGCCGAGCTCAGCGTTAGCGCAGCTCAGCAACTGCCGAGTTCAGTACTAGCCGAACTCAGCGATGGCTGGATTCAACATTAGCCGAACTCAGAGTTCTGCCGAGCATAATGGTTAGGATGAGATTCGCGTTTAGCCGAGCTAAGTGTCTAGGCCGAGCTCAGTGCTCAAAGCCGAGTTCAGTGTTATGGCCGAAATCAGTGTAATGGCCGAACTCAGTGTTTTACTGAGCTCAGCGCCAGACCGGGTTCTGTGCCAGACCGGACTTCGAGCTTAGCCGAACTCAGTGCTTAACCAAGCTAAGAGCTTGACCAACCTCAATGCCTAGCCGAACTCAATGCATTTTCTGAACTTAGTTGGGTGGCCGAACTGAGCTAGGCCTTTGCCGAGCTGAGTTGGGTGGCCGAACTGAGTAGTCAATTGAGCTCCATTGCTTAGCCGAACTCCGAGATGGATTTCCAAAAAGGTGGGATTTCAACAAAGGAGACTAGAACCTGGGACATTTCTTCCAGCCAGAATTCCTAGTGCGCACGGCCAACCACCCAGGCCAGGGGGTTAGCCGAACTCACAGGAAGTCCTGGACAATCAGGCGTTGCCTGCAGGATGTTTTTCCTTCTCTGGACCCAGTGTGCCGAGCCGACCGCCCAGGCCAGAGGTCGGCTGAGCACACTGTGTACAGTGACGATCCCCAGATTCTAATTTCTATTGTTGCAATCATATGTAGGGCCTACTGACCATTCAAATAGACTTCCATCACTGTGCCAGCCACGAGTCAATGGTACGGCTCAACCTTGACTCGTGGGGTCCACTAATTAAAGTCCAGGTTATGTAATCTAAGATGATTCGACCTTTATACGTTACCAAATGATGCACATAACTTCTAAGCACCAAACACAATATTCCTTAGCATCTGTGGTTTCACTTAAAGATCGAATTACCTGAGATGGACCTGTATCCGAAAGTGGACCATTTACCTAGGTTGGACTGTTGTTATCTCCCTATGATTCGTGTACTTGGAGATTCATCTCCCTCATACTATGACTATCACTCTATTGTCCTTATTATTGCTCATACCTGTTAATTAAATGGAAAATGGAGGACCTAAACCTAGGAATACTTAGAGGTGACCCGGTAATCTGATTGGGTGGATCATTGACCCGTGTCTGTGGCTAGGCGGGCCCTTTTTATGGCCTAAGTTGGATGTGAATTACCCTAGAATGGAGAGGTTAGATTGTATGGGCTTGTGACCCATTAAGGTTGTAAATGGATCATATGTCATTGAATATGGACTTGTATCTCATATGGACTGTTATAGATCAGGCCATGTTTTTGGTGGGCCTTGGTATGGATCCAATGATGGAATTGGACTTGGACTATGATCCACAGTTTATATTGAGTACATGGACCTCTTAGGGACTTTTGTTAGGACCTTGTTCACGCAAGGCAAAGCCTAGACAGACACAGACCTTTATTGTTTCCGAGTCGGCATAGACATTCACTCAGTTGATTTAAGCTCAGCCAGTTGGACTGATCATCACTGGTAGGAGCTATTGAGATTTGTTGTGTGGCTATCATGATGAGCACTGTTGGGACGGACGGTTGTGATGCCGGTTCTGGTCGTTGTGGATGATGTTGATGATATTCTGCAGGGTTAGTAATCCCTAGCATTAGCTTAGGATCCCTACCGCGACTGTGTTCAGTATGGGAGGGCCGCGGCATAATATCCCGCGGTGACCAGCTTATGTGGATGTGCCATATTGTGTAGGTTTATTACTGTTATGCTTATTATGATTCTACATGGTTATCTTGCACGACTGCATAGCATATGTACCTTTGTTACTCTCTTAACTTTATACATGTCTCTACTCATTTGATGCATACATTCTATATTATCTGCATATTGTGACTTGCCAGATCTTTAGATCTGACCCACTCTTGGTGCTTAGGTCTTGACCCAGAGTTCGAGGGCGACGCGTTCGCACTCGTTGAGGTGCCCGTAGCAGGCGACTACGGATGGGGACAGGCCGACCATGAGGTCGAGCCGGTGATTGGAGAGCCTACACCTGGGGTTGAGTGATATCTTTGTTTGGGGATTTTTGAGAGAGTCTGTTGTAGTGAGAGGGTATTATTGTTGTGTGGGGAGATTTCCAGAGCTACAGGATTAAGCTAATCGCGACCATCAGATGAGACTAAGCATTCTCACGTGCCATCCGCGTGCCATCTACGTGGCACCAATCCCACCTCGGCTACCGGGACAGGAGGTCCGGCCGAAGTCAGGCAACTCCGGGCCCTTAGCGCCGAACTGGATCACCTCGGGCATCATCTCGGCAAAGAGTCCACCTCGGCAGGGCCACCCCGAATGCCATCTCCGCAGAGAGCCCTACCTCGGCTGAAGCCACCTCGGCTGAAGAAGCCAGGGCAGTAGCCAAAGCAAGAAAGAACCTTCACTTGCGCCCCTCATCCCCCACGTCATCAGGCACGTGGATGGATAGGGTCACGAGCCAGTGGGACAGACACGACATCCAGCCGCCCGCTATCTTCACCAGATCGCTGACATGGCGGCATCCAGCGACTGAGGCCACATCAGGGCAAGGCCCGAGGGCAGATCCGCTGGTACTCCAACCGCCAAAGGCGCCCAACACAATCTGGCCCAACAAGACACGCATTTAATGCAATGTGAGCTGACCCAACTAGCATTAAATGCTGAGTGGGCCGGATTAGACTGCATTTATTACTTTGTGGGCTGATCATGACTTCCCAGTCAAATCGTGGGACCCACACCAAGATATCCTCTGAAAGATACGATCCAAACCTTTATAAATAGAACTCCATGCGCCATGCAAGGTACGCATAATCTAATACACAGAGCCCTTACTCTGCCTCTCTTCTCCCTCTCCTTCCATTGTCCCAGTTCCCATACTGACTTTGGCATCGGAGAGCCTTGCGCCGCCCAGGCCAGGGTCCTCTGACCGTGTGTTCTTCCCTTTCAGGCTTCCGGACGGCATCCAGTTACTCCCAGACATCACCATCTTCTCGGATAAGTCCTGTAAGGCACCCTCTTATTGTGGGTCATAATTTTCTGCACCTACAATTGGCGCCGTCTGTGGGAAAGCAATATCCCAGCCTTCCCAACCTTCTCCAAATCTTTCCAAACAGTCATTCTAAACCTCGATTTCACAGAAGCCATGCCACCGAAAGCTAAGAAAGGCGGAGAATCCTCAAGACCAGTTCTCGAGATGCTACCACCGTCAACGGACCTCCCTCCTCAGGGAAGATCCCGAACGGTCCAAGGCACATCCGCAGGCGAGGGCCGCCTGGGCTCCCAACTCTTTGTCGAGATCCCCTTCCAAGAGGGAGTCGAGGCCTCGCTCTCAGCGGACGAAACCGTGCCACCCCGACGCGACGAGCACCGGCGCGAACGTCTTCGGAAGGACAAAGCCGTGGCCGTAGGAGAGACGCGCCACGTTCAACCTCCAGCCGTTGGAGGGGACGTCGCAGCCCAAGACGCTCTTCTCCAGAAGCAGGAGCAGTTAGTCCGAGAGCTCCAGCAGCTCCAACAGCAGCTGAAGGCAGCGCGAACTGCCTCCTTGAGGGAAGTCTCTGAGCCTCAAGGGAAAAAGAAGGACGCCCCCAGCAGGGCAGCCCAGCCTCCCCGCGGAGACCTCAGGAATCATCTGGACCAGAAACGGAGCCAGATTCGTGACGAAGGCTCGAGCAACAGCCGGAGTCACCATAGTCGCGATGGCCGAACTCATAGCCATCGTAGCCCGAGCCATCCCAAGCGAAAGCACCGAGCTCAGACTCCGGAGAAGGACGACGAGCAAGAGCGATTTGACAAACGTGTCAGATTGGCTCTCCAGCACAACTTGGACATGCGGGACCAGAAGCAGATCTGTGGTCACATTGATCTAGGGGGCTCTCCCTTCACAAAAGAGATCGAGCGCACCCCCTTGCCCAGGAAGTTCTCCGTCCCGCGGTTCGTCCCCTATGACGGACTGTCCGACCTGTCCGCGCACCTCCGACACTTCTCCCAGAAGATGTCCATCTGGGGAAACGAAGGTCACCTAAACTGCAAAATCTTCTCCTCCAGTTTGGGTGACCTCCCCCTGAAGTGGTTCTGCTCTCTCCCGGAGCAGTCGGTTTCCAGTTGGAAGGAGCTCCAGCTCTCCTTCCTGAAGAAGTTCCAAGCATACACCGTCGTCCCCAAGAAGGAAGGGGACCTCATCGCCCTGAGAATGAAGCAGGGCGAAACTCTCGCCAAGTTCACCCACCGATTCTGGGCGGTCTACAGCCAGATCGAGGGCGCGAGGGAGGGGATAGCCATCTACGCCTTCCAGCATGCCCTGATCCCCGGCAGCGACTTGCGAAAGGACTTGGCCGGGGACACCCCAGAATCCATGTCAGAATTGATGTCCCGGGTGAAGCGCTTCATCGCCCGGGAGGAAGACGAGATCCGAGCTAAGGATCAGGACGGGCATCCGGAGCCCGAACAGAAGAATGACCAACCTCGGCAGAGAGGTGGGAGGCCCTCCCAGAGGCAGGAGCCCAAGCGGGCCTGGGTCTCCAGTTCGGCGAAGCCTTCGTCGTCCAGGTCTGGGGGCAACTGGAAGCCCAGACCTCCCTCCAGCGCCAGTCAGAGCGTCAACGTCGTCTTCAAGGAGCCGATCTATCGCATCCTGGCCAAGATCAGATCCAAGCCGTTCTTCAAGTACCCTCCGCCCATGAAGAATGAACCCACCGAAGGCCCCCGGAGCAAGCTCTACTGCTCCTTCCATAAGGGCAACGGGCACAGGACCGAAGAATGCAGGACTCTGCAGGGGTACCTAGAGAAGCTGGCCGAAGAGGGCCACATCCCAGAGTTCGTCAAGGCAGGTGATGCCGGCGGCAGCGAGGGCCGGGTTCACCAGAGCACGGCCCAGGCTCCAGACAGCGAGGACTCAGAGAAGATCATCAACGTGATCCATCTGGCGTCCTCAGCTCCCGCTTCCTCATCCCGGGGAAGCTCTCAGGCCCGTGCCGAAGCCAGGCGGGCTTCGCACGAGAAAGAAGTAATGAAAGCCGACCTCGCTCCGGCGTCCAAGAGAGCCCGCCGCGACAGACCAGCCATCTCGTTCTCGGATCGAGATCTGGAGGGAGTCCAGGTCCCTCACAACGACCCCCTGCTCCTCACCATGAAGCTGAGAGACTTCACCGTGAAGAGGATCCTCGTCGACTCCGGCAGCTCCACCGAGGTCCTCTACTACGACTGCTTCAAGAGGATGAAGCTCTCCGAAGCAGACCTCACGGAGGTCCGAGCACCCCTGCTAGGGTTGTCCGCCACTCCAGTCTACCCCAAGGGTAGAATCACCTTGGAAACCCGAGTTGGCGGAGCCTCCGTGTCGGCCGACTTCTTGGTTGTAGACGCCCCTTCTCCCTACAATGTCATTCTGGGCAGAACGTGGCTCCACAAGCTAGAGGCAGTTCCATCTTCCCTCCACCAAAAGCTGAAGTTCGTCCATGAGAACGAGGAGGGCAAGATGGAAGTAGTCACAGTGAAGGGAGACCAGCAGCAGGCCAGGCAGTGCATGCTGGCCGCAGTCCCAGCAGTGAAGGAGCCAGAGCGCGTCAACCTGGCCGAGTTCGAGAAGGGCCTCGATGAGATCGGCCGGGACCCTGAGAAGAAGAGCATCGAGGACCTGGCCGAGGTCAGGCTAGACCCGGCAGACCCAGACCGTTTCTTCCTGATTGGCACCCAGCTGTCAGACGAAGAAAGGGCCGAACTCTCTCGGTTCTTGATGCAGAATGTGGACGTCTTCGCTTGGAGCCCAAGCGAAATGCCTGGGGTCGACCCTGAGGTCATGTGCCACAAGCTCAACGTCGACCCCGACCACAAGCCAGTAGTGCAGAGGGCCCGCAGGACCGGGCTGCAGCAGACAGATGCGGTCGTCGAAGAGGTCGACAACCTGCTAAAAGCAGGGGCCATCCGGGAAGTCCAGTACCCGGTATGGCTGGCCAACACGGTGGTGGTCAAGAAGAAAACTGGGAAGTGGAGGGTGTGCGTGGACTTCACCGACCTGAACAGGGCCTGCCCTAAGGACAGTTTTCCCCTCCCAAAGATTGACCAACTGATCGACGCCACCGCTGGTCACGACCGAATGAGCTTCCTTGACGCCTACCGAGGCTATCATCAGATCCCGCTCTACGAGCCCGACGAGGAGAAAACATCGTTCATCACACCCCGCGGCACTTACTGCTATAAAGTGATGCCCTTCGGGCTGAAGAACGCGGGGGCGACCTATCAGCGCCTCGTCACGAAGATGTTCCAAGCCCAGCTCGGCCGAATGGTAGAGGTGTATATCGACGACATGGTCGTCAAATCTGTGCGCTCCAGCGACCATCTGGCGGATCTCGGCCAAGTCTTCGGCATCCTTCGCGCCTACAAGCTCAAGCTCAACGCTTCCAAGTGCGCCTTCGGCGTAGCCTCCGGCAAGTTCCTCGGCAGCTTGGTGACGCGGAGGGGGATAGAGGCCAATCCGGAACAGATCACTGCCATCCAAGGCATCCAGAGTCCCTCTACCACGAAGGAAGTTCAGAGGCTCACAGGAATGGCCGCCGCACTCAATCACTTCATCAGCCGATCATCAGATAAGTGCAGGCCTTTCTTTCAGCTTTTGAGGAAAAATTTGAAGTTCCAATGGACCCCTGAGTGCGACCAGGCATTGGCCGCACTCAAAACTTATTTGATGTCACCCCCATTACTCTCCACCCCAACTCGGGGGGAGATTCTGTATTTGTACCTTGCGGTCTCGGATCACGCAGTAAGCTCCGTCCTCATCAGGGAGGACGAGGGAGTTCAAAAGCCAATCTATTACACGAGCAAGACCCTGCTCGATGCCGAGACCAGGTACCTCCTATTGGAGAAGCTTGCGCTGGCTCTTGTCACCGCCTCCCGCAAGCTCTCCCATTATTTTCAATCCCACACTATTGTGGTGATCACGGAGCACCCACTCCGTTCATTGTTCAAAAAAGCTGACTTTTCAGGGCGCATATCAAAGTGGGCAGTTGAACTGGGGCAGTATGACATACAGTACCGTCCCCGAACTGCGATCAAAGCCCAGATCCTGGCAGACTTCATTGTCGAATTCGCTTCCCCCAACCCGGCTCCGACCCAGCTCGGCACGGCACTGAGGGGCACAGGGCAAGAGCCAGTAGAAACAGAAGTCCAGCGGTCCCCCACCTCGGCATGGAAGATCTTTGTCGACGGGTCGTCCACCTCCAAGAGAGCTGGCCTCGGCATAGTTCTCCAATCGCCAGAGGGACTGGTCATAGAGCAAGCCTTCACCTTGGACTTCAAAGCGACGAACAATGAGGCAGAGTACGAAGCAATGATTGCAGGGTTGAACAGCGCCCGAATCCTCGGAGCCCAGCATCTGGAGATCTTCAGCGACTCTCAACTGGTAACTAGCCAGCTCGCTGGGGACTACCAGGCTAGGGACGACAGGATGGCGGCCTACTTAGCCCTGGCGAAAAAGCTACTCTCCCAATTCCAGAAAGCCGAGGTCAGGCAAATATCCCGAGATACCAACACGCATGCAGATGCGCTTGCAAACCTGGCCTCCGCCGTCGAAGCAGGAAAGAAGAGGACCATCGAGGTCGGGTCAGTATCAAGATCAAGCCTAGAACTCCATTCATCTCGGCTTGTCCTCTGTGCCGACCTCGGCCCCAGCTGGATGGATCCAATCGTCGCCTACTTGAAGGACGACCAGCTCCCCGAAGACAAGACCGAAGCCCACAAGATCAGGCTCAAGGCAGCTCGGTTCTGGCTCTCTCCAGAAGGCAAACTCTACAGGAAGTCTTTCACAGGTCCATACCTCTAATGCATCCACCCGGCCAAGGTGGACGACTTCCTGTACGAGATCCACGAAGGAATCTGCGGCAGCCATATAGGAGGTCGGTCATTGGCCTACAGAGCAATCAGCCAGGGTTACTGGTGGCCCTACATGCAGAAGGACGCCCAGGTCTACGCCAGAAAATGCGAGAAATGCCAGAAGTTCTCCCACTCCCTCCATCAGCCAGCGCAGGATCTGAGTCCCCTCTCTAGCCCATGGCCCTTCGCTCAATGGGGCCTGGACATTGTGGGGCCTCTTCACCGAGCTCCAGGGAACAAAAGATGGCTGATAGTGGCTACGGACTACTTCACAAAATGGATAGAGGCTGAACCGTTGTCTTCCATCACGGACAGGGACTCCAGGAACTTCGTCTGGAAAAACATCCTTACGAGGTTCGGCATCCCCCGGACCCTGATTTCGGATAACGGGACACAGTTCGATTCCAAATCCTTCAGAGACTTCTGCCAAGAGCACGGCATCAGAAACCATTACTCCACCCCGGCATATCCACAGAGTAATGGCCAGGCAGAAATCTCCAACAAAGTGATCCTGGACGGCCTGAAGAAGCGACTGGACAAGGCAAAGGGCAGATGGACAGAAGAGCTTCCGAGCGTGCTATGGGCGTACAGAACAACTCCAAGGAGGTCCACCTCGGCAACACCTTTCTCTCTGGCCTACGGGATGGAGGCCGTCATTCCCCTGGAAATCGGCCTTCCTACCCTGAGGACAGAGCTGGTCGACCAAGGCCGAAACGAGACGAACCTGGCGATGGAGCTGGAGCTGGCAGATGAACGACGAGAAGCAGCAGCCCTGAGACTAACCGACTATCAGCAGCGGTTAGCCAGGGCATACAATCAAAATGTCAAGGAAAGAAGGTTCGCCACGGGAGAGCTCGTTTTAAAGAAGACCCTGCCAGCTGACAAAGAACCAAACGAGGGGAAGCTTGCCCCGAACTGGCATGGCCCGTTCAGAGTAGTTTCACTGGCAGGAAAGTTAGCCTACAAGCTCGAAGACTTGGATGGCAAGCCGCTGCCGAGACCGTGGAATGCATCCCACTTGAAGAAATTTTATTTCTAAAGATGTAATGAACTTCAGGATCAATAAAAGCAGCTTTTGCCTTGTCATCAATCTGTCTCTCTCTGGTCGACTCCGGCAGCACAGGCTCTACGCCCTGGAAACGGCTTCGAGTTCCGACACTCAGCCTTTCCTAAAGCCCCGTGTCTTGGACACACTCAGGCTCTACGCCCTGGAAACGGCTTCAAGTTCCGACACTCAGCCTTTCCTAAAGCCCCGTGTCTTGGACACACTAAGGCTCTACGCCCTGGAAACGGCATGGAAGAGTTCATACACTCAGCCTTTCCTAAAGCCCCGTGTTTTGGACACACTAAGGCTCTACGCCCTGGAAACGGCATGGAAGAGTTCATACACTCAGCCTTTCCTAAAGCCCCGTGTCTTGGACACACTAAGGCTCTACGCCCTGGAAACGGCATGGAAGAGTTCATACACTCAGCCTTTCCTAAAGCCCCGTGTCTTGGACACACTAAGGCTCTACGCCCTGGAAACGGCATGGAAGAGTTCATACACTCAGCCTTTCCTAAAGCCCCGTGTCTTGGACACACTAAGGCTCTACGCCCTGGAAACGGCATGGAAGAGCTCATACACTCAGCCTTTCCTAAAGCCCCGTGTCTTGGACACACTCAGGCTCTACGCCTTGGAAAAGGCCTGCAGTTCCTACACTCAGCCTTTCCTAAAGTCTGGGTTCATAAACCCCCTCAAGGCAGTTCGGCCACGGACAGTTTCCTGAAGTCGGGTTCATACACCCCTCAGAAGGCCATTGCCGAACTCACTTTCGCTAAGCGAGGCCAACGAAGTGGGTCCACCTCGGCACAATGCAGCTCGTCTCGGCCCAAAGCCAGCCCTTTCGACCGAGGTCAGTGCCAGCATTTAAACACAAATCCAAGGCATTCCGGAACAGCACAAAGAAATGAGAAAGAGAACTCAAAAGCACTGTACACAGTTTGGGTAATCACAGGATTCCTGTTTATCCATTGCAAACTGCTTCATTACAAGAAATACAGAACAGAAAGCAAAGTACAGAAAGGAGGATCACAGTCCTCTAAAAATAGAAAATAGAGAGAGGCTAGGAGACTCTGATCTTCACCGACTCTTCAGGCAGAAGGCTCGAGGACGCCGGATCGCCGCCTGGAGGTTCCGAGCGATCCTGAACCTCGCTGGGCTCTGCAACACCCTCGGCGGCCAGTGGGACCAGCCAAGCTTGAAGAAGCCTCCCGGTCCAGCGGGGCCTCATCCCGCCTGCCGTACGACGGGCGCACAGGGCCGTGTGGGACGAGAATGCGCCACCGTCCCCCTGCAGCGCATCCTCACTCTGTCTGGCCAAGGGCCGACGGCCATGGACCCGCGTTCAGAGAGCGCGTGGCCCACGGGGAGTTCCTTCAGAGAGCGCGCAGACCACGATAGCCTTCCCCCCTCGGGGATAGCCGTCCAACGGCGCAGGGTTCCCCCCGGATCAAATAACTTCGGACACCTCCCAGACATGGTTCCTACAACTATGTTCCTTCCTTCTCCCATGGCGAGCCTGCTCCCCCTACTTATAGGATGGAGAAAGGCTCAGTCTCCAAGAGGAGTTATGGGGCGAAGTCTCCCACGCGTTACTGGGAATTCGCGACTGTCGACTAGTGATCCCTATGGCGCCACGTGGAGACATCCGTCAGATTCCCTCGTCAGCCGCGCCACCATGCTTATTGCTATTTAAGATCGCCCAAGATACGGAAGATCAGCGCGAATACCAATGAAGATCACCTAAGATACGGAGGATCAGCGCGAATACCAAAGAAGATCACCTAAGGTATGGAGTGTCGACGCTAGCGCCCAAGAGGACCACTCGACACTCAGTACTAACGTTTCGTCACAAGGGGCACTCTGCCAAACTCAAGCAATCGAAGTACCAAGCTTGAAAGAGACAGAAGCACGAATATTTCAAGAAACTTTCAATTGTATTAAAATCTCACTCATTACAGTGTTCAGCAAATACAAATTGAAGAAAATTACAGAGCATAAAGCAAGAGCGAACATCCCGAGGTCCCGAGATCATGATCGGTCAGTTGCACGGGCTGCGCCGTCAGAGGCTTCGCCGGATGGACGGGCAGAGGTTGGCACCGGTAGCGTGTACGGAGGAGGCTCCCGAAAGGAGGGGTGGCCCTCCGAGATCCCGACCTCCTTCAGGCCAGCAAGCCACCCTTTCGCCCAGGCCTTATCCCTCACCACAAGAACCCTTTCCTTGTAGTGGGCGGTGACCTGCACTTTGGCATCCTCGAACGCAGCGTCGCACTCGGATTCAAGCTTCGCCTCGGCTTCATCCGCCCTCTTGGACTCGGATTCGAGCTTCGCCTCGGCCTCATCCGCCCTCTTGGACTCGGCTTGCAGCAGGGCCGCATAATCGTCTCCCATCTTCGAGATGGAGACCTCGAGCTCGGCCACTCTAGTCCTCTCCGCCTCGGCTTCTTCCCTCACCTGCTCGAGCTTCGCCGCGTACTCCTCTTCCACCCTGGCTAACTGCTGACTAACGGCGTCCAGGGATTCCTGCAGGCCGTTCTTCTCCACGGACAGCTCGGCAACGTCCGCGCTGTACCTGCGGATCCTGTCAGCAACGGCCATGGACTTCTGCGCCGCCTGTCAAAGAAACGAGATGTACGTGTTAGATCCAAAGTGCGCCAGACGCTAAATCGCTGGTTTGACGAAGGGAAATGAAGATTTACCACGAAGTTGGACTGCAACATCGACAGGATCAGCTTCTGATCGCTGTACTTGTCCAGCCGTTCCATGTCCCGGGGAAGGGCGCAGGCTCGCCCTAAGGCCTCGAGGACCGGGAGATCGATCTTGTGAAGAATGCAATCCTCCATCGTCATCGGCCTCCCCGGCCCAAGCATGAAGCTCGGCTCCCATAACGGCGGCCCTTGGGGCAACGAGGCAGCAGCCGAGCTAGGGCCCGCGTCGGTCCTCGCTATCTTCAGCGGCCGAGTTTCCTCCTGCTCAACCTCAGCCGGGGGCAGGCGTACCCCTGGATCAACAGGGCTAGGGGGCGCGGGAACCTCCGTCACCTCTGCAGGAGAAACTACCCGAGCCCTCGGAGATGGATGCTCCGGATAATTTACCGGCTCCTGGGGGGCTCGGGCGTCCTCCACTCCAAGCGCCAAAGCCTCGAGGTCCTCGAAGGACAAACGCCTGTTGTGCCTCATCTCGGAGCCCGGCGAGGGAGATCGGGCAGGTTGACTCGATTCCCTTCCTGAGACCTGGGGAAGTCTCGATCCCGATGTGGAAGCTAGGGTTCCAGACGTTGCCCTAACGTCAGACGACGCCCGCGAGGGCTCTACGACCTCCGGAACGGCCTGCTCCTGACCGACCCCGGATCCGGCGCCTTCACTCTGGATTGGCTCTACGGTACCCCTCAAATACCCACGGTACTTCGGCCGGTACCCTAGCAGCGACCAGGCCGCCCTGCCGTCATGACCGCTGTACCGCTTTACCAGATGGAGCCAGGCATCGTTCCTCTTCCAAATGTATCTGGCAGCCCATTTTCTCTCCTTCAAAGCTGCAACAATCAGAAGCATAAGCGCGGCAGAACAAAAAGAAACTTATGAAAAAAGAAAAGAAACGAAGGGTGTTTACTTGGAATGGTACCGAAGTGGCGAGGGACCTGGTAGCCTCTATCGGTGTCCGCCTCCCCAAACTCCCAGTTCCCCGAGACGTACAGAAGATCGTCTCCGGCATACTTGCTCGAATCCTCCAAGTATCGGACGAAGCCGTCCCGGCCTGGCTTAGCCCGGAGATAATAAGAATCTCCGGACTTGCATATGTCGTAGACGTCCTCAAGGTCGAAGACGCCGAAGTCGGTGCCCAGGACCTCATTCAACTTGACCGTGCCCATCACGATCTTGAAGGCATTCGGCAGCAGTTGGCAGGGGCAGAGACGCCACTGACTAAGGCACCTCCTGAGAAGTGGGTGAAGGGGGAATCGAACCCCGCCTTCTATCACGGCCACTAGCGGAAAAGGCATCCAGCCTCCCGAAAAGTCGCGAGGGTTGTAGCCACGGGGTTCAGCACCCCTGACTTGGACATCAGCAGGGATCCTAAAGGCTGACCTGAAACCCTCGATCGCTGCCTCGCCCTCTAACCAGTAGCTATAAATCCCCATTCCTATCCCAGTCTACAAACAGAGAAACCCGCAGAAGAAGAGGCAAGGCAGAAGGAACTTACGGAAGCAGAACGAAGATGCTGGGCAGCAAAGAGACTCAACTTCAGCAGCGCACCACTTCTCAGATGAAGCTCCCTCACAGTAGCTTGCCCACCTCTGATGCTCGCCTTTGATTCAGAATAGCAAACGAAGGATGAAACGGACCTCGACTGCCCTATATATAGCAGAGAGGCCCCCTCTCCAGAAACCCTAATTGGGCGTGCCAAGGGGCGGCCCCCTGGGATTTCGCGCGAATCATTTCAAAAATTGATTACGCCCCTGACGAAACGACGCGCAAATCATTTCAAAAATTGATTACGACCCTGACGAGACGGCGCGTACGACCTCGAGGAGACAGACAACTAGCCAGCAGATGACGCGTGGAGCCGTCGACCTGTCTTCAGCATTGAATAGGGGACGCCATTTATTACCTCGAACAGCCAAAGCGACAGCGAGTCAGGGCGAAAGGGGCTTTTTCCTCCAGATAGACCCGGCACATAGCTCCCGACCTCACGGCACTGACGTTCTACGCGAGGTCAGAAGCTAGGGGGCAATTGTGTGGGGAGATTTCCAGAGCTACAGGATTAAGCTAATCGCGACCATCAGATGAGACTAAGCATTCTCACGTGCCATCCGCGTGCCATCTACGTGGCACCAATCCCACCTCGGCTACCAGGACAGGAGGTCCGGCCGAAGTCAGGCAGCTCCGGGCCCTTAGCGCCGAACTGGATCACCTCGGGCATCATCTCGGCAAAGAGTCCACCTCGGCAGGGCCACCTCGGATGCCATCTCCGCAGAGAGCCCTACCTCGGCTGAAGCCACCTCGGCTGAAGAAGCCAGGGCAGTAGCCAAAGCAAGAAAGAACCTTCACTTGCGCCCCTCATCCCCCACGTCATCAGGCACGTGGATGGATAGGGTCACGAGCCAGTGGGACAGACACGACATCCAGCCGCCCGCTATCTTCACCAGATCGCTGACATGGCGGCATCCAGCGGTTGAGGCCACATCAGGGCAAGGCCTGAGGGCAGATCCGCTGGTACTCCAACCGCCAAAGGCGCCCAACACAATCTGGCCCAACAAGACACGCATTTAATGCAATGTGGGCTGACCCGACTAGCATTAAATGCTGAGTGGGCCGGATTAGACTGCATTTATTACTTTGTGGGCTGATCATCACTTCCCAGTCAAATCGTGGGACCCACACCAAGATATCCTCTGAAAGATACGATCCAAACCTCTATAAATAGAACTCCATGCGCCATGCAAGGTACGCATAATCTAATACACAGAGCCCTTACTCTGCCTCTCTTCTCCCTCTCCTTCCATTGTTCCAGTTCCCATACTGACTTTGGCATCGGAGAGCCTTGCGCCGCCCAGGCCAGGGTCCTCTGACCGTGTGTTCTTCCCTTTCAGGCTTCCGGACGGCATCCAGTTACTCCCAGACATCACCATCTTCTCGGATAAGTCCTGTAAGGCACCCTCTTATTGTGGGTCGTGATTTTCTGCACCTACAATATCATTGTCACATTTAGGCTGGACTTCAGCCCATTTATATTTGATACATGGATGATACCTTATGCTTCCGCTATACTATCATGCTTCCGCAATTAACCATTGTTACTATGTTGATGAAAAAGTTTTAAATTGGACCTCACTGCGGACCTACGATCTTGGAAGTTCTCAGATTTTCCGGGAAGTAGCGCGCCAATTTCGGTACTTTGACGATTTTCTCGGTATCCGGAATTGGGGCGTTACAATTTTATGGTATCAGAGCGGGCAAGTCTCTAGGAAATAAAATACACTAGAAACTTTAGGACGTAGTGAGGATCTCAGTATGGGAGTACGTATAGGGTCGATGGATCGGGTAGAATCAGTGTAGTCCTAAGTGTTGGACTTAAACTAACCTAATTTCTTTCTCTTAACAGATGTCTAGAGAAGGTTCTCTATCACATATGATTCCAGCAGCCGGTAGTCAGCCAGACTTCGAGCAGCGTTTCCAGAGGTTCTTGCAGGCCTTCCTCATTTCCCAGGAGGCCCAGGCGTCGGCGCAGCAGCAGCAGGCCGAGGATTTTGCCCAATTCCAGACGCAAGTCTTGGACATCATGGACACAGTGACTCAGCCAGGCACAGCAGCGGCATCCGTTCGGGAGGCAGACCCGAACGTCATATTTGAGAGGTTCCTCAAAAGAGGACCGCCTGAGTTCACTGGCGCCGATGACCCGCTGGTGGCCGACGAATGGATTGTGCGGATGGAGAAGATCTTCAAGGTCTTCGAGTGCACAGGTCAGCAGAGAGTGCAGTTGGCCGCTTACATGTTCCGGGGAGTCGCGGAGGACTGGTGGAGGACGATTCAGCGTCATTTCGAGACGATAGGAGACGAGATCGCTTGGACTGCATTCAGGGCGGACTTCCTTCGGAAGTTCATACCATCTCACGTCAGAGACCGCAAGCTACGGGAATTTCAGGCGCTGGTGCAAGGCAGCATGACTGTCTACCAGTATGAGGTTCGCTTCACCCAGCTTTCTCGTTTTGCAGAGGCTCTGATCACACCTGAGTCCGAGAGGATCCGTCGGTTCGTCGATGGGCTGAGAGATGATATTCAGTTGAGCATGTCCTGCATCGAGCTGCCCACATATGAGGAGGCTTTGAGGAGAGCTTACTGGGCAGAGGAGCGTCTGCAGCGGATAGAGGCCAGTCAGCAGCAGAGGCGAGTTAGAGCCGCCTTGGTCAGACCGCAGCCCTTGCCCATACAGCAGCAGCCATTTCAGAGACAGAGGCCAGCAGGCCAGGCCAGGCAGCATCAGTATCAGCGGCAGCCTCAGCAGCAGCAGCAGCGTGGGCCCAGAGTGTGCTATGACTGTGGGGAGACAGGACACATCTCCAGATTTTGCCCATTCAGAGGGGGACAGCCTCAGGCCCCGATGCTTCAGCTTCCAGCACCACCGAGAGCACCAGCTCCAGCTCCACCCGTTCAGCAGATTGCGCCGGCACCCCAGCCACCTCAGCAGCAGGCACGTGGACCCCAGCAGCCCAGAGGACAGCACTACCAGAGGGGACGATACCAGAGGCCCCATGGACAGCAGCGACAGCAGCAGAGACCTCAGGCTGTAGGTCAGGCAATCGCACTCACACATGAGGAGGCCGAAGCTGCAGGGAACGTCGTTGAAGGTACTCTTTCTATTTGTGATCAGATTGCTAGAGTATTATTTGATCCTGGTGCGACACATTCCTATGTGTCTTCTGCTTTTGCTTTAGTTCTTGGTGGGGTAGGAGAGGAGTTGCCTTGCACGCTAGTTGTGTCTACGCCCGTGGGCAAGAGGGTAGTGTGTCAGACTTACCACCCCAGATGCCGAGTGCAGATCGGGGAGTACATTATGTTTGCAGATTTGATCGTGTTACCCATGCATGACTTCGACGTTATCTTGGGGATGGACTGGTTGGCCAGATATCGAGCGGTGATGGATTGCTTCGAGAAGATAGTCAGACTCACCATCGACGGTTCAGATGCCACAGTCGAGTTTGTAGGCGAGAAGAAGCCACCCAGTACCAGATTGATTTCAGCACTGAAGGCAGAGAGGCTAGTGAGATCAGGTTGTGAGGGCTACATCGCATTCATCTCAGAGGACAAGAAGTCCAAGGGAGTCGAGGAGATCCCAGTTGTTTGCGAGTTTCCAGACGTGTTTCCCGACGAGATCCCAGGATTGCCTCCAGTCAGAGAGATCGACTTCACCATCGAGCTTGTGCCAGGCACCGCACCAATTTCCAGAGCTCCTTATCGCATGGCTCCGGCAGAGCTGCGAGAGTTGAAGACCCAGTTGCAAGAGTTGATAGACAAGGGCTTCATCAGACCGAGCATGTCACCTTGGGGAGCACCTGTGCTCTTCGTGAAGAAGAAGGACGGATCGATGAGGATGTGCATTGACTACAGGCAGCTGAACCAGGCAACGGTGAAGAACAAGTATCCTCTTCCCCGGATCGACGAGCTTTTCGACCAGCTTCAGGGAGCGCAGTACTTTTCGAAGGTGGACCTGAGATCGGGATATCATCAGCTGCGAGTCAGAGAGCAGGATGTGCAGAAGACAGCATTTCGTACTCGTTACGGGCACTATGAGTTCCTTGTAATGCCGTTCGGGTTGACGAATGCGCCGGCAGTGTTCATGGCCCTGATGAACAAGATCTTCGCCCCGTATCTTGACAGCTTTACAGTGGTGTTCATCGACGACGTGTTGGTCTACTCCAAGTCCAGAGAGGAGCACGAGCAGCATTTGAGGACGTCTCTACAGTTGCTACGTGACAACCAGCTGTACGCAAAGCTCAGCAAGTGCGAGTTCTGGTTAGAGCAAGTAGTCTTCCTCGGACATATCATCTCCAGAGACGGCCTAGCAGTGGATCCAGCGAAGATCGAGGCAGTAGTGAACTGGGAGAGACCGAAGAATGTCACAGAAGTTCGGAGTTTCCTTGGCTTAGCAGGCTACTACCGCAGATTTGTCAAGAGTTTCTCTTCGATTTCCGCCCCGTTGACCAAGCTGACAAGGAAGGACGTACCGTTCGTATGGACCGATGCATGCGAGGACAGCTTTCAAGAGCTGAAGGAGAGACTGACGTCAGCACCGATCTTATCTTTACCTTCTGGTACAGGCGGTTTCGTTGTCTTCACCGATGCTTCAGGGACCGGTCTTGGTTGTGTTTTGATGCAGGAGGGCAAAGTCATTGCTTATGGATCACGCCAGCTGAAGGAACACGAGAAGAAGTATGCTACTCACGACCTGGAGCTTGCAGCAGTCGTGTTCGCACTGAAGATGTGGCGGCATTACCTCTACGGAGAGAAGTTCGAAGTCCATTCAGATCATCGCAGTTTGCAGTACCTGTTCACTCAGCATGATCTCAACAACCGTCAGAGACGTTGGATGGAGTACATTAAGGATTACGACTTCCCTATCAAATACCATCCGGGTAAGGCGAACGTCGTAGCAGATGCTTTGAGCAGGAAGACCGCCCTAGTCAGTTTTCTAGCAGCAGAGGGCGTGTGGACCGATGTCTTCAGTGACTTGGATGTCCAGTTTCAGCCGCTCAGCGATAGAGTTATGCTTGCTACCATGTCCGCATGGGAACCAGAGTTGCTTGGAGAGGTCAAGGACAGTCAACGCAGCGATCCTAAGCTTGTCAGAGTGATCGAGCAGATTGACCAGAGGCCAGAGTTCAGACTGATTGGTGGAGTACTCTACTATCAGGACAGGCTGTGTGTACCAGACGTCCAGGAGCTGAAGGACCAGATCTTAGCAGATGCACACCACAGCAGATATTCGATTCACCCGGGCAGCACCAAAATGTACAGGAACCTGAGGAGCTACTACTGGTGGAACAACATGAAGAAGGAGATTGCAGGCTATGTGGCCAGATGTCTGACGTGTCAATAAATCAAGGCCGAGCACCAAAAGCCACCAGGGCTACTTCATCAGCTCGAGATACCTCAGTGGAAGTGGGAGCATATCACCATGGATTTTATTGTAGGACTTCCAGCTACCAGGAGACGCAGTGATGGCATTTGGGTGATCGTGGACAGGCTGACCAAGTCAGCTCACTTCTTGCCAGTATCGATGAGAGCGGGACTCGACGTCCTTGCTAAGCTGTACGTGGATAAGATCGTCTCTTTGCATGGAGTTCCAGCTTCGATTGTTTCAGACAGAGATCCACGCTTCACTTCTCACTTTTGGGATAGTCTTCAGCGAGCTTTGGGTACCAAGTTGAGCTTCAGCACAGCCTACCACCCCCAGACAGACGGACAGACGGAGCGCACCAACCAGACCTTGGAGGATATGTTGCGAGCTTGTGTTCTAGACTACAAGGAGAACTGGGAGGATTCCTTGCCACTCTGTGAGTTTGCCTACAACAACAGTTACCACTCGAGCATCAAGATGGCACCGTTCGAAGCGTTGTACGGCAGGAAGTGCAAGACCCCAGTCTGTTGGGAGGAAGTTGGTGTCAGGAGTTTCCATGGACCATCTATCGTCGGCGACACCAGTGAGAAGATCCACCAGATAGTGGAGAACCTGAAGGTTAGCCGCAGTCGACAGAAGAGCTATGCAGACAATCGGCGCAGGCCACTCGAGTTCCAGAAGGGAGACCGTGTCTTCCTGAAGGTTTCCCCAGCTCGAGCCACCCTCAGATTCGGCGAGAAGGGCAAGTTAGCACGGAGGTACGTCGGACCCTTTGAGATCAAGGCTAGGATCGGAGATGTCGCCTACAGACTTCAGCTGCCAGCAGAGCTATCGGGTGTGCACGACGTCTTCCATGTCTCGATGTTGAAGAAGTATGTGGAGGACCCTACCCACATTCTGCATCACCAGCCGCTCGACATCCAGCCCGACGCGTCGTACATCGCCAAACCAATCGCCGTCATCGACACCAAAGAGAAGGTGCTTCGGGACCGAACCATTCAGTTCGTGAAGGTTCGGTGGGAGCATCACACTCCGGAGGAGGCTACTTGGGAGCTACGAGACCAGGTGGCGAGAGATTATCCACATCTTCTACCGCAGGTATGTCCCTACTTTGTTTTTACATTTGGGGACCAAATGTTTTAAAGGAGGGAGGAATGTGAGACCCCACCCCTGGTGGGCCCTCAATGTGAATTTGAATACTATTTATTAGCCTAAGTATTTTAGTTATACTAATTATGGGACTTAGTGAGGGTAGTTATGTATTTTCCTAGGGTTAGACTAGTGGTGTAATTAGTAGAGTCAATAGGGTGTCTTTTGTTATTCTTAGAGTTAGTTAGTTTGTTA
The DNA here is from genome assembly GCA_012931725.1 of Litsea cubeba. Taxonomy (NCBI): domain Eukaryota; kingdom Viridiplantae; phylum Streptophyta; class Magnoliopsida; order Laurales; family Lauraceae; genus Litsea; species Litsea cubeba. The sequence goes on along the minus strand of CM022944.1, from coordinate 120,397,746 downwards.
GAGGCCCTTGCTAGAGTTTTGTATTTACCATAGGGGGTTTGCACCAAAGAATCTTCTAGAAGATCACATAAAGACCTAAATACCCTCTACCCTAACCCTAATCCTATTCTAACCCCAAGGGCAATTCTGTCCCTAACCCAAAAACCCAACCTATATAAACAAAACCCTCCCCCGCCCTAACAACTACTGTTCATCTCCTTTTCTCTCAAGTTCCAATCTCCTCTCTCTTCCTCTTCCCCAATTTCCTCCAACGAACCCTCATCTCCCCCTCCAATCTCTCTTTTCTCTTCCTCGCCCCAGAAATCCCTTAACAGAAGGCCAGCCGAGATCGACCTGCACCGTAGGAGCAATTGCCGAGACCTTTTCTCTTTTTCCCTGTGGTTTTCTCTCTTTTCCTTCTACCTTCAATTGATCAAGGCAAGTGCACTGTGCTGGTAGTCTAGATTGCATGTTTCATTCCTTTGATTTGCAGTAGAATTCCAATTTGTAATATATATATTTAGATCGATCCTTGAGCATGTTTGTTCGGTTCCTTTGGCCATTGATGGATGGGATTACCTCATTTGGATGATCAATGGCCGGTTGATGATGGGTGGATGATGTAGGAATGATTTATTTTGCTTCTGTAATGGTCTATGGAGAATCCCAGAAGAATTGGGTCACGGGAATGAGTTTCCGGAGATGGAATGACAAGAACCCATCTCGTAGTATTGAGATCGGAATCGAAGTAGGACCACCCTTGGTAGATCAGGACCCTACGTCTATGTGAGGGGGCCTGTGCGACCATGGGGTGCTACTTGATCTGGATTTTGATCAGAGGTGGACCACCATTCCTGTGCTTAATGAAGAGAAGTTGTGTCCTGTCGCAGAACTGTGTTCTGTAACAGAACACAACACTGATAGGAGAGATGGACAGAGTCCAGCGATGGTCGAGCTCAGCACTTGCAGAGCCCAGCAGTTGCCGAGCTCAGCATTAGTGCAGCTCAGCAACTGCCGAATTCAGTACTTGCAGAGCCCAGCGGTTGCCGAGCTCAGCGTTAGCGCAGCTCAGCAACTGCCGAGTTCAGTACTAGCCGAACTCAGCGATGGCTGGATTCAACATTAGCCGAACTCAGAGTTCTGCCGAGCATAATGGTTAGGATGAGATTCGCGTTTAGCCGAGCTAAGTGTCTAGGCCGAGCTCAGTGCTCAAAGCCGAGTTCAGTGTTATGGCCGAACTCAGTGTAATGGCCAAACTCAGTGTTTTACTGAGCTCAGCGCCAGACCGGGTTCTGTGCCAGACCGGACTTCGAGCTTAGCCGAACTCAGTGCTTAACCAAGCTAAGAGCTTGACCAACCTCAATGCCTAGCCGAACTCAATGCATTTTTCTGAACTTAGTTAGGTGGCCGAACTGAGTAGTCAATTGAGCTCCATTGCTTAGCCGAACTCCGAGATGGATTTCCAAAAAGGTGGGATTTCAACAAAGGAGACTAGAACCTGGGACATTTCTTCCAGCCAGAATTCCTAGTGCGCACGGCCAACCACCCAGGCCAGGGGGTTAGCCGAACTCACAGGAAGTCCTGGACAATCAGGCGTTGCCTGCAGGCTGTTTTTCCTTCTCTGGACCCAGTGTGCTGAGCTGACCGCCCAGGCCAGGAGGTCGGCTGAGCACACTGTGTACAGTGACGATCCCCAGATTCTAATTTCTATTGTTGCAATCATATGTAGGGCCTACTGACCATTCAAATAGACTTCCATCACTGTGCCAGCCACGAGTCAATGGTACGGCTCAACCTTGACTCGTGGGGTCCACTAATTAAAGTCCAGGTTATGTAATCTAAGATGATTCGACCTTTATACGTTACCAAATGATGCACATAACTTCTAAGCACCAAACACAATATTCCTTAGCATCTGTGGTTTCACTTAAAGATCAAATTACCTGAGATGGACCTGTATCCGAAAGTGGACCATTCACCTAGGTTGGACTGTTGTTATCTCCCTATGATTCGTGTACTTGGAGATTCATCTCCCTCATACTATGACTATCACTCTATTGTCCTTATTATTGCTCATACCTGTTAATTAAATGGAAAATGGAGGACCTAAACCTAGGAATACTTAGAGGTGACCCGGTAATCTGATTGGGTGGATCATTGACCCGTGTCTGTGGCTAGGCGGGCCCTTTTTATGGCCTAAGTTGGATGTGAATTACCCTAGAATGGAGAGGTTAGATTGTATGGGCTTGTGACCCATTAAGGTTGTAAATGGATCATATGTCATTGAATATGGACTTGTATCTCATATGGACTGTTATAGATCAGGCCATGTTTTTGGCGGGCCTTAGTATGGATCCAATGATGGAATTGGACTTGGACTGTGATCCACAGTTTATACTGAGTACTTGGACCTCTTAGGGACTTTTGTTAGGACCTTGTTCACGCAAGGCAAAGCCTAGACAGACACAAACCTTTATTGTTTCCGAGTCGGCATAGACATTCACTCAGTTGATTTAAGCTCAGCCAGTTGGACTGATCATCACTGGTAGGAGCTATTGAGATTTGTTGTGTGGCTATCATGATGAGCACTGTTGGGACGGACGGTGTGATGCCGGTTCCGGTCGTTGTGGATGATGTTGATGATATTCTGCAGGGTTAGTAATCCCTAGCATTAGCTTAGGATCCCTACCGCGACTGTGTTCAGTATGGGAGGGCCGCGGCATAATATCCCGCGGTGACCAGCTTATGTGGATGTGCCATATTGTGTAGGTTTATTACTGTTATGCTTATTATGATTCTACATGGTTATCTTGCACGACTGCATAGCATATGTACCTTTGTTACTCTCTTAACTTTATACATGTCTCTACTCATTTGATGCATACATTCTATATTATCTGCATATTGTGACTTGCCAGATCTTTAGATCTGACCCACTCTTGGCGCTTAGGTCTTGACCCAGAGTTCGAGGGCGACGCGTTCGCACTCGTTGAGGTGCCCGTAGCAGGCGACTACGGATGGGGACAGGCCGACCATGAGGTCGAGCCGGTGATTGGAGAGCCTACACCTGGGGTTGAGTGATATCTTTGTTTTGGGATTTTTGAGAGAGTCTGTTGTAGTGAGAGGGTATTATTGTAATTAACTTTGGTTTTATATCATTGTCACATTTAGGCTGAACTTCAGCCCATTTATATTTGATACATGGATGATACCTTATGCTTCCGCTATACTATCATGCTTCCGCAATTAACCATTGTTACTATGTTGATGAAAAAGTTTTAAATTGGACCTCACTGCGGACCTACGATCTTGGAAGTTCTCGGATTTTCCGGGAAGTAGCGCGCCTATTTCGGTACTTTGACGATTTTCTCGGTATTCGGAATTGGGGCGTTACACATGGCTCAACAGCCTTCTGTACACGAACTAGCTCAAGTCGAGAACCTGACACCTAGAGCACCAAAGTAGTATATCAGACACGACGGTCTGGCAGGTGAATAAATTGGGCATAAATATATACAAAAATCAAAGTTTAAAAGAAACAATATTTAAAACAATTTACTGAACTTTAAAACAAGTACATGACTAAGATATATTTCACCGATACAAAATTCCATGAATGAAGTACAAAATAAAACTAGCATGAGTACATAATATATCATGAATAGTAAATCCATATTGAGCTAAATCCTTTCTCCATCATACATGATGATAAGAGTAAGCGAGCGGGCACCCAAGCCACACAAGGTGGGAGGGGAAGAATTTCCGGCCGCGGAACCGGAACGAGCTAAAATGTGTATAAATACACTATCAATCTGCGCGCAGATGGTCCTTACTTATGTTTAAAGACCCCCTAACTAGTGGATCAGGCTAAGAGGGCAGTCTAAGCTTAGTGGTGTTCACTTAAATCCATGAATGCACAAAACAAGACATTATACTTATCGAGATTATCAAAACCAAAAAAGGGAAATCACTTATCAAAACGAGCGAGCGAGCGGGCAAAAGGCATAATATATATGCATAACGAGCTTAGGAGGTGATCCCCTTTTTCCTTCAAAAATCAAACCTTAAAACGAGCTTATAATTGAACATCAAAGCAATACACAATGATATTCTTGATATCAAAACTAAAGTTCGAAAAACAAGGTTTATCAAGCTTATGTTAAAGACTTCCATTGATCCTTGTGTATTTGAAACTCAAATGTCAAAGAAGTAGAAATGGGATTGGTGCCCCTGAAGTTAGGACATTTAAAATTTCAAATGCACAATATTCATTTAGAATACTGACAACATATTCTAATTGTTTAATCCAAAAGAAATCAACGAAAACAATGGAATTCAGTTCAATAATCATTTTAGGCCCATAATTAGTGAAAGAATATCAAACAGGCTTCAAAATCATCAAATGTGTTTCAACTTTCTCCTTATTCCTTCCGAGCAAGTTTTTGGATTAATAAATTCATCCATTAGTGAGAAGAGGGAATTCAGCCCATACCAAGAATAGGACAGCAAAATAGGCCCAACCATTTAAATAAAAACATCAAAACTGGCCCACAAAAATGAATGAGCAAAGACCAGGCCCAAACTATGAAAAACAAGTCCCAAAATTCATATGAAACTGTGACTGGGCTTAATCATTTAATAAAACATCAAAACAGGCCCAAGCTATGTAAAACAATCCTAAAAAATTATATGAAACAGTGGCTGGGCTCAACCATTTAATAAAACATCAAAACAGGCCCAAGCTATGTAAAACAAGCCTTAAAAATTTCATGAAACAGTGGCTGGGCTGAACCATTTAATAAAATATCAAAACAGGTCCAAGCTATGTAAAACAAGTCCCAAAATTCATATGAAACTGTGGCTGGGCTTAACCATTTAATAAAACATCAAAACGGGCCCAAGCTATGTAAAACAAGCCTAAAAAATTACATGAAACAGTGGCTGGGCTCAACCATTTAATAAAACATCAAAACAGGCCCAAGCTATGTAAAACAAGCCTTAAAAATTTCATGAAACAGTGGTTGGGCTGAACCATTTAATAAAACATCAAAACAGCTCCATCTAATTCAAGAAACCATGCATAAACAGGCCCAAAACAGAAATGGGTAGTGGCTGGTCACGCCCGGGCTGTTTTTTGCACTATTTTGGATCTCTTCTTCCACTCTTTTCCAACCAAATTTCAAAATCAAATCTGAGTTCTTTTAAGCCTCAATCAATCATCTATTCAACACTAAAAATGTTTCATTCCATGCATAAGCTTAATATAGATATTAAGCTCTAATCATAGGAAAATACAAGAGAAATCCAAGATAGCAATTCTATGTACAGATTTATTGCATAAATTCTGATAATAACCAAGATGAAACAGAGGTTTAGAGATGGATTTCCAGTAGGGTTGTAAACGGGTCGGTTCCGGTCCGGGTCCAGGGTGGAACCGGAACCGGAACCGTTTTCTAAGAAGGGGAACCGGAATCGGAACCGGAACCGTTAAGAATAATGGGAACCAGAACCGGAACCGGAACCGTTTGTGAGGCGGGTCTGGTTCCGGTTCCGGGTCTAGACTAATACCTGTATTTTTCTTTAAAAAATTTATGCTTTTTTCACATTTCAATTGGATCACGTACCTACAAACACTAATGTGACATTTTTTCTATGAATAACAGACACTTTTAACCAAAAACTCAGAAATCACATCCAAACAGGCAATGAGATGTAGAAAAGTAAAAAACCCTAATGTAGAAAAGTAGAAAAGTAAAAAGGGTTCTGTTCTCACATAATAAAGTTACCTTATGTTAGTATATATTGGGTCGGGTCCCGAGTCCACGGGTCTGAGCCACTGTGGATCCGGAACCGGAACCATTTAGGTATCGGTTCCAAAAAAAGGATCCAGAACCGGAACCATTTTCTTATCGGGACCAAAATAAGGACCCAGACCCGGATCCTAACGGGTCGGAACCTTCGGGTAATCGGAGAATCGGGTACCCATTTACAACCCTAATTTCCAGCCTCATAAAACCATTAGTAAACCAGGAATTTTCATTCTAATACAAACAAAATCATATAGAAAAACTGAACATAAATCCAATGCTAGAAGACTTTATGAAATCAGAATTTACATGGCTAAGTTAATCATTCAAATGAACAAATATTTCAGATCAGAATTTATTTAAAAATCCTGTATACAGCTGAACATAAAACATTCAAAGATAAGAGTTTTCAAATTGTGATCATAGACGAATAAAAATTCTGTATACAGCTGAATATAAAACATTCAAAGATAAAGAGTTTTCAATGTGGTCATAGACGAATAAAAATTATGTATACAGCTGAACATAAAACCCACTTTACTTAGACAAACAAAAATCCTACACACAGCTGAACATAGCTTTGATACTAGAGAATTTCTCGAAATCAAACCTTGAAATCAAACCTTACATAACTAAGGAAATCATTCAAATGAAACCACATTTTCAAATCAGAAATTATAAGTAGATAAGATTCAAATGCATGCATTCCAAACAATTTATTCACTTGCCTCCACTCCAAAAGAATCTAAGGTTTCCTCCCAGAAATCTCTTCCCTCAGCCCAACTCCAAGCTACAAAAACCATGGAAAAATCCATCTCAAAAGAAATCCAGATTTTTGAAATAAAAGGGTTCTTCAAGAACCACCTTGCATGCATATGCTAAAAAGCTTCAAAAGGGTCTAAAGAACCCAAGGCTAGGAGGAGAAAGCCAAGCCTCACCTGAAAGTGCAGAGATCAGCAAGAAAAGTTTGGTGAGGAAGATGGGTCCAGCTGAAATCCCTTGAAAATGGTATCAATAGAAAGCTTAGGTGATGAGGGAGAGATTGGTGCACTCAAAGCTTCATTTTTGGCCAAGGAAGTTCAACATGCAAAGGAGAGAAGGTGGCTGTAATGGAAAAGAAGAAATCGCTCTCTTAGCTATTGTGTTGCAGGAAATCAAAATGGGAAAGAAGAACTCACGTTGGGTTAGTTTTTAGTGGGGAAGTGGGTCCCATTTGGTCTCAAACTTGACATGGCTGGATCAATCATTTGTGGGTCCCGGACGAGATCGACAAAGAAGACAAAATTGATCGTCGAAAAATCTATTTTCTAAAAAGTATAAATTTGGCATGGTTATGGAATTTCGAATTTTGAGTCCAGATTTGGTGTGAAAAGCCATTTTTGCCCTTTTTCTCGAAAACCGCGATTTCTGAGTTTCAAATTCAAACGGATAAAACATGAAAGTTGTTAAGATCAATAAAACGAGTCGAAAGGAGTAAAAATTGGAATTTCTTGAAACCAAGAGTAAATTCTCAGAAGAGTACTAAACACATGGACCACTCCTGGCCATGTCAAACTAAACTCAAGGACCCTCAAAGTTCTCCAAAGCTATGAAAAATCTAACCCAACTCACAAACGAAGTCAAACCAACTCTAATCTCACTCAAAAAGCTAAAACACATCTAAGACAATACAAAACACGAGGATTAGGGGTTGGGGTCTTACATATTTGAAACCATATAATTCAAATGGAATTGGTTAGTGGATAGGTTTGAAGAGTGGTCTTTTGAATAAGAGTAAATGTCAAAATTGCCCTTATGTGTTTAGAAGTTCTATTATTTACTATGAGAAAAAATAAATTTATTTAGGGGCAAACAAGAAAAAACAACAAAATTGAGAGGGGCAAAACGAATAGGATCATAATACCCATAAGATATGACAACTATTTTTCTCATCTATTAAAGAAAACAAATGGTCTGTTTCTTTACTAGAATTCCTGATAGGAATTTGGTCTATTGGAGTTTCTTCGACATGATCTGACTTCTTGTCCGCTAGCATTTGAAATGCCATGTTTTATTCACCAAAACTTCAGATTCCAGCTACCTAAAATGTCTCAAATGACCTTTTGGAATTCATGAAATTTCATTCTCTATGCAATTGGTTGGAATTTCAAATGCTTCACAAAGAGGGGGGATTTGGACCTCCACCTCAAGTGGACAACTTTTGGAGAATTTGAGATTCTCCGATACATAAATCCTTGGAATTCTGGTAAAGAAATAGGCCCAAAGAGTTGAAGAGGAGTCCGGATGGATTGTCTAAGACATTTCCTCACGGTCATCGTGGGGACATACCTCAGAGGATCCCGATTTGCCCCTCCTCAATACTATGTGGATCCGCCACTGCTTTCATATGATAAATGGTTCCCATAAATAACTGAAATTAGAAGACCATAGCCATTCATTACCTGTGCTACTTTCAGTTGATTAGTCTTCTCGTGATTGGACTGATCATATTGGTACTCTTGATCCTCAAAACATATACATTTCAAACTTCAGGCCCAAGTTATTAGAAATTGTGTAGTCATCAGTGTCATTGGGCTTGCATTAGATTGGTCATTGAGTAACAGCTAAAAAGTTGGCCCATTGGGTAACTCTAAACATAAGTTGTTATTTTGTGGTTTAGAGCTAATTTACATATTAGAGAGCTTGATAATCTTATTATTAAATTTATAATTGGGGTTTTTACCAAAAGCATTCTCAAATATCACTATACCTTTAAAAGCATCCTTAAATACATGTAATGCCCAAAAGCATCTTATACAACATATTCTGATTTTTTTTCGGACCAAATTGCCCTCCCAACCCCTTTCTCGCGACATCGAGACTTGATTTGGCATGGCACATTGAATTATTTCAAGGCTATTACAACCCTTTTCTCACGACATCGAGACTGGATTTCGCGACATTGAGGCTTGATTTGGTAGGACACATTGAATTATTTCAAGGCTATTATTACAACCCTTTTCTCACGACATTGAGACATGATTTCAGGACATCGAAGCTTGATTTGGTAGGGCACATTAAAGTATTTCGAGATTAGTTCAACTCTTTTCTTGTGACATCGAGACTTGATTTTGCATATTGAAGTATTTTGAGGCTATTCAACCCCTTTTTCGCGACATCGAGACTTAATTTCGTGACATCGAGACTTGATTTGGGACATTGAAGTATTTCTAGGTTTTTTTTTCAATTTTCGAATTTGCTAGTTGATTTTTTCCTTTTCTCATTAGCCCTTAGATATGCTTTTCAGAAGTCTGTAATTCGAAGATCGTGAGATCTAAGGGCTAATGAGAAGATGGAAAAAAAATAGGGAATTTGAGAATTAAAAAAAATAGCCTAGAAATACTACAATGCGCCAAATCAAGTCTCGATGTCAAGAAATTAAGTTTTGATGTCCCGAGAAAGGAGTTGAACTAGCCTCGAAATATTTCATTATACACTGCCAAATAAAGTCTAGATGTCACAGGAAAATGGTTGAACTAGCCTCAAAATACTTTTAATGTGCCAAATCAGGTCTCGATGTCGCGAAATCAAGTCGTGATGTCGTGAGAAAGGGGTTGGAGGGGCAATTTGGTCAAGAGAAAATCAGAGCATGCTTGCTTTTAGACATATAAGGATATTTGAGGATGCTTCTGGTAAAACCCCCTTTATAATTCTAGAGCTTATTTACAAATTAGAGCTTTTTCCCATAATTGGATCAATCATGTTAGTACCCTTGATCCTTAATACATAAACATTTCAAACTTCAAATCCAAGTTATTAGAAATTGTGTGGCCTTCAGCGCTGTTGGGCTCCATGTCGGATTAAGCATTGGCTAGAAGCTAAGGAATGTTAAATTTGGACACTCTAAAAATAAGCTCATCGTTATTGAAATATTAGATTGTTTTATAAACCTCTAATTGTATTATCTGATTTTAGAGTTTTTCTTCTTAAAGAAAGAAGTTAAAGGGGACTGCTTTTCTTTTCTTAGTATTTTTAGTACTTTTTTAGCTAAAATGGATGGAGGTGGACAATGCAAAATTTATGTGTTTTGAATGAAATTCAAAATGATGGATTCTACATTATAAGTTCTAAAAGGTGTGCCCAAATTACCTCAATTCCCAAAAGTGGACCCCAATCACCACTTGAAATAAGAGTTTCTCTTATAATTTTATCAAGGATTTTTTATGAAAAAAAATCAATCATAAACCATGATTACATGAATTAATTAAGAAAGTCACTAAAACATCAAATTAAGGTGTCATACTTAGCCAAATGACCAATTTGCCTCCGTAACAATATCGTTAGGGCTCATTTAAGGAAAAAAAAAAGAAAAAAAGTCTTCTTCTCTAAACGATATTATTAGAGCTCATTCGTAAAAGCTTTTTCCCTCTTTTTCCCCGAACGATATCGTTAACCCATTTTCGTTCCCCTCCTCGAAAAAAGAAAGCCATCGTTTTCTCTCACCTCTCTCTTTTTACTCTGTGACTTGAGACCTCTCTCTCATTTCCTTTCCAAAATCTACAATCTCTCCGTGCAAAACAAACACATTATCACTCTCATGGTCATATTCAAGCATAAGTTGGAAAAGTAACGTCTCCACCATCAATTGCAAGGAGAGATCTAGATTGAGAGTGCTCTCATAACGACATAAAACTTACTATTGGAGTTGTAGGAACAACTTATAACATCTATTGAATATGTTATTAGTATGCATTTTGGCATTTGTTACAGAAGAGGTTCATATGTTCCTCTATCTCTCATCAACGACTACGAAGATAGAGAGAAAACAGAGAAGACCGGAAAACAAGAGGGGAAAAGTCGCAAAAGGAGGCTTTTTTTAGCCATAACGACATCGTTTTGAGGAAGAAGGGGAATATCAAAGAGAGATCTTTACTTTAACAAGCCCTAACGATATCATCCTGGGAAAATTGGTCTTTCGGTTCTGTATAACACATTAATTCAATGTTTTAGTGTATTTCTTGATCAGTTCGTGTAATAAGGGTTTAGGGCTAATTTCTTCATAAAAGTCCCTAGATATTACTCAATGAAATTGCACGTGCAAAGCTTTGAGAGAATAAGTATCCGCATTGTTTTCAATGAAATTTGGGTCATCTAAGCTATAACCTAGAGAAGCCACGAGTAAAAGGAGTGAAACTCTACAGTGGGGCTCACCTATTGAAATGTGAGCCGTTTAACATAAACGCTGTGTGGGGAGATTTCCAGAACCACAGGATTACGCTAATCATAGCCATCAGATGAGACTATGCACTCTCACGTGCCATCCGCGCGCCATCTACGTGGCACCAGTCTCACCTCGGCTACCAGGGCAGGAGGTCCGGCCGAAGTCAGGCAGCTCCGGGCCCTTAGCGCCGAACTGGCCCACCTCGGGAATCATCTCGGCAAAGAGTCCACCTCGGCAGGGCCACCCCGGATGCCATCTCCGCAGAGAGCCCTACCTCGGCTGAAGCCGCCTCGGCTGAAGAAGCCAGGACAGTAGCCGAAGCAAGAAAGAACCTTCACTTGCGCCCCTCATCCCCCACGTCATCAGGCACGTGGAGGGATAGGGTCACGAGCTAGTGGGACAGACACGACATCCAGCCGCCCGCTATCTTCACCAGATCGCTGACATGGCGGCATCCAGCGGCTGAGGCCACATCAGGGCAAGGCCCGAGGGCAGATCCGCTGGTACTTCCAACCGCCAAAGGCGCCCAACACAATCTGGCCCAACAAGACACGCATTTAATGCAATGTGGGCTGACCCGACTAGCATTAAATGCTGAGTGGGCCGGATTAGACTGCATTTATTACTTTGTGGGCTGATCATGACTTCCCAGTCAAATCGTGGGACCCACATCAAGATATCCTCTGAAAGATACGATCCAAACCCCTATAAATAGAACTCCATGCACCATGCAAGGTACGCACAATCTGATTCACAGAGCCCTTACTCTGCCTCTCTTCTCCCTCTCCTTCCATTGTCCCAGTTCCCATACTGACTTTGGCATCGGAGAGCCTTGCGCCGCCCAGGCCAGGGTCCTCTGACCGTTTGCTATTCCCTTTCAGGCTTCCGGACGGCATCCAGTTACTCCCAGACACCATCATCTTCACGGATAAGTCCTATAAGGCACCTCCTTATTGCGGGTCATAATTTTCTGCACCTACAATTGGCGCCGTCTGTGGGAAAGTAATATCCCAACCTCTCAAAATCTCAAAAACCTCCCCAACCTTCTAAACCTCAACCTTTCAGAAGCCATGCCTCCGAAAGCCAAGAAGGGCATAGAATCCTCAAGAGCAGCGCTCGAGCTGCCACCACCGCCAACGGACGTCCCTCCTCAAGGACGCTCCCGTACGGTGCATGGCACGACTGCAGGCGGGGGCCGCTTAGGCTCTCAGCTCTTTATCGAGTTCCCACTCCAAGAGGGGCACGAGGCCTCGACCTCGTCAGAAGTCGCGCCACCCAGACGCGCTGAGCGTCATCATGAGCATCCCCGGAAGGACAAAGCCGTGGCCGTAGGAGAGACGCGCCACGTTCGACCCCTTGCCACTGGAGAAGTTCCCGAAGCTGCTCTCCTCCAGAAGCAACTCCAGAAGCAAGAGCGGCTGATTCGCGAGCTCCAGCAGCAGTTGAGGGCAGTGCAAACTGCCTCCTTGAGGGAAGTCTCTGAGCCTCAAGGGAAAAAGAAGGACGCCCCCAGCAGGGCAGCCCAGCCTCCTCGTGAGGACCTCAGACATCATCTGGACCAGAAACGGAGCCAGATCCGTGACGAAGGCTCGAGCAACAGCCGAAGTCACCATAGTCGCGATGGCCGAACTCATAGCCATCGTAGCCCGAGCCATCCCAAGCGAAAGCACCGAGCTCAGACTCCGGAGAAGGACGACGAGCAAGAGCGATTTGATAAACGTGTCAGATTGGCTCTCCAGCACAACTTGGACATGCGGGGACCAGAAGCAGATCTGTGGTCACATTGATCTAGGGGGCTCTCCCTTCACAAAGAGATCGAGCGCACCCCCTTGCCCAGGAAGTTCTCCGTCCCGCGGTTCGTCCCCTATGACGGACTGTCCGACCCATCTGCACACCTCAGACACTTCTCCCAGAAGATGTCCATCTGGGGAAACGAGGGTCACCTAAACTGCAAAATCTTCTCCTCCAGTTTGGGTGACCTCCCCCTGAAGTGGTTCTGCTCTCTCCCGGAGCAGTCGGTTTTCAGTTGGAAGGAGCTCCAGCTCTCCTTCCTGAAGAAGTTCCAAGCCTACACCGTTGTCCCCAAGAAGGAAGGGGACCTCATCGCCCTGAGAATGAAGCAGGGCGAAACTCTCGCCAAGTTCACCCACCGATTCTGGGCGGTCTACAGCCAGATCGAGGGCGTGAGGGAGGGGATAGCCATCTACGCCTTCCAGCATGCCCTGATCCCCGGCAGCGACTTGCGAAAGGACTTGGCCGGGGACACCCCAGAATCCATGTCAGAATTGATGTCCCGGGTGAAGCGCTTCATCGCCCGGGAGGAAGACGAGATCCGAGCTAAGGATCAGGACGGGCATCCGGAGCCCGAACAGAAGAATGACCAACCTCGGCAGAGAGGCGGGAGGCCCTCCCAGAAACAGGATCCCAAGCGGGCCTGGGTCTCCAGTTCGGCGAAGGCTTCGTCGTCCAGGTCTGGGGGCAATTGGAAGCCCAGACCTCCCTCCAGCACCACTCAGAGCGTCAATGTCGTCTTCAAGGAGCCGATCTATCGCATCCTGGCCAAGATCAAATCCAAGCCGTTCTTCAAGTACCCTCCGCCCATGAAGAATGAACCCACCGAAGGCCCCCGGAGCAAGCTCTACTGCTCCTTCCATAAGGGCAACAGGCACAGGACCGAAGAATGCAGGACTCTGCAGGGGTATCTAGAGAAGCTGGCCGAAGAAGGCCACATCCCAGAGTTCGTCAAGGCAGGTGATGCCGGCGGCAGCGAGGGCCGGGTTCACCAGAGCACGGCCCAGGCTCCAGACAGCGAGGACTCAGAGAAGATCATCAACGTGATCCATCTGGCGTCCACAGCTCCCGCTTCCTCATCCCGGGGAAGCTCTCAGGCCCGTGCCGAGGCCAGGCGGGCTTCGCACGGGAAAGAAGTAATGAAGGCCGAACTCGCTCCGGCGTCCAAGAAAGCCCGCCGCGACAGACCAGCCATCTCGTTCTCGGATCGAGATCTAGAGGGAGTCCAGGTCCCTCACAACGACCCCCTGCTCCTCACCATGAAGCTGAGAGACTTCACCGTAAAGAGGATCCTCGTCGACTCCGACAGCTCCTCCGAGGTCCTCTACTACGACTGCTTCAAAAGGATGAAACTCTCCGAGGCAGACCTCACGGAGGTCCGTGCACCCCTGCTAGGGTTGTCCGCCACACCAGTCTACCCCAAGGGTAGAATCACCTTGGAAACCCGGGTTGGCGGAGCCTCCGTGTCGACCGACTTCCTGGTTGTGGACGCCCCTTCTCCCTACAATGTCATTCTGGGCAGAACGTGGCTCCACAAGCTAGAGGCAGTTCCATCTTCCCTCCACCAAAAGCTGAAGTTCGTCCATGAGAACGAGGAAGGCAAGATGGAAGTAGTCACAGTGAAGGGAGACCAGCAGCAGGCCAGGCAGTGCATGCTGGCCGCAGTCCCAGCCGTGAAGGAGCCAGAGCGCGTCAACCTGGCCGAGTTCGAGAAAGGCCTCGATGAGATCGGCCGGGACCCTGAGAAGAAGAGCATCGAGGACCTGGCCGAGGTCAGGCTAGACCCGGCAGACCCAGACAGGTTCTTCCTGATTGGCACCCCAGCTGTCGGACGAAGAAAGGGCCGAACTCTCTCGGTTCTTGATGCAGAATGTCGACGTCTTCGCTTGGAGCCCGAGCGAAATGCCTGGGGTCGACCCTGAGGTCATGTGTCACAAGCTCAACGTCGACCCCGACCACAAGCCAGTAGTACAGAGGGCCCGCAGGACCGGGCTGCAGCAGACAGATGCGGTCGTCGAAGAAGTCGACAACCTGCTAAAAGCAGGGGCCATCCGGGAAGTCCAGTACCCGGTATGGCTGGCCAACACGGTGGTGGTCAAGAAAACTGGGAAGTGGAGGGTGTGCGTGGACTTCACCGACCTGAACAGGGCTTGCCCTAAGGACAGTTTTCCCCTCCCAAAGATTGACCAACTGATCGACGCCACCGCTGGTCACGACCGAATGAGCTTCCTTGACGCCTACCGAGGCTATCATCAGATCCCGCTCTACGAGCCCGACGAGGAGAAAACATCGTTCATCACCCCCCGCGGCACTTACTGCTATAAGGTGATGCCCTTCGGGCTGAAGAAACGCGGGGGCGACCTATCAGCGCCTCGTCACAAAGATGTTCCAGGCCCAGCTCGGCCGAACGGTAGAGGTGTATATTGACGACATGGTCGTCAAATCTGTGCGCTGCAGCGACCATCTGGCGGATCTCGGCCAAGTCTTCGGCATCCTTCGCGCCTACAAGCTCAAGCTCAACGCTTCCAAGTGCGCCTTCGGCGTAGCCTCTGGCAAGTTCCTCGGCAGCTTGGTGACGCGGAGGGGGATAGAGGCCAATCCGGAGCAAATCACTGCCATCCAGGGCATCCAGAGTCCCTCTACCACGAAGGAAGTTCAGAGACTCACGGGAATGGCCGCCGCACTCAATCGCTTCATCAGCCGCTCATCAGATAAGTGCAGGCCTTTCTTTCAGCTTTTAAGAAAAAATCTGAAGTTCCAGTGGACCCCCGAGTGCGACCAGGATTGGCCGCACTCAAAACTTATTTAATGACACCACCATTACTCTCCACCCCAACTCGGGGGAGATTCTGTATTTGTACCTTGCGGTCTCGGATCACGCAGTAAGCTCCGTCCTCATCAGGGAGGACGAGGGAGTTCAAAAGCCGATCTATTACACGAGCAAGACCCTGCTCGATGCCGAGACCAGGTACCTCCTACTGGAGAAGCTTGCATTGGCTCTCGTCACCGCCTCCCGCAAGCTCTCCCATTATTTTCAATCCCACACCATTGTGGTGATCACGGAGCACCCACTCCGTTCATTGTTCAAAAAAGCTGACTTTTCAGGGCGCATATCAAAGTGGGCAGTTGAACTGGGGCAGTATGACATACAGTACCGTCCCCGAACTGCGATCAAAGCCCAGATCCTGGCAGACTTCATTGTCGAATTCGCCTCCCCCAACCCGGCTCCGACCCAGCTCGGCACGGCACTTGGGGGCACAGGGCAAGAGCCAGTAGAAGCAGAAGTCCAGCAGTCTCCCACCTCGACATGGAAGATCTTTGTCGACGGGTCGTCCACCTCCAAGAGAGCTGGCCTCAGCATAGTTCTCCAATCGCCAGAGGGACTGGTCATAGAGCAAGCCTTCACCTTGGACTTCAAAGCGACGAACAATGAGGCAGAGTATGAAGCAATGATTGCAGGGTTGAACAGCGCCCGAATCCTCGGAGCCCAGCATCTGGAGATCTTCAGCGACTCTCAACTGGTAACTAGCCAGCTCGCTGGGGACTACCAGGCTAGGGACGACAGGATGGCGGCCTACTTGGCCCTTGCGAAAAAACTACTCTCCCAATTCCAGAAAGCCGAGGTCAGACAAATATCCAGAGACACCAACACGCATGCAGATGCGCTTGCAAACCTGGCCTCCGCCGTCGAAGCAGGAAAGAAGAGGACCATCGAGGTCGGGTCAGTATCAAGGTCAAGTCTAGAACTCCATTCATCTCGGCTTGTCCTCTGTGCTGACCTCGGCCCCAGCTGGATGGATCCAATCGTCGCCTACTTGAAGGACGACCAGCTCCCTGAGGACAGACTGAAGCCCACAAGATCAGGCTCAAGGCAGCTCGGTTTTGGCTCTCTCCAGAAGGCAAACTCTACAGGAAGTCCTTCACAGGTCCATACCTCCAATGCGTCCACCCGGCCAAGGTGGACGACTTCCTGTACGAGATCCATGAAGGAATCTGCGGCAACACATAGGAGGTCGGTCATTGGCCTACAGAGCAATCAGCCAGGGTTACTGGTGGCCCTACATGCAAAAGGACGCCCAGGTCTACGCCAGGAAATGCGAGAAATGCCAGAAGTTCTCCCACTCCCTCCATCAGCCAGCACAGGATCTGAGTCCCCTCTCTAGCCCATGGCCCTTCGCTCAATGGGGCCTGGACATTGTGGGGCCCCTCCACCGAGCTCCAGGGAACAAGAGATGGCTGATAGTGGCTACGGACTACTTCACAAAGTGGGTAGAGGCTGAACCGCTGTCTTCCATCACGGACAGGGACTCCAGGAACTTCGTTTGGAAAAACATCCTTACGAGGTTCGGCATCCCCCGGACCCTGATTTCGGATAACGGGACTCAGTTCGATTCCAAATCCTTCAGAGACTTCTGCCAAGAGCACGGCATCAGAAACCATTACTCCACCCCGGCATATCCACAGAGTAATGGCCAGGCAGAGATCTCCAACAAAGTGATCCTGGACGGCCTGAAGAAGCGACTGGACAAGGCGAAGGGCAGATGGACAGAAGAGCTTCCGAGCGTGCTGTGGGCGTACAGAACAACTCCAAGGAGGTCCACCTCGGCAACACCTTTCTCTCTGGCCTACGGGATGGAGGCGGTCATACCCTTGGAAATCGGCCTTCCTACCCTGAGGACAGAGCTGGTCGACCAAGGCCGAAATGAGACGAACCTGGCGATGGAGCTGGAACTGGCGGACGAGCGACGAGAAGCAGCAGCCCTGAGACTAACCGATTATCAGCAGCGGTTAGCCAGGGCATACAATCAAAATGTCAAGGAAAGAAGGTTCGCCACGGGAGAGCTCGTTTTAAAGAAGACCCTGCCAGCTGACAGAGAACCAAACGAGGGGAAACTTGCCCCGAACTGGCATGGCCCGTTCAGAATAGTCTCACTGGCAGGAAAGTCAGCCTACAAGCTCGAAGATTTGGATGGCAAGCCGCTGCCGAGACCGTGGAATGCATCCCACTTGAAGAAATTTTATTTCTAAAGATGTAATGAACTTCAGAATCAATAAAAGCAGCTTTTGCCTTGTCATCAATCTGTCTCTCTGGTCGACTTCGGCAGCACAGGCTCTACGCCCTGGAAATGGCTTCGAGTTCCTACACTCAGCCTTTCCTAAAGCCCCGTGTCTTGGACACACTCAAGGCTCTACGCCCTGGAAATGGCTTCGAGTTCCTACACTCAGCCTTTCCTAAAGCCCCGTGTCTTGGACACACTCAAGGCTCTACGCCCTGGAAACGGCCCGGAGTTCCTAAACTCAGCCTTTCCTAAAGCCCCGTGTCTTGGACACACTCAAGGCTCTACGCCCTGGAAACGGCCCGGAGTTCCTAAACTCAGCCTTTCCTAAAGCCCCGTGTCTTGGACACACTCAAGGCTCTACGCCCTGGAAACGGCCTGGAGTTCCTAAACTCAGCCTTTCCTAAAGCCCCGTGTCTTGGACACACTTAGGCTCTACGCCCTGGAAACGGCCTGGAAGAGTTCCTACACTCGGCCTTTCCTAAAGCCCCGTGTCTTGGACACACTAAGGCTCCACGCCTTGGGAATGGTCTAGAGTTCCTACACTCAGCCGTTTCCTAAAGTCCGGGTTCATAACCCCTCACAACGTCAGTTCGGCCAAGGACGGTTCCCTGAAGTCCGGGTTCATACACCCCTCAGAAGGCCATTGCCGAACTCACTTTCGCCGAGCCGAGGCCAACGGAATGGGTCCACTTCGGCACAATGCAGCTCGTCTCGGCCAAAGCCAGTCCTTTCGGCCGAGGTCAATAACAGCATTCAAACACAATCCAAGCTTTCCGGAACAGCGCAAAGAAATGAGAAAAAGAACTCAAAGCACTGTACACAGTTTGGGTAATCACAGAATCCCTTTTTATCCATTGCAAACTGCTTCATTACAAGAAATACAGAACAGAAAGCAAAGTACAGAAAGGAGGATCACAGTCCTCTAAAAACAGAAAATAGAGGGGCTAGGAGACTCTGATCTTCTCCGACACTTCAGGCAGAAGGCTCGAGGACGCCGGATCGCCGCCTGGAGGTTCTGAGCAACCCTGGACCTCGCTGGGCTCTGCAACACCCTCGGCGGCCAGTGGGACCAGCCAAGCTTGAAGAAGCCTCCCGGTCCAGTGGGGCCTCATCCCGCCTCCCGTACGACGGGCGCACAGGGCCTTGTCGGACGGGAGTGCGCCACCGTCCCCCTGCAATGCATCCTCATTCTGTCTGGCCAGGGACGGATGGCCGTGAACCCGCGTTCAGAGAGCGCGTAGTCCACGGGGAGTTCCTTCAGAGAGCGCGCAGACCACGACAGCCTTCCCCCCTCGGGGATAGCCGTCCAACGGCGCAGGGTTCCCCCGGATCAAATAACTTCGGACACCTCACGGACATGGTTCCTACAACTATGTTCCTTCCTTCTCCCATGGCGAGCCTGCTCCCCCTATTTATAGGAAGGAGAAGGACTCGGTCTCCGAAAGAAGTTATGAGGGCGAAGTCTCCCACGCGTTACTGGGAATGCACGGCTGTTGACCGGCGATCCCTATGGCGCCACGTGGAGACATCCGTCCGATTCCCTCGTCAGCCGCGCCACCATGTCTATCGCTATTCAAGATCAGCGCAAATACCAATGAAGATCGCCCAAGATACGGAAGATCAGCGCGAATACCAATGAAGATCACCTAAGATACGGAGGATCAGCGCGAATACCGAAGAAGATCGCCTAAGGTATGGAGTGTCGACGCTAGCGCCCAAGAGGACCACTCGACACTCAGTACTAACGTTTCGTCACAAGGAGCACTCTGCCGAACTCAAGCAATCGAAGTACCAAGCTTAAAAGAAACAGAAGCACGAGTATTTCAAGAGACCTTCAATTGTATTAAAATCTCACTCATTATAGTGTTCAGCAAATACAAATTGAAGTAAATTACAGAGCATAAAGCAAAAGCGAATATCCCGAGGTCCTGAGGTCCCGAGGTCATGACCGGTCAGTTGCACGGGCTGCGGCGTCAGAGCCTTCGCCGGATGGACGGGCAGAGGTCGGCACCGGAAGCGTGTACGGAGGAGGCTCCCGAAAGGAGGGGTGGCCCTCCGAGACCCCTGCCTCCTTCAGGCCGGCAAGCCACCCTTTCGCCCAGGCCTTATCCCTCACAACAAGAACCCTTTCCTTGTAGTGGGCGGTGACCTGCACTTTGGCATCCTCGAATGCAGTATCGCACTCGGATTCGAGCTTCGCCTCTGCTTCATCCGCCCTCTTGGACTCGGATTCGAGCTTCGCCTCGGCCTCATCCGCCCTCTTGGACTCGGCTTGAAGCAGGGCCGCGTAATCGTCTCCCATCTTCGAAATGGAGACCTCGAGCTCGGCCACTCTGGTCCTCTCTGCCTCGGCCTCTTCCCTCACCTGCTCGAGCTTCGCCGCGTATTCCTCTTCCACCCTGGCTAACTTCTGGCTAACAGCGTCCAGGGATTCCTGCAGGCCGTTCTTATCCACGGTCAGCTCGGCAACGTCCATGCTGTACCTGCGGATCCTGTCAGCAACGGCCATGGTCTTCTGTGCCGCCTGTCAAAGAAACCGGGTGTACATGTTAGATCCAAAGAGCGTCAGATGCTAAATCACTGGTTAGACGAAGGAAAACGAAGGTTTACCGCGAAGTTGGACTGCAACATCGACAGGATCAGCTTCTGATCGCTGTACTTGTCCAGCCGCTCCATGTCCCGGGGAAGGGCGCAGGCTCGCCCTAGGGCCTCGAGGACTGGGAGATCGATCTTGTGAAGAATGCAATCCTCCATCGTCATCGGCCTCTCCGGCCCAAGCATGAAGCTCGGCTCCCATAACGGCGGCCCCTGGGGCAACGAGGCAGCAGCCGAGCTAGGACCCGCGTCGGTCCTCGGCACCTTCAGCGGCCGAGTTTCCTCCTGCTCAACCTCAGCCAGGGACAGGCGTACCTCTGGATCAACAGGGCTGGGGGGCGCGGGAACCTTCGTCACCTCTGCAAGAGAAACTACCCGAGCCCTCGGAGATGGATGCTCCGGGGAATTCACCGGCTCCTGGGGGGCCCGGGCGTCCTCCGCTCCAAGCGCCAAAGCCTCGAGGTCCTCGAAGGACAAGCGCCTGGTGCGCCTCATCTCGGAGTCAGGCGAGGGAGATCGGGCAGGTTGACTCGATTCCCTTCCTGAGACCTGGGGAAGTCTCGATCCCGATGTGGAAGCTAGGGCTCCAGACGTGGCCCTAACAGAAGATGACGCCCGCGAGGGCTCTGCGACCTCCGGACCGGCCTGCTCCTGACCGACCTCAAGTCCGGCACCTTCACTCTGGATCGGCTCTACGGTGCCCCTCAAATACCCGCGGTACTTCGGCCGATACCCTAGCAGCGACCAAGCCACCCTGCCGTCATGACCGCTGTATCGTTTCACCAGACGGAGCCAGGCATCGTTCCTCTTCCAAATGTATCTGGCAGCCCGTTTTCTCTCCTTCAAAGCTGCAACAATCAGAAGCATAAGCGCGGCAGAACAAAAAGAAACTTATGAAAAAAGAAAAGAAACGAAGGGTGTTTACTTGGAATGGTACCGAAGTGGCGAGGGACCTGGTAGCCTCTATCGGTGTCCGCCTCCCCAAACTCCCAGTTCCCCGAGACGTACAGAAGATCGTCTCCGGCATACTTGCTCGAATCCTCCAAGTATCGGACGAAGCCGTCCCGGCCTGGCTTAGCCCGGAGATAATAAGAATCTCCGGACTTGCATATGTCGTAGACATCCTCAAGGTCGAAGACGCCGAAGTCGGTGCCCAGGACCTCATTCAACTTGACCGTGCCCATCACGATCTTGAAGGCATTCGGCAGCAGTTGGCAGGGGCAGAGACGCCACTGACTAAGGCACCTCCTGAGAAGTGGGTGAAGGGGGAATCGGACCCCGCCTTCTATCACGGCCACTAGCGGAAAAGGCATCCAGCCTCCCGAAAAGTCGCGAGGGTTGTAGCCACGGGGTTCAGCACCCCTGACTTGGACATCAGCAGGGATCCTAAAGGCTGACCTGAATCCCTCGATCGCTGCCCTCGCCCTCTAACCAGTGGCTATAAATCCTCATTCCTATCCCAGTCTAAAAACAGAGAAACCCGCAGAAGAAGAGGCAGGGCAGAAGGAACTTACGGAAGCAGAACGAAGATGCTGGGCAGCAGATGGACTCAGCTTCAGCAGCGCACCACTTCTCAGATGAAGCTCCCTCACAGTAGCTTGCCCACCTCTGATGCAGAATAGCAAACGAAGGGTGAAGCGGACCTCGACTGCCCTATATATAGCAGAGAGGCCCCCTTTCCAGAAACCCTAATAGGGCGCGCCAGGGGGCGCCCCCTGGGATTTCGCGCAAATCATTTCAAAAATTGATTACGCCCCTGACGAGACGGCGCGTACGACCTCGAGGAGACAGACAACTAGCCAGCAGATGACGCGTGGAGCCGTCGACCTGTCTTCAGCACTGAATAGGGGACGCCATTTATTGCCTCGAACATCCAAAGCGACAGCGAGTCAGGGCGAAAGGGGCTTTTTCCTCCAGATAGACCCGGCACATAGCTCCCGACCTCGCGGCACTGACGCTCTACGCGAGGTCAGAAGCTAGGGGGCAATTGTGTGGGGAGATTTCCAGAGCTACAGGATTAAGCTAATCACAGCCATCAGATGGGACTAAGCATTCTCACGTGCCATCCGCGCGCCATCTACGTGGCACCAGTCTCACCTCGGCTACCAGGGCAGGAGGTCCGGCCGAAGTCAGGCAGCTCCGGGCCCTTAGCGCCGAACTGGCCCACCTCGGGAATCATCTCGGCAAAGAGTCCACCTCGGCAGGGCCACCCCGGATGCCATCTCCGCAGAGAGCCCTACCTCGGCTGAAGCCACCTCGGCTGAAGAAGCCAGGATAGTAGCCGAAGCAAGAAAGAACCTTCACTTGCGCCCCTCATCCCCCACGTCATCAGGCACGTGGAGGGATAGGGTCACGAGCTAGTGGGATAGACACGACATCCAGCCGTCCACTATCTTCACCAGATCGCTGACATGGCGGCATCCAGCGGCTGAGGCCACATCAGGGCAAGGCCCGAGGGCAGATCCGCTGGTACTCCAACCGCCAAAGGCGCCCAACACAATCTGGCCCAACAAGACACGCATTTAATGCAATGTGGGCTGACCCGACTAGCATTAAATGCTGAGTGGGCCAGATTAGACTGCATTTATTACTTTGTGGGCTGATCATGACTTCCCAGTCAAATCGTGGGACCCACACCAAGATATCCTCTGAAAGATACGATCCAAACCTCTATAAATAGAACTCCATGCACCATGCAAGGTACGCACAATCTAATTCACAGAGCCCTTACTCTGTCTCTCTTCTCCCTCTCCTTCCATTGTTCCAGTTCCCATATTGACTTTGGCATCGGAGAGCCTTGCGCCGCCCAGGCCAGGGTCCTCTGACCGTTTGCTATTCCCTTTCAGGCTTCCGGACGGCATCCAGTTACTCCCAGACACCATCATCTTCACGGATAAGTCCTATAAGGCACCTCCTTATTGTGGGTCATTATTTTCTGCACCTACAAACGCCCTCTAGGTACAAGCCAAAGTTGTTGGCTTAATGTGTTTCTTGATGCAAGCCAAAGCATCTTGACAGGCAAAAGATACAAACATCCATCGGTAGATGGTTTCAACTTTCAACAAAATTGAGAATGGAGGGTTGCCCAGGTGATTTTGCATGCTTTTCGCTTCTCACCCGGCCAATCGCTCACAAATCAATCCCTAAGTCCTCTCCCTTGCAGGTCAAGAATGCAGATGTTCCCTCTCCAATACGTGTGTTGGGGTCGTCTCCTGTTGTTGGTGGATCTCTTAATGGGTCCATCCCCCTTGGCCGGGTAACATATGAAAAAAAGAAAAAAAGAAGAAGAAGAAGTTAACTTTCAGCAAAATTAGACCACATCATTGCTTATAAGGCATGATTCATGGTTTACATTAATTCTATGATCTCTGTTTTGTAATTTTATGCAAGTCAGTGTTAACAAGTGGGGCTTATTGGTAGAGTTTTATAATATATTTCAAAACCCCAGGTCAGTGAAGCATTTCAACGAACATGTCATTCTTGTGATGCGATGCATATGGAACTGAAGCCGATCGTTACATTATTTTTGACTTCCCAAGGCAAATTGTCCATTTCCCTGTTGGCTTGCGTGAGCAATAAAAAGGGGCAAATGTACATAATGGGCATGAAATGAAACACACAGACCCAGTCGCACAATGTGGCCATGACTCATAATGTCGACATCATGGACACAGAAGTCTGTTCGTATCATTTGCAAACAAAATCCAGTACACTACTTATCTACGTTTACAAAAGAGCGAGTATTAAAGTGTATTCATCCCTCACCATTTTGATGAGGGTTGCGGAGGGGAGTCCTATGTACTTGACACTCCCCTTTTTGTATTTGACACTTTTTAAAAGGAGAGTGTCCCTCACCAAAATAGTGAGGAATGAAAGCACTTGAATATTTCCCCTACAAAAGATTCGTGAGTTAGATAAGTAAAACTCAACTCCCCTGTAAGTCAAAAAAAAAAATTGGGAAAAAAAAAAAAACTCTTTTGACTCTCCAATTTTCTCTTCTCTTTTTCATCCATAATAAAGTAAAGAAAAATGATCGCACTAAATAAAAATTTTGTTAGAGCACAAAAATGTGTTTGTACTTATAAATTTTTTTTTTCCTATAAAAAAGTGGTTGCACAAATATACACAGTTTAACCTCTACGGGGTAGTTTAGTTGGCACAGGATCACATTTTGCATTCGAAAGTTGAGGATTTGAAACTACACGATCACACTGGGGTCATAGGGGATTTACCCCGACTCTCTCTAGACCTGTATAAATTATTCTGGCCCAAAGAGCCGGGACACCATCGTTATAAAAAAACAAAAAGAAAAGATATTCACAGTTTGTTTTAGTCAACAACATGCACAGTTAGACCCACTGGTTGAGAATTTAAATGATATTAATTCCACACTCTTTTATAGGATGTGGCTAAATCTGAATCCAATAAGAGTTGATTTTAATGAAAAAATTGATATTATATAAAGCATATTGATGCAAATATTAGAAAATTTAAATGTTGTATCCACCGATTTCCTGTATGGGAATGGGAGTCCAAAGGAAGAGCCTTAAGTGAAACGACATCTCTGCTGTTAATGCAAAGTGACAGAAGTGACAGAGGCAAAACTTCGCAAAACTTCCATGATCAGTGGCGGATTAAGAATTTTTATTTGAGGGGGCGAGGGGGCTAATCCAAACAGGTAATTGGATTTTGGGGTAAATACAAAATTTTCATGTGGGTTTTGACTGCCGATCCAGGATTTTTATGTGTACTTTGAAAGCAGACCCGAATTTTATATGGGTTTTGAAAGTGAGCCAAAGTCCGACAGGGGTATCAGCCCCAAAACATGTACCTAGGTCCGTCCCTGCCCATGACAATGACGAGGGAGAGAGAGAGAGAGAGAGTGGATGAGTTTGAATGTAGTCTAATCAAGCGGTCTTATAATTTTAATCCTCAATTTTCAATGCCTATATTTCATTCAAGTTGATTACTATAAAAATCAATCGAACGCTAATTTTTAGATTAGTGTCAAATTAGACAAGATGTCAACTAAAGAGAGAGAAGTGCGGATTGATCATCATATCCCCCCCTGAAAACAAAAAAAAAGAAAGAAGAAGCTACAAATGAGAGGGTACTGTTTCAAACTTTCAATTACTTATCCTTCTCAGACTAGAGTGGGTGGAATAGTTGGACAATTGAACTGGTATATGGCTTTTAAAAGATTTTGATAACATGGAGATTTTATATTTTTATATTATCTGTGGTGAGCAAGTCATTGGGCAAGCACCCTGGAGGAGTAATAAGGAATGTACAATGAGTTTTTTATTTTTATTTTTATTTTTATTTTTTAAGGTACGAAACGATGTATAGGCTATAGCCCACTCAAGTCCTTCACATCAACGTACAAAAATGCAATAGTTGTCAACATAAGAAAAAAAAGCTGCATATCCAAGTTCAAACTCTTGACAACAAGGTGAAAACTACCACTCTTTATCATTAGAATAATAACCGTTCTCAAAGCAAATGAGTTACTAGTTAGTATAAACCTACAACTTATCACATTCAACTACCCCACAATCTTCCTTGTGGGGTCCAATTCCAGCAACAATCTACCTTGTGGGGTCTGCTCCAATAACATTGTTAATTCAATCTACATTAAAAACTTTGATCTAATTTGATGATACTCTCATTGAATAGTAAAATGAGTCATTGTGCCAAAAATATTTTTACTATTTATTTTGGGCGCTGCCAGGGCCGGCTCGTTACAATTCGAAGCCTAAAGCGACAATCCTAAATAAGGCATTTTCTATATTATAATATTATTATGAAAAAATTATTAATTAAGTTTTTATATTCAAATTTTGCTAACATATCTTAAGTCCACATCCAAAACCCACGTGAAAATTTGGACCCATCCCCAAAACTCACATGGAAATCTTGGGTCACAAAATCCAACCCCCCCACCCCCCAATAAAAAATAAAAATAAAAAAACTTGAGTTTGCCATTGTTGGGCTCGAAGCATTTTCGCCTGCGCATGGTGTGTATATGCACCATGAGTATGGACCATCTAAAATGGATTGTGGGCAAGTGAATAAATCTCGGCGGGAATCTGAATGAGCCCCTATTCAAAATAGAATACACAAAAATAATGAGAAAAGCTTATGAAGCAAATTCGGATGGTTGAGATTTGATACACATGAACTGCTAGAAATATAATGGTGTGCTAAAATCAATTGGACTCCTAGCAATAGAAATATAATTAAGGGGCAGATTTAAAAATATAGACCCCATGAAAATCTTGGTCGTATCTTTTAAAGAGAGAGTTATTATGGTACCTTATATTTATGGGAGAGAAAAAGGAATAGCAGTTGATAAGTTCGATTTTTTGGAAATTCAAAAGATGTTAGCTGCTATTATATGGGGCCTTTTGTTTGCTTTACTTTTTGGGGCCTAAAGCAAAGGCTTTGTTGGCCTTATGGTACAGCTAGCCTTGGGTGCTGCTAAAATGATGCCTAGTTGCTTATCAAATGAAGGTTATTTTATAACTTCATGTACTGATGATTCCACTGTAACGGTAGAGGGATGACCATTGGTTAGTGCTTTGTTGTTGCCCGGTTAGTTTGAGACTTGTGTTTTTTTTTTTTAAAAAAATATTTTTTATTTTTTATTTTATTTTTATACACTTAAGAGAGCCCACACATAGATGAAGAAAGTAACATGCCCAGGAATCGAACCCTTCATAAAGAGGCCGGTGAAAGTTGCTAACCAAGTGAGCAACCCTTGGTTAAATAAAAATTATATGCAATTTATAATAACCACTTCTCATCCATTGATAGATTCAGTAGTGAGGCACCATGCATGCTTGTGTGCATGTGTATGTGTATCGGTATGCGTGCCACACACCTGGGTGTGTACGTGTATTGTTTTTTTTTTTTTTCCCGAGTGGGAAAACTGGCTAGTAACACACTAGACAATTAGCCTACACACATAGCTAGGTATCAATCCCTAGTGTGACACTAATGACCTATTTGACATCATTGTGGAAATGTACGTTTTGTTTTGATATTGAGTGAAGAAAAACTTTTTTGCTATGTAAAATTTTCTCTCTTTTTTAGATTTTCTCTCGTGAAAAATACTCGTCAAATAAGTTGTTCTTCATTCATCCTTAAAATGATGTATTCCTGGAATGATGCTAAACAAGCCCCTAAGATGCCATGAAGGTATGTCAATGTGATTATTTACCAGAGAAAACATATAGCATGTAGGTGGATGAAGTGGCCTTCTTGAAATGGACAGAACATCTTTTGTATAGTTTTACTGGTTGGACATCCTTTTTAATGATACAACCAATGTATTACAGTGGAAGAATTTTCTTTTAATAGGGGTAACATGACTTTTGGACTGAGAGTACTTCTTAACCTTGTTGTAGAAACATTATTGAGTAGCAAGTCTATTTCTTTCATTTCTTCAGTTTCTTTCTTAAAAGAAATGGTTTGTATAGCTCCATTCGAACAGGCAAAGGGTGTACTCCCAAGCTATCTAGTTCAAGGGTCAACTTGCAAAAATCAATTCTCCTACTTGGAGAGCAGGTCCTCCAATTGAGTGCATGATTTTATTTTTTAAAGAAATGAGAGTTCATTAAAAAAGAAAGGAAAACAACCAAGGTACATAAAAAAACAACCAAAGACCAAAAAAGAGCTGCCAGGAACTGCAAAGGCCACCCCCACCCATTGTTATGGTTAGAGTTTGGTCAAAGATAAGATTGCATTGTGAGGGATTTTGATCAATCGATTTCAGGCTTAGAGATGATTGTATTGTTAGAAATTTTGAATAATTTTGCTATGACCGTCTATGGATTTCCTTTCCTAAAAGTTTAGGGGTGATCATAAATTATGGAAAGTAGCGCCCTTAAATTTCTAAAATGAGAAAAGTACATGTGCAGCCTCTTAGATGATTGAAATATTTTCGGAAAAAGTCTACATAGCCTGATTTTCAGGGCCTGAAAATATCCCAGCTGGACGCTGAGATCTCATTTTGAAAATCAGATCCCAGCGTGGTCTGATTTTCAGGCCTTGAAAATCAGGCTGTATAGAATGGCTGATACTTTCTTTGGTACAAAGAGTTATAGAATACCAGCAATAGTGTCAAATGCTTCAAGAAAAAGGAGTTTTGCTAGTATAACAAGCTCATGTTATTTAAAAATTATAACGAATTGAAAATGTTAAAAATAGCATGCGACATGCTGTTAGGTACAATGTCAATGTTTTATCAACCTTCAAATAAATAAAAAAATTAATTCCATCGTTGTTTTTTAGCTATCTAACAAGAAAAAAGAACAATTCATAGGCTTATAATCACCCTCTTGGTATGACAACGTGGCTGGGGTTGCTCGGTTGACATCCTCGGATATCACATGGCATCCAGGATCGATCCTCGGATATGTCACTCTTTCTATATGTGTGGGATGTTGAGGTAACGTCCACCCTTGCTCCTTGAACGGTCATAATTCTGATCGAGCCTTCGCCCTCGCCACAAAATCATTGTTGTACTGTTTTTCACTACCAATTAGTTTGGGCACCAATTGGTTTTGTTACAAGTGGTATCAAAACTTGCTAGGTTGGATGTTTGAATAACGAAATACGCATTTTACGAGTAGTTACGTGCCTACATGAATAAACTAGCATTGTCCATCAGTTAGAAACCCTAATAAATTCCACAAGTGAAATTCGTACATTAGGTATCAAGCAAGAAAAAAATTAAATAAATGGCAGCAAATGGTCCATAACAAAACTAAATAACTTTATTTTGGGAAGGCATACTGGCCAACCATAACATTATCCTAGCCAACAGGAGCAGTGAGCTTTAGTGCAGCACCCTTATTTAAGTCTTGAGTGGACCCACCTTTCAAAAATCCAAGCTTTTGATACAACTCTAACATCGATTGTGATGAGGAACATATAAAATTTTGCTCTAATCAGTGAGATGACCACAGTTGAATTGACTAGTACATCTTGAACACTTAAATAACTTACTCCATTGTTCTTTCTTTTCTTTTTTTTTTATTTTTTCAAAAGCAAATATTTTAAAAGAGTATTAAACTTTTGGCTCATTTTCAAAAAGAGTCCGGATCTCTTGTTTCGCGAAGCAGGGATTTAAATATTTCAAAATAGTAAAATTTTTTCTATATTTCTTTCAATTAAATTTTCTCAATAAAGAAATTCATAGAAAAATGATGGAGTTTGACCCAAATAACATAGTGGGGCCCACTTTAACTATTTATATATATGCATCGATGGTTAGGGGGTGTTTGGAAACAAGATATTTCTAAAGATTCTAAAATATTATCTTATAGATTAAAATCTAATCTACTCACCTAAAATATAAGTGTTTGGCTAGCACAGAAAGTAGAATATAACATGCCAATTTCTTGTAAAAACCTCCATATTATATTATTCAAGAATAAGGTGAAGAAAATAATCTACAAGATAAAAATCTTTCTTTTTAAAAAGGGTTGGGAAGATTTAGCACGTCTCTTCTTAACTGAGCGACCACATAACATATACAACTACATATGATTTTTAAAACTGATTCTTCTCTTTGTGATTAAAATAGTAAACAAGTCCCACTATAACTCTAAACACTATAACTGGTCCCATATTACAAATATCGTGTGCATCCTACCGTGATTACTAGCATTGGTGAGTCTCATCATGATAATCAACATTAGATGGCTCATTGTTGATCATTGATATTAAGTGGGCCTAACATTTATTTCATAAGATGGCTTCCAAATCCAACTAGGTCCCCCTATGATTTTAATATTAGATGGATCCCTCAAATGTCTAACATTTGTTAGAGCCCATCATCATAATTATTACTAGATGTGTGACACCATAGATACATTACATAGTGGGACATGCTTTAAACATTTTAATCAGATTACATGATTTTAACATTAGGAGGTACATTGATTCTCTAGCATTAAATAGGTCCCACCATGATTGCAAACACATAAATGTTGGCGGGTTCCATTAGGATAAGATCCATTTATTTATTTCTTGTGAATTCAAATATTAAAAAAATAAAATAATAAGTGAAAATATTATACCAGTGTTACATAATTATCAAAATTGGGGTGGGTCCCATCAAATTTACCATCGAAAGAAGGGGCTTCCCTCTCCCTTTTTGGCATTAGATGATCCACTTGGGCTCTTATGTCTCAATTTTCTTCTTTCTTGGCATATCCCTTAGTAAGTGCCAAACACATCAATATATATACTTTATGTTGAAACTGGTATAAAATGTCAAATGTTATAATTGTCACAACATTATAAAACGACAATATTATGTTATGTGATGACGAAATCCACTAATATTTAAATATATATTTAAAATTATATTATGCATTAATCCAAACACCCCCTAAATAAGAAGGGTTTATAAGGATTTCGAATGACTCAAAAACTAGCTTTATTAAATAGTTATATATGATCATCCAAATCAAGTTGAAACTTGGCCCCAATGCATATTTACAATTTTTTGTTATGGAGACGACTTGATTGAAAGAAATAAAGAGAATATTTATACTCTTAAAATATTTAAAGCTTGCGTACTTATTTGACAATGAGCTAGAAATTTTATACTTTTATTATTATTATTTTTAAAAATCTCCTTGGAAAAAGATGGACTAAGCTCATTGATCAATCTAATGGTTGACCCATTGAAATTGACATTTAGTATTTAAATGTGTCGATATGATGGTTGTTGGAAGTGTATCAACGACTTGGATATTTGAAAGGTGTCCCCACACGAACCTTTAATGCGGGTGTTGCACGGTAACAAGTGCAAAATGGCCAAAGATAATACTATTTTCCTATAAAATGAAAATATGAAACAAAGGTTGATTTTTCATCCAACTCACACATAACAAGCTAAGGCACATAAGACCTTAAATTTTGAATAATTAGAACACATTTAGGGTCATTTGGTTTCAATATATTCATCTTCTAAGCTCACATTTAATAAAGAGGGAGGAATTTCTAGATTTGGAGATTTCTCACTGCCCTCTAAACAAGACTTGCCTTGTCCTAAATCCCTTACATTATTTTCAATAATAGGATAGAATGTGCGGATTTCACGATTTTATATTCTCTCTTTTAACCGGAGAAAAATATGACAATAATAAAGAAAAGCATTTTAAGTTGAAAAATTGAACCCGATATACCAAAACTCACAATGCTACATAAAACATAAACATAGTAAGGGCTAAATAATAATAATAATAATAATATGTGAGTATTAACATAACAAATACATCATGATTCTTATATTAAGCTACTAATGAAAATAATTATAAAGAATCTAAACAGTTTTTAAATACGAATCAGTTTTCCTGTAGATAATGGGAATGGAGATTATGATTAATGAAAAAATAGGCAAGTAGTGAGACTGATCTTGCAAAAAGTTTGAATTTTAAAAGATTTACAGTGATGATGATAAAGCTCCATCCAGGTAAGAACTAGTGGACCCACTATAATATACCCATATAAGAAAACCAACGCAATGTCGACACTCTGTTGTTCATCCCTTCACCCAATAAAAACATCAAAATCCCTGAAACGTTTCTGTTTGCCTACCGCCCTCCATTTCCTCCTCAAAATGACGACATCATTTCCAATTGCCGCTCCTCCTCTTACTACTACTTGTAGTCCTCCTCCTCCTCCCTCTCCCTCTCATCCATTATTCTACACCACCAAACTCCTCTTCCTCCTCTACTTCTTCTTCTCTCTCTCATGCATTTGAAATTCGTGAGAAACTGAAAACCCGATTTCAAGGCATCATCCAAACAACATGCTCTTTCTCGAGGTACGATTTCTGCACTTCTATGAAAATCAGAATTCCCTTATTCTCTCTCTATTCTTGGTTTTCGAACCCTAAATTCCTTAAAAAGGATTACAGTGTTTTCTCGATCTAAACAAAGAATCCCCATTTTTTTTTTAAAATTATTTTTCAGGATCTGGAGCCGATGCTCTACATCAAATCTATCAGAAACAAAACGCACGTTTTCTCCGGTAACTTCTCCCTGAAAATCTCATTTTGCATATTTTCCATGGAATTCTGAGTTTCTTAGGGAATCTGGAATTTTGATTTGCTTGAAAGCTGACTTTTTTTTTTCTTCTTTAGAGATGATGTCTCTGTCGATGTCGTTGGCTAGCTGCGGCGAGGCGAAGTCGGAGGACTGCCGCGACGACGCCGAAGCGCTGTCGCTGAAACTTGTCGCGATCGCTGTAATTCTCACTGCCGGCGTGGCCGGCGTTGCGCTGCCGCTCGTAGGGCGGAAGCGGCGGTTCCTACGCACCGATGGGAATCTATTCGTTATCGCGAAGGCATTCGCCGCCGGCGTGATCCTCGCCACCGGGTTCGTCCACATGCTGCCGGGCGGCTCGAAGGCGTTGACGAACAAGTGCCTGCCGCACGTGCCGTGGGCGAAGTTCCCGTTCGCGGAGCTCGTGGCGATGGTGGCGTCGCTGGGGACGCTCCTGATCGACTTCGTCGGGACGCAGTTCTACGAGCGGCGGCACGAGGCGGGCAGTAGCGGGAAGGGGATATCGCCGATCGAGGAGCCGTTTGTCGGATCGGTCGAATCGGGGATCGTAACGGACGGAAGGAAGGCGGTCGGCGAGGATGCCGGCGGAGGGATGCACATCGTCGGCATGCACGCCCACGCCGCCGCGCACCGCCACAGCCACCCGCACGGGCAGCACTCGTGCGAGGGGGCGGCACGTGAGTCGGGGCACGTGGGGCACGTGCACGGGAGCTCCTGGGACGACTCCGATGGGGAGGGGCCTTCCGCACACGTGCGACATGTCATCGTGTCTCAGGTAATGGAAGACGTGGACCGCTACCCTTTTTTTTTTCCCGTAAATGTTTCGGCTTTGGCCGATATGGAGACCGAAACTGTTTCTTTCAGAGTTGGGTTCTTTGTGTTGCTTGGTTTGTATTGTAAAAAAAAGATGTATATATATTTTGTTGTCGCTTGTCAGATTTTGGAGCTTGGGATAGTGTCGCATTCGGTGATTATAGGGCTGTCACTTGGGGTGTCGCAGAGCCCTTGCACGATTCGGCCTCTGATTGCTGCCTTGAGTTTTCATCAGTTCTTTGAAGGCTTTGCTTTGGGTGGATGCATCTCTCAGGTATCACATTTTTATGTTACGTCTTGTCTATGTTACATTTGGCATGGTATATTATGTGTATGGTCTTATCTTTTATTATCTTTTGGTGTTGGTGGGTCCTGAATCCGGATGTGGGTTGTTTTTATTGATGGTTGAACTTTCTAGCGTTGACTAATTTGATGGTGGGGCCCACTGAAAGGAACGGTGATGGTTGAGATTTCTGTGTCACCACAACTTTTGGGATGCAGTTGTGGGGCCTTTTTGGTGAGTGGATGTTGAAATTGGAATACGTGCACATGCCAGTTGCTTGCTTCAATTTGAATGGAAGCAGACTACAAGCTATTATTAAATGTTTAATTGCCTTATTCTAGCTCGAAAGACTGACTAGGCCATTTGTTTCACAAACCGGGGGGCCACCATTGTTTGACCCAACCTATTCATGTCATATATCCACTGTGATTAGCTGTTAAGTTGATCATGTTGAAAATAACATTTTTAACGCATGAGATTTGTTGGGCTACTGGCAGTCTGGCTATATAGGGTTGGGGGTGTGATATGAACTCAGGGGATCATGTCAGGTAGGTCTTACGGCTGTTAAATAGGTATTTGTTCGGTCCTAATCCTGATGTCCTCACCAAGAGAGTTCATTACTGAACATGCTGAGGGTAATCAGGATGGCTGTCCAAGTCCTGGGTGTTCATGTGGATGGATGGTGCTATAATTATACTGACAACCAATTGGATGGCTGGGATAATTAGGATGTCTGACAGTAAGTAGTTGCCCACAATTTCGACTGGCGTGGATTCTGCATTTATTCCATGAAGATGGCTGGATGAGTTTCTAAGTGTTTTTTTTTGCATTTGAGAGACGCGGAAAGGATTTCAGGTCCTTGATCTTTTAGAATTTTTTTCTTTTAATAAAATTCAAGATCATTGTGAGTTTGTTAATTTACTAGATGTACCGAATAGAGGTGTTGGTGATGCGGTGGCTTCCCATTTCCTTTTTCCATGTTTTCTTATTTCGTCATTTTTATATTTGTTTATAGCCTGTGGCCATGGAGTTTCATGCCCTTTTTTTATCGCAATCACCCTCATCTACCAACTTTTACTTTAGATGTGGACAATCCACTTTACTTTTGTACAAGTCATTATATAGGTACACCCTAGCATGGATTCCCTTAATTTTACCAGTAAAGTCAAGTCAAGTTAAGTCATCTTACACATAAAATCAAAAGCACTTTTTACCAAAATTCCCTCCAACTTTTCCAACAAAAAGTCAAAAAACAACTACATTTATTAACTAACAGACAAAAAAAAACTCCATTTCCCACACCAAAAGTCAACAATATTCCATCCCAAATAACTAAAAATAAAATACCATCATAACCCACTACATATTTTATTCATACTTTTTATTTCACTTCACTCCACTTTATTTTAAAAGTAAAATGCCAAACGTGCCCTAGATGTTCCCCTTTCACCTTTGCTTGGATGATCTCATTGCCAAACTGTTTATAAAGTGTGGCAATTAGAATTGCACCCCTGAATAGGGCTGATCAACCGGATTTTGAATCCGGTCGGACCGGATTTCCGGTCCGGCCTAAAATTAAGGACCGGACCGGTCCAAACCGGTCCGGTTGGACCACTTAAAGTGGTCCGGACCGGTTTCCATTTTTTTTTTTTTTCATTTTTTTGAGCTGGAGCCTCTCTTCGCCGCTATAATGAACTTGCTCTAAAGAAGGTGCTTAACGATGTACTTATTTGTAAGACATTTGTACACAGAGTGGATTTTGTAGTGCTGCATCTTTCTCCTTGTAATTGCAACAGCTTGCAGAGCACTGAGAAGTCCTCTTGTGGTCCCTCTTCCAAAACAGAGAACCCTAGAAATTTTGGAACTCTTTTACATGGCCTTCTTGAGAGAGTTACACTAAAGCAAAATTTCTGATTGTGTGATATGTCAAGTTTTTCTTAGTAATTGATGGAGCATCAAATGTCAAGTTTTCTTAATGTTTGAAGGGGTGTCAAAAGAGAAATACAGGACCATTCTTTGTTGGTGACATTCTTCAGGATCAAAGTGGGATGATTCATATGGGTCTTTTGTTTTCAATTTGCTCCGACACATAAAACTGAAGCACGCATAATTAGAAAACCATTTTAGTGCTTCAAGAAGTCTTATTTAGTGTAGTGTATCGTTGAAGGTGTCAAGGTGACTCCAGTGACACAGTTTCTTGAGCATTGTGATCTGTGAATTGACTGCAGTGATTTGCTTTTATTTCCAAACATGTTTGGGTTCCATGTACTTCCATTATGGTCTTGGTTAACCAATAAAAAAAATGTTAGTCTTCCATGTTGTTGATAAATAGGCCAATTGTATTGTTTTTTTTTTTTCATTTTCACCTCACATCTAAAAAGTGGGCAAATGTCAAATGAATGAATGATGGATTTTACAAATGGGTGTTGGGCTCATGTCTCATGGGCTCATCAATATGAAATTTTTTTTTTTTTATTTTAATAAATCCGGTCCGGTCCGGTCTAGACCGGACCACAAAAGGCCTGGACCTGACCGGATTTGGACCACTAAGACCGCAAATCCGGTCCGGTCCGGTCCGGTTTTGTGGTCCGGTCTGGTCTGCGGTCCGGTTCTGTGCAGCCCTACCGCTGAACCAAAGTTTGTAGGACCACTCATTACAGAGGCACTTAATGGACTTACTAAGGGTAATTTGGCCAAGATGACTGAGGGGGTCTAAGCAACATGAGTCACCCTTACTATCCAATTTCCATTTGCAACAAAGGTGTGGTCAGCTTGTGTTTGTTCTTCTTGATCCCCATGTAAGCCCACTCAATGGTCAATCAAACCAGAAGGCCTCGCAATAGATGTCCTTGGTATATTTATTTTTTATTTTGGTTCTTTAAGCAAGAATGAAACCGATTCAATTCTCGCAAATGATTGGACCTACTCCATTGATGGCAGTTGCCTATGTAGAAACCAGGTCCATCCAGAAAGGGCCCAAGATAGTGGAGAACATGCCCATCAGGCCCATCAAACTATTGCCCAAATAACTCACATGTGATAGGTGTAGTCAAACTTGTTTATACTGTACATACTATTTCATACTATTTTTGTAGGCTATTAAATCTGTACACCTCATACTCACACTGTCATTAGATTTGATTGATTGTAATTTCAGCCCTGATTTGGGCCATTAGTAGTTATATAATACAAGGTTGAGCCTGTCTAAATGACACGACCAATATTCCTCACATCTCTTCTTCTTCTCTTGTTTATTCTACTACTTTAGGGTTTACATGGTATCAGAGCGAGTTTCGATCCAGTCGTTCTTGTGTAGCCCACATGGCTCCTGTCGTTCTTGTCTAGAGGCGCGTCCATGAAGCCTGTTGGGCCTGCACGTGAGGGGGAGTGTTGGGAAGTCCCACATCCTACATTGCCCAAGTCCTAAGTTGGACAGGGCTTTATGTACTTGTTTGGGCCTTCCACCTATCAGATTAAGCTTTTAGGTTGGTATATGATTTCTTACAGCCTAAACCAAGCAAATTTATCAGAGAGAGCACCATTTAAATTGCATGTCATGAGGGTATCAGTTTTTCTTTGTAGATTGCTACCACTTTGCCTTCTTTAAATACCATCTTTTTTTCCTAATTGCCAAAATTTAGTTACTTCTCACTCTTATACTCAACATTCAACAGAGAGAGAGAGAGAGCCTTATGGATGATGAAGAAGCAATCCGAGAACTTATTCTAGGATATGGTGGTGTGCAATTAAGCCATTCATCATAAATTTCAGCTCAATTTGTGTTTTTTCTTGATGATCTGTGCATCCATGGAGCAGTAGTTGTGTAACTTTTTTGCATTTTCTTCACTGTTTTCAACGATTCACCTTAATTAACACAAGCTGCCAGACAAGGTTGACATATTGTACTTGATCACTTTACCAAGTCCAAGTGAGTGGTGGTATTTCAGCTGAAATAAAAATCAAATTTCAGAGTTTAATTATAATCCATAGTTTGGTGAGGCAGTTTTTTTATTTCATTTTTTTCTTTGTCAAATTTTCTTTATTTCTTAAATTCTTATTCATGGGGATGAGCAATAGGAAATGAAAATCTGTAGTGTACACTATAGAAAGGACTTGGGGCATAGAAGGCCCTCTTCATTGTGGAATTTGCAAAAAGACTCCAGTCAATGTAAGAAACCCATATCTGTGGTAATGGTATCTGCAGAACAAGCCCTAAATATTTACATCATTTATTTTCTAAATGCCCCCATTAAATTATTTCTGAAACCTCCATTTATGGTCGACTCTAAGGACTGACCTGACGATTGACAACCAGACCTGAACCTCAACTGGCCTAACCACCTGCATTGTATGCTGGTATGTTCTGGAAGATGTTGACACTGCACCCTTCTTATTTTTTGCAACCTAATGATTCAGCCCGTTCATAAGATTGGCGCCAATGTGAATGGGCTGCCATACAAGTGTCCTCCTGATTTAGGAAAATTTTGTTGTCTTTTAGAAAAGTCTCATACCATCAATACTTTACTAGGCGTTAAATTGTATATTGTTTCTTTTTATCATACTTCTGCACAAATTCTATGAGCGGTGAAAGTCTTTAATCAATGAGACATACATAGGTTAGGAATCCATGTTTTTCCAATTTAGGTTTATCCTTCTTCCTTTTTGTTATTATTAATGTTATGAATGAAATAAATAGTACAAGCGAAAAGCAAACTATTGAGTCGCTGCCGTCGCCGCCGCCATCATCATCATCAAAGCCTTGTCCCAACCATGTTGGGGTCGAGTACTACATAAAGTATATTTCTCCATTATGATCTATCCTAAACCAAGTCCTCAGATAAGTTGCGCTTCTTCTGATTTACTTTTACTACCTCCATCCACGTCCTCTTCAGCCTACCTTTTCCTCTTAGTGGGTCATCAACCTGCATATCCAAATTTTTCCTTACCGGTGCCGTTGCCGGCTTGTGTTGGACATGCCCAAACCATCTCAAATGGGTTTATCTAATTTTATCCTCTACTAATGCTATCCCTAAATGCTCTTGCAATCGCTCATTTCTAATTTTATCTTTCCTAGGTTTTACCACACATCAACCTCAACATTCTCATCTCTGCTTCCTCCATTTTATGCATATGTTGCTTCTTGATTTGTCAACATTCTGTTTCATAGGTCATAAGCTAGTCTAATCACTGTCCCATAAAATTTTCCTTTCAACCCCGTTGGCATTTGTTGGTCACAAAGCACTCTAGAAGTAAGTCTCACTTCAACCATCCCATTTTTATTGTATGTTCGACATCTTCATCAATCTTCCCATCCTTACTAATTACCGATCTAAGGTAATGGAATGAATTTCTTTGTGGTATCTCCCGAGCTTCAATTTTCATAGTAGTTGTAGCTTTTTGTATATATCCACTGATGTTGCAATCCATATATTTAGTCTTTGTATGACTTATTTTAAAGCCTTTGGATTTTAAAGCATCCGGCTTTGCACTCACACCATCTCTTGATTCATCCATCAACATTATATCATTAGCAAACAACATGCACTAAGGTACCTCTTCTTGAATATGATCAGTTAACTCATCAATAATCAATGCAAAGAGATGAGGGCTTAGGGCTGACCCCTTATTCAAATCTATGGTCACTGGGAACTCACTTATCTCTCTATAAGTAGTTCTTACACTCGTTACCGCTCCTTCATACTTGTCTTTTCTAATTTCAATATTACCTCTTTGAACATTCTTTTTATTTAAACTATTGAGTATAGGAGATATATTCTGTATTTACTCAAAAGCAAAACCTTTTTTATGAATTAACCCCTCTAAAAGTAAATTTTTGTCCCCTAAATTGTTTTATGAATTAACAGATTCGATATGTCTATTCCTTGTTTTACTTTTACTAGAAGATCTACATGTTTGTTGCCTCTTTGTACATATGTGAGAAGACCATCGTCATTGAATAAGCTAATTCCCATATTTCTCTGGTAATTACAAATGCTCACCTCCACAGATGGTCTCTGATGTTTTTTGTGAGAATTTGGTCTGGGCGGCACTCTTAACCACGGGGCGTAGCGTGTCAACCACGGCCTTTCAACGGTGAGTCTCCGCTAGCCCGCATCGGAAATAAGTCCCGACCTTGGGCCTAAAAGTCAAACCCCGTGTTAACTCAACATGAAGTGTTTTAAAGCCGTGCGACTTCAGATCCCATAAGAATTATGGAGTTAAGTGTGCACACGCGGGAGCAGTTTTGGGATTGGTGACTGCCTGGGAAGTCCTCGCACACGCACGTAGGCCAAAGCGGACAATATCACGGTGAGTTGGGCGGGGCCGTGACAATTGGTATTAGAGCCGATGACGACTCTATTTCCGGTGGGGGAGAGTGAGAACTTGGTTCGGGCGGCACCTTTAACCATGGGGCGTAGCGTGTCAACCACGGGCTTCCAATGACGAGTCTTCGCTTGCCCGCATCGGAAATATTCAAGTCCTGACCCTGGGCTTATAAACCAAACCCCGAGTTAACTCAACATGACGCGTTAAAACCTTGTGGTCTTGAATCCCATAAGAACTCCGGAGTTAAGCGTGCTTGCGAGGGAGCAGTACCGGGATGAGTGACCTCC
This sequence comes from Litsea cubeba, assembly GCA_012931725.1. NCBI lineage: Eukaryota > Viridiplantae > Streptophyta > Magnoliopsida > Laurales > Lauraceae > Litsea > Litsea cubeba. Next base: position 120,357,518 of record CM022944.1, on the reverse strand, counting down.
TCGGAAGTCCTTGTGTGCGCACGTGGGCCAAAGCAGACAATATCATGCTGAGTTGTGCGGGGCTGTCACATTTTTATTAGCTCAAGTAATTGCATTTTTAGATCAGTCATGTTCGAGAATGAATATTTGGTCTGAGAACCTGTCCCTTGCAATTGTAAATGCCTGGCATACTGCAATCTCTACCTTATTTGGTTCTTTTAGTCCCATTGGCTCCAAGGAAGATCGCAAAACCTTCCTGGAACTATTCCTCAACACCCTTCCAATGCCCCTCCGTCAACACTGAGCTTAACACATCCTACCTTAGGAGGACTCCACTTTACCTTCTTGTCCTCCTTTGCCTCCTAACATCAACACTTTACAGTTTGACAAAATATTATCTTATCCTCAGTGCTTTGAAACCTTTAATAGCCACTACTGAAGGGTCTCTTACCTTGATGAGTTCAAATCTCTCTCTCCCTCTCTCTCCCTGGTAGGATCGTACCCTTTCTTTCCTTCCAAAGGGACCAAAAAACTGCATGCAAGGACATTTTCCATAGCATCTCTTTTCATATGGGCCCGAAATAGACACCATGTTCTACTTTGTCTTGAAAACCCTATCAAATGCCATATAAAGCCATGACCTTCTCCCATTGTAAAATCACATTGACAAAAAGGTGATCTATTGAATCATTCTCTACCCCACCCAAAAAGCACAACGGAAATGCAATAAGAATTGGGATGAAGTCATCCCTGTTTTTATTAGGGTTATCCATTTTTAGCACGTTTCTTGCATTTGCGGCACTACAAATATATGAGAGGACATGGAGCAAGGGGATGGGGGCTAAAGCTTTGAAGCCATTTATGATTTTGCACCATAAATTTTTAGAAAACTTTTTGTTTTTTGAGGTTTTTTTAAATTGTTCTGTGTGGGAAAAAACAAATGGAAATGAGCTTTTATATTGCAAACTTTTCTTCTTCTGTCTCTTGTGGTAACTAAGCAACTCCACAGCATTACTTGTATGTGTGTATCTGTGACCACAATGGTCTCTTAGATGCACTTTGTGTCACTGGACAGTTGGTACTTGGGATTCACAGTTTCACACACTTACTGATGTCAGTACTTGAAATTAACAAGAATACCTGCCTTTCTAAATGAAGAACATCCATTTATTGAAACATAAAGCGACCTTCAATATGGATCGTAAAACAAACTTCACAATGTCTCTGATTTGCTGTCTGCCTTTAAACCAATTACTATCCTGCGAATTTGCCATCTCAGCTTTAGAAACTACACCTGCTTGTTGTTTCCTTTGTTCTATATGTTTTTTATGTTTTATCTGCGCTATATATTGGGTGTCTCTGTTCTTAAAATCAATTCGAGCAGTTGATTCTAACTCACCATGGACCTGTTTGTATCTCCTTAAACCTAGTGCAGGAAGCATGGTTTACCCAACCTCATGCTTCGAATAAGCTGATTCAACTGTAAGTCACAGTTTTCTTCTTTGTAATAACCAAATTTAAGGTAGCCTGAGTGGCAGTGCAATCAAGTTAAAAGGATCCAGACAGGCGTAAGTAATGTACTTTTGTGTTTAAAATTGTCTTTTGGCCAAACATGCAAAGGAATTATGCCATTGGAACATTGCCAATTATATGTCAATGATGTTGCTATTGTTGTTGCTGCTGCTGCTGTTGTTTTAGATTTCGGTGGTCAAGTGGTGGTTGTGATCTATATGCTTCTGTTGTCCTTTCAAGATTTATGGACTGGAATGTCACCTCTCGCGCTCATTTTTTTTTTCCAGGCGAAGCATACATTCATAAACTGATAAACTCTTGTTTGTACTGTCCAATTCTACATATTGTTATGATAAGATGTTTCTGCTTGTAGGCCCAGTTCAAGATGTTGTCAGCAACATTGATGGCCTGCTTCTTTGCAATCACAACTCCAGCCGGCATTGGGATTGGGATTGCAGCATCATCTTTCTACAACCCAGCCAGTTCGAGGGCTCTGGTTGTGGAAGGCATGTTAGACTCGGTCTCCGCTGGCATTCTTGTTTATATGGCCCTGGTCGACTTGATCGCTGCAGATTTCCTTAGCAGGAGGATGAGCTGCAATTTCCGCCTCCAGATCACATCCTATTTTGCACTCTTCCTTGGGGCCGGCTTGATGTCTTTGCTAGCAATCTGGGCGTGAACATCCCCTCTTGCAATCTGGGCATGAGCAGGCCCTTGGATTTTTGTGAAATATGATATAGAAGGTAATTGTTTTATGCAATCATTCTTTGTTGAGAAGCCCAAGAGAAGGGAAGATACAGGTGATTGGTTCTCTTTGTCAATTTCTTCATTGTAAGATTGCTTTCTGCTGTTGTAAACAACGTACAGAACTTATGTATGGGCAACTATCTAATGCTAAATTGCGGGCCTTTCTGTGTTTATGCTAGCATCACCGAAATGGTAGTATTATCAAATTTATGTTCATGAATAATGGTCCCTGGTTCAGCGCTGATTCAAGTAACAATCAGTAGGGTTTTTTTTTTTTTTTTCTATTTTTCTATTTTTTTGGTAACCCAGTAGGGTTTATTTGATAGTAAGAATTTGAGATATTTTTGTCAGAAATTCTACCGCTTTGGTTGTAAAATGCCAATCTCAGCAAAGCATTAGGAATCTCAGGATTTAGAGCATTTTGTTGAAGACTTTTTTCCCTCTCTGGTTAAAAAAAAAAAAAAAAAAACACTAATGCTTTGGATCGATCCTGGGTGATCCCTAACCACTTAATTTTATTTAACAAGGTGATCTTTGGCAAGTCTAGTTTGTCTAGTTTCTGGGTCTATTCGACTGAAGACTAATCCAAGCAGACATTTTGAAAGAAACAGGAACAAGAAATGAGTTTGTTTGATTTGCTTAGACGGGTCAATCTCTCTCATGGATCGCTTTAGTTGAAACAGGATTTGAAATTCATCTTCATCTTCATGTTTTTTTTTTTGGATGGGGGTCTCTCTCTGATGAATTGTTAGATGTCTTCTAGTGGTCTCCCTCGTGTGCTTTTTTTTGCTCAGTGGCCAAGTTGTGGAGGAGTAAAGCGGCCCACAAGGAATTGATCCCCAGTGGGAGTCTCCCTCATGTGCTTTGCTTCTTGAAACCACTTGCACATTTCCTCATTCTTGGTAACTATTTCCATTTCTTAACTCTATGTTCTTCTAATCTCACTCAAAGGTTTCATGGCATGGCTGAGACCACAATGACCCACTTGGGAGGAGTTCGAAAGGGTTAATTTGGACTAATTTTGAATGTGGCCCCTAAGATCAATGGCAAAAGATGGTCTTGATGGGTGTATGTTTGGTTGATTTTTCATTTCTGGGTTGAGAATTTGGGGATTTTGTTGTTGTGGCTTTATTATTAGCATTTTGAAAGGATGCATATTATATTTCTAAATGATCTATAGAACTTGTTTTTTTTTTTTTTCCCTTATTTTAATTCGACAATGGAACACACACCATTTGATACAGTGGCTGGAAGATCTTAATCCAGTAGATGAATTATAGGCTTGTCAACTCAAATAAATGTAGAGTATTTTTTGACCTTGGGTTTGTAGAGGTGGGGCCACGGTTGGTGATTCAAACTGTGGATATGATTGGCAATCTCTTCTATTTACAAGCCACCAAATGGAGGATTAGTATTTTCTTTTTTTTAAGAAAATACAATTACCAAACAATTTGTGAGTGTGCCAACCAAATTTTATAATAATTTTTTTTTGGAAAAAGATAACAAATGCCCTTGAGATAAACTCTTATTTCTATGTTTATCAAATACTGTTTTTAAAATAGATTGAATTGAATGAGACATACTGTAAACCCCAAAGGCTAGCTCAGTGCTTAGGACTACGGTTTGCACCCGGAGGTTGTAGGTTCGAAATTACACTACGGGGGTTATCCGGCTTCCCTCTGGGCCCGGAGGAATTAGTCAAGTCCGAAGTGTTGGAAACCCTTTGATAACAAAAAAAAAAAAAAAAAAAAACAGAAAAAAAAGTAAAAGACATACTGTCGGTCTTACTGAACAGTCAATTTGTGAAATGATATAATGAGGCAGTTTCATTTTAAATAGATCTATTTTAAACAGATCAAATTTTTTCAGAGCCATAAGTATTTGAAATTTTCTGACAGCACTTATCAACCAGATCCCATGTCATTGAGTCAAAATCATTCCTAGCCAATGCTCCATTGACTAGTGTGCCCACAATTTACAGATTATAATGAATTCACGGGCCATTCAGGTGAACATTTTCGGGCTATTTTCAGATGTTTGTCTCAATGGTTTTGTAGTGCACTGCCTGGGACTTAAATCATTTTTGTCTTGCCGAGGTTTAAACCTTAGGTTGAAATCATCATCTGGTCATGGTCGGACAAATGACTGTACATACTCTCATCATAAAGCCAATGGGGCATCTTTAGCATTTCATCTAATAGATGCAATAGGACAATTAAACTATTAGGGGTTGTTTGTTACATGTGCAAATGGCTCCCATGTATAATAGTTAATATATTATTACGTTTGATTGCTCTTATTTACACATGTGGTATGTAAATGAGATGTAAAAATGATATATAAGTAAGGTCATTTACATTATGAAAGTTTTCTCTTTTACACCCCTTCATAGAAGTCGGTAGTGTGTGGGGAGATTTTCAAAGCTCCAAGATTACGCTAATCATGGCCATCAGATGGGACTAAGCATTCTCACGTGCCATCCGCGTGGCACCAGACTCACCTCGGCTACCAGGACAGAGGCCTCAGCCGAAGTCAGGCAGGCCCTGGCCGCTAGCGCCGAGCTCGGCTACCCAGGTGCCCACCTCGGCTAACAGCTTGACCTCGGCCAAAGGAACCGGGACGAAAGCCGAAGCAAGAGAGAATCCCCACTAGCGCCCTTCGCCCGCCACGTAATCAGACACGTGGAGGAATAGGGGCGCGAGCCAGTGAGACAGATGCGACATCCAGCCGTCCACAATCTTCGCCAAATCACTGACAGGGCGGCATCCAGCGGCTGAAGCCAAATCAGGGCAAGGCCCGAAGGTGGATCCGATGGTACCTCTACCGCCAAAGGCGTCCAACATGATTTGGCCCAACATGACGCATATTAAATGCGATGTCGGCTGATCCGACTGGCATTAAATGCAAAGTGGGCTGGAATGGACCGCATTTATTGCTTTGTGGGCTGATAGAGACTTCCCTATCAAATCATGGGACCCACGCCAAAATATCATCCAAGATATTGTCCAGTTCTCTATAAATAGAACCCCCATTTCACATGCAAGGTACGCAACCCATACTTGAGAGTCATTACTCTGCCTCTCTTCTTCCTCTCCTTCCTTTGTTCCAGTTCACTTACTGACTTAGGCATCGGAGAGCCTTGCGCCGCTCAGGCCAGGGTCATCTGACCGTTTGCTCTTCTCTTTCAGGCTTTGAGGTAGGATATCATCTTCTTCATTTGGATAAGTCTTGTAAGGCACCTCGATTATTGTGAGTCATATTTTTCTGCACCTACAGGTAGTATAGTCTCTTATACGGTGATTACATTCTTGTAAGCCCCATCAACCACCTTTATATTTTTTCTTATTCTTGTGAGCTCCATATTTGTAATCTAAGTTGTTCTTGTTTATTGAACCAATAAACCCCAAAACTTTGATGCTGATTATATTAAATCATAGATTTTGAATAACTTATGAAGTCCCAACATTTAGATCTGATCGTGGGCCTCTAATTGATGATCCAAGCTATTTAAGATTTTTGTATTAACTTTAAATATAAGACTTTTGGTTTCATATCATAATTCTTCATAGATTTTAAGAAATTTGCAAAAAAATTTTAAAAAAAAATCCAAATGCATTTAAAACTATTGGATGTACTCATTTAATCATGTGAAAATAATGATTTTGACAAACATGGTAATGCATTTCACATGTGTAACAGTTGTATATATGACATTTATATATGTAAATCTTATGTGATAGGCAAACAACCCTTGAGGACCTGTGAAGCAATAATCCTTGGAATCAAAACATGGTGAATCTTGGAAATTGATCCAAATGGATATATCATGAATTAATATTGGTGAATTCCTGGAAATTGATGTTACTAGAATAAATCTAGGATGATTTTTTTGCGTAATTAATTGAGGAGGGTTATTCTGTATAAAACATGATGTTGCCAATCTGTTTTCCAGCAAAAAAGGGTGTTATTAGTAAATGGTTGAAATTCTCAAAACAAATTGATTGATTTACATTCAAAATATGGTTTGGTCGAAAATCGAAATCGAAGTTACAGGCTTATTTGGGCCCCTGATAAGAATTATGAACCGTAATCAAATTCAAATCTTAAGGTTTGCGTTAAACCCCAAACTCAAATTTGGGTCCTGTAATCCTTATTGGGCTAAGACCTTGACTAATTTGGATCCAGGCATTAACACGACAGATTGGCAACATGCCACATGCCTCCAGTGAAGAGCAAATGCATTGGTACAGTACAAACTCCGAGGAAGAGGAAGGTTAGTATATATAGCAGGTAAAGCTAGAAAGGAAAGTTGGTGAAGCTAACACCACCTAACTGGAACCCACCACCCTTCATTATATACTTCAAATCCCTTGCAATTAAAGATGCCTTCACTCTGCCTAGTTTGTTGCCTTGGGCTGCTGTGTTCTCTCATTGCATGGAATTTTCTGTGTCACGTGGTTTGAGTACTTGGATGTTGGATCCGATCAACCCATGTGATGGTGAGATCTAACTTCCTTTTGTTAAAAAGGATAAATGCATGAAGGGGATATGTTTGGTGGGGCTGACCAACCCCTTGTCTCACCCTTCAGTGGATGTCACCATTGTAGAAAACCTTATCCCCATCAATTTCTTGTACCAAACAGTAGAAACAGAAAAAAAAATAATAATTAAGACTTCATTGCTATTTCTTGAAAATGAATTAGCTGTGGAAATGAAAGTGCTTGATAAACTGTCAAGCACAAATATCCCACCACCCCCCAGAAAAAAAAAAAAAAAAAAAGAGTTTCTCAAAACAAAGTACAAATCCCCCCCGCCCCCCCGCCCCGCCCCGCCCCGCCAAAAAAAAAGTTTCTCAAAACAAAGTACAAATTTAAAAAAATTATTCTCAATATTTCTGCATCATTATATTAGACCCAAATTGACCTAAAGATAATATATTACTTTCAATAACATATGATCAAGGGTATAGACTTTGGAACCATCTCATGAAGATATAGGAATATAGATTTTATATCAACTATTTTAATTAAAAATTTCACAGGAAGAATTATGAAAGAATGACTTCAGCAAAAAGGAATTTTTTCGCAATGATACTAGACAAAGACATTCAAAGTTCAAATCAGAAACTGTGGATAGGTAACTGCCAAAATGATGGAAAGATAGAATTCTGACAGAAAAACTTGTTAATTACTTCAGTAAGATCTATGTTTTCTTTTTAAGTACATCAAACATTCCAATCAATGTTATTTTCTTTGTGATTAATCAGTGTGCTAGCTGTAGATGATGTGACCCACAATTCTCATGGTTGGAAGGAGATCATAACTTGTTTCCTATCATGTCTCCATTTGAGTCTTTGGAACTAAGTTGTGCTGCATTCAGTTTACATGTAACAGTGAGAGGATCTGGCTCTCATGTAGATTTCTTTTTATGAGAGAGAGCAATTCTACATTCCACTCATCACATGGGAAATTAAGATCATCTCTCTCAAAGAAAATCTGGGCATTTTTTTTTTCCTTTTTATGTGAAAAATATTTCCCACCAAATGATAGAAAAAAGAGTTACATGGAAAATCACGATAATTTTCCTCTCTATACCATGGATTCCTCCATCACACAAATGCACACTTGATCCCTATTAGAGTCACTGAGTATGACAAAGAACAAAACCACTGGGTTAATTAGGAAGATCTAGAGGGCGTCTAATTTTTCACATTAATTATGGGTATTGGAAGCAGAATATATAGTCCAGAGTGGGGCCCATCTTTTAAAAACTCAATCCTTCCACAAGTTCTAGTCCAATTGTAATAAGCTTTGGCTGATGAAAATCAGCAGGTTATGAGGCCCATTGTTGAGTTTTTCACATGTATTTTATATAAAGATTAACTTTCTTTTGTCAGTTTTTTCCAAGATAATTAACATGGCATATGTGATCTAACCTAGTCACTTGACTCAGCAACCTATGGAACTGAATCTGAATTTTCAGGATTTCAAACACTGGCAAAAACCTCATACATGTCACCTGTCGGTGTGGATGTTCAAGTGAATCAAAAAGCATACATGTTTGAGGTGGCCCACCTTAGATTTGGATGCTCTAGAGGGGAGAATATAGCCAATGTTTTTTGTCGCTTTTCTTGGAAAGTTGATGCGTTCCATATTTTACAATCTATTTTTAGCCATACATCAGGCAGATTTCTATGACAACCCATGCATGAGGTCCCATCAATATTAACTAGTTTGGGCCGCCAAATATAAGGCCACTGTTTCCGAAGTTGATATTGTTGTGGAAAATGGGTCCAGATCTTATGTAGATTTGGCTCAAGCAGATCAACAAGAAATAGTACGCATGGCTTTTCTTTTGTTTTTATATACAGCGCGCAAGGTATATGTAGTTTAGTCATCTAATAAAAATCAAATTTTAGTAACCTTGTCTGCTGTCCAATCTAAGAATTTTGAGGTGGATGATAATGAACATACAGCTTTTGTGTGGACTGTTCCAACCAATGACATTTAGGTTAGACGACTAGCAACATTTGAGAGATCATTTAAGTTCTGATTATGATTAATCACAAATCTTGTTGCATCTAGTAGGGCAGTGATCCACAGTAAATAAGTTTGCATCTAGTTTAATGTAATGAGAGCTAGTTATATTATAAGGTCTAGAACAAACAGCTTCAACTTTTAAGTTTTAATTTATAATTAGTCAGTTTGGTAGAATTCTTAAAAAAAACTCCGATTTCATGGTAGGGTGTTTGGTAATAGTCCATTAGAGCTTATTTATTTTTAATAATTTTATTGGAATTTGAATCTAAATAGTTTGAAATGCATCCATTTTCATACTCTTAAAGTTGAGTGGGTTGATTATTAGTCCAGCCCAAAGGGTTGGGAACCCTCCAATAGCAAAACAAAAAAGAAGAAGATTATAAGTCCCCCACATGAGTAACAACAAGAATATAAAACTCTACTTCTGCCTTCTACTGCTTGAGACAAAACAATACTAATAAAAAAAAGGGTCCTTTTTTTACTTATTTCTTAAGAGGCTGAAGCTCTATTTTTAATCTATGATAAACACAATTAAATGTTTTACAATATATTCTAAATGCTAAATAAGCTCTAAAATACAAAACAAGAGCTTATTCTTGAAATCCCAAATGCCCTCAATATAGAATGAGTGGTGCTATTGGCACCACACTTTCTTCTCTTCCCACCGCGGAAAAAAAAAAAATCTTTTCTTAAACTACCCCTCCCCCTTTTTTCCCTCCTCCTCCTTCTCCCCCCTCCTCCTCCTCCCTCAACCCACCCTTCCTCTCCCAGCCTCCACCCTTCCTCTCCCAGCCTCCCCCCAGTCGCCGGCGGGGAGGGAGCCCCGGCCGGCAGCCGGCTGGCCTCCCTCCCCCTTTCCCTCTCTCCCTCTTCTTTCCCTCTCTCCCTCTTCTTTCCCTCTTCTCCCTCTCTCCCTCCCTCTCCTTCCCTCCCCTACTCTTCTTCTCCCTCCCCCTCCCCTCCCCCCAGTCGCCGGCGGGGAGGGAGCCCCGGCCGGCTGGCCTCCCTCCCCCTCTCTCCCTCTCCCTCTTTCTTCCTCTCTCCCTCTTCTTTCCCTCTTCTTCCTCTCTCCCTCCCTCTCCTTCCCTCCCCTACTTTCTTCTCCCTCCCCCTCCCCCTCCCCCTCCCAGTCGCCGGCCGGGGGGGGGGGGGGGGGGGGGGGGGAGATCGGCTGCAGCAGGCGACCTGCTGCAGCCCGATCTCCCCCCCCCGGCCGGCGACTGGGAGGGGGAGGGGGAGGGGGAGGGAGAAGAAAGTAAGGGAGGGAAGGAGAGGGAGGGAGAGAGGGAGAAGAGGGAAAGAAGAGGGAGAGAGGAAGAAAGAGGGAGAGGGAGAGAGGGGGAGGGAGGCCAGCCGGCTGGGGGCTTCGCCGCCGCCTGCCGGCCGATCTCCCTCCCCGCCGGCGACTGGGAGGGGGAGGGGGAGGGGAGGGGGATGAGGGTGGAGGCTGGGAGAGGGAGGAAGGAGGAAGGAGGAGGGAGGAGGAGGAAGGGAAGAGAGGGAGGAGGGAGGAAGGGTAGTTTAGGAAATTTTTTTTTTTGTCTTGTAGTGCGGTGGGAAGAGTAGAAAGTGTGGTGCCAATAGCACCACTCTATAGAATCCATGCTAGGGCCTACAAATAAAACCTTTATTTGAATTTGTTGGGTTTGGATTGCTACGATTTAGAGCCTGGGTTAGGTGCATTGAAAAATGTTTTACAAAGTCAAGTTCGTTTTAAATGGGTTCGCTTTGCACATATGCGAACCCAACCTGGACTGCTTGGGGAATCACAGGGAGTTGCTACCGCTCTTGTAGGCCCCCGTCAGGGATCGATCCCTGGTGGGTGGTTTCCAATTACCTCTTGCGGCCACTGGGCCAACTCAGCAAAGACAAAAAAAAAAAACTTGGAGTACTGCTTGAGTTGGACTCCTACCTGCAAACTTGGATTGGCAATTTTGGATTCGACCCAACATAACAACCCAATCCCACTTGGCAATCCATAATTTGGGTTGACCCTTTACGTGGGATCAGATCCACGAACCTAATTACTAGATGGGTTGGTTTGGGGTTAAACCCACATATGTTGCCCAAAACTGTCAACCTAACTTGTACCCTTTCATCGGAGTTGAAAATGGGTCTTATATATTAGACCCCATCAATTGAGGCTATGAAAAGCTTAATTGCGTCCAGGTTTATTTTCACTGCCCTGACCCAAAACTGAACAAGCGGGCTCTTAATTTATTTTTATACTTTTTCTCGTGAAAAAACGATTACACCGCCAAAGAATATTGGATTGAAAAAAAGCACCATTGCTCAATTTTGTTAAACGTGTACTTAACATTTCAGGACCCACTGCACCCCTCATCCAGTAAGAAACAAGATTGTGGCAATTGAGGAAAAGCAACGGCTGTGCTGTGGCCACATTTTCTCATGAAATTCTATTGCACTGAACACTAGAAAGAGACAGCCACAGAAATGCAGGATGCTTTTCCGCTGGAATTCCGCGGAAATGCTCCTGAACAACATTTTCCAAGGAAATTAAGAATGGTTTTTAAGGAAAATGACTTTATTTTTGTTCCTTGTGAACATTTTTCATTGATTTCATTAAAGAACCAGTCTTTAGAAAAATGTGTTGCTCAGTTACTGCACCAAATAACAGAAACTGTAAGAAAAATTGAAACCTTTCATGATTCATTTTCACCAGAAAAGTTAAAAACACCCTGAAAGTAAATGCTAAATAACCCATACTGCACTCAACTTTTCTGGACTCAACTGAGTCAACTCAAGTTAAAGGCACTGAGTCAAATGAGTAGTGCCAAATTTGTTAAAGGAGAAATAGAAGAAAACCAAACTCCCTTTACCAAAAAAAGAAAAACAAACTCAGTCAAACTCATTGAGTCAATGATATAATCCCCTCCATCACCATGACATGAGCTAGAATTTTGAAGATGTGGATGTCAGTGGAAAGAGAAGAGCATTGGCTGAGTGCTTAATGACCAGACCCCACTATCCAATGCCAATCTGCAATGTGAAATCAACTCACTTGCTGAAATCAGTCAATGCAATATACTCCAAATCAAAGCTCTCATCAATGTAACCTCTGCTAATTTAACCCACATCTAACATCTCTCTCTCTCTCATTTCATTTTAATTCCCTGCATCCAAACTGTTGAAACAGGAAACAGTCCTTTGCATGGCAATTTTAAAGCTCTGCAATTTCCATGGCTTACTCTTCTCTAGCTAACATTTATGTTTTCTCCAAACTTCAACTGGGGCTCTCTGTAATCTCCTTTTTATGGCCTTTTTTGTCCTGTTAGTGGGTATTCCTGCATCTATCTTCAGGTTCTAGACATGGGTTTTGTTTGTTTTTCTTTCTTGAAGAAAACCCATCGCTTGCTTCAACTGGTTCAGTGATTTATGGGCGATTGCATCTCCATTTTTTTTTTTTATTATTCTGGAGAATGGGTCGGAAAGTAGTTTTTCTGGTGGCTTTTCTCTCTCTCGTCGGTTCCTTTGTTCGTGGATCCAGAGGTAATGGTATTAATCTGTGTACATCTATGAAAAGTTTTCTTCTTGATTAGTATATGTGTATTTCTATGAAACGTTTTAGGGGATATTGATTTAATCTGGTTTAAGACAGTTTAGGTCGACCTGAAGATGTTGTAATGGTCTATGATTTTTCAGTAATTAATTAAATTCAGGGATTGGAATTAGGAAAGTTCTAATGATATTACTTGTTATTATTCTCCTTTAATCCATAGGAACTGATACAATAGAAACCAGATTGGATGGGGATCCAGTTCTGCTTAAGTGTATTTGATCTCTGCTTTCAGTTGTGTAATATCAAACGCAAGAAATGAGAATAAAGTTTTATTCTTTACTCCGAAGTGGGACTTATACTCTCCTAGTTCAGTTTTTTCTGTTGTTGATCTGTAAGTTCAGACTCCGAATTATCTTGTGGTGACTGCACTAAAATCAATTGGAGCCCTTATAGACTCCCAATTGTGTCAGGCAGCCTCAATGCTTTTCCATGAGAGTTCTTTTCTGTAATCATTCAGGCTAAGATCAGAAATGATCTATATGTGGGATCTAGAAGGGTGGAAGAAGAAAATACATGCAGTTTTTTTTTGTTACATAGACATATTAATTGATTCCTCCTGTACCTCCCTCTTTTTTTCTGAGATGGTAACGTGACTATATTTCAAAAAGAATTACAAGGAACAGGCAAAAAACTTAATGACACCTAACTGATTGCAAGGGGGAAAACCTGAGCTCCCACCCCTACAAAAAGTAAAGAGTAAAACTACATTTCTGTTGCAAATCAGCAAATAATTTGTGATTTGGAAATATCCAAATAAGCCAGTATTTCCCAGGTGAAATTGATTTTGATGACCTTTTGAAATTGATTTTGATGGCTGGCATTCACCTAAGTTAATGTTGCTACTTACTACTATAGGCCACCATGAATGCACCCAAGCATATCAAATGTAGCATCCCGGGATCCTCACAATCTGAGGGTCTCGAACATTCAAAAAGCATTTCAATTGGAATACTAGATTCTTCCTTCTACTGCTGGGCTATGTAACAAAACCCCCATGTGGGACACATGTCAACACTTGCTGCATTTATGCTTAGTCTTGTATTTAGCAGTATTTATTTAATTTATATGGTTCTAATGTAACTCTGTTTATTTAGATAAATTTGTGTATGTTGTATGCACTTATAAATTTAAACTGCAATTATTTGATATCACTACACAGGTGTTCAAAAGTTGAATTTTCCTTGCCCAACCATGTCCAACACCTTGCATCCGTCTTCTAACAGTCAGAGACATCTGTGGCCAAGTTTACATATAATGCCATTTTCATTTTTGTATATGCGAGTCTAGTGTTGTGAATTGTGATTGATTTGGATTTGTTGCTGTATGATGATGCGATTCTGCTGCTTCTTCAATACTATTTTCTTCCTCATCCAAAATAATATAAATAAAATCTCAATTGCTCCAACATAAAAAAAATCAACTGTTTATCACCTACAAAAGACTCTTGAGAAAATAAAATTTTGATATGTTAAGCTTTTTAGTGTTAAATTCATGAACTTGATTGTTTACTTGCCTGCAGCTTCATCTACTGTGGCGCCCCCCACACCACATGAAGTCATCAAGCTGCCGGATAATGCATCTACTCTGCCCATACTGTTACACAGGCCACCATCAAGGAATCGGGCTCGGAGTCCTGCACCTGTACCTGCACATTTAATCTCATTTCACAAGCATCATGCAAGAAAAAAACCCAGCGGTCCTCTTGCACCTGCACCTCTACCCCCAATCTCATTTCACAAGTATCATGCAAGGAAAAGATCCAGCGGCCCTGCATCTGCACCCTCTCATTTGTTTCCTCCGCCTTCCTACCAACAAGGTTGGATTTGAGCTCAAACTACCATCAACTGAAATGATATTTGTAAGGAAAAGTCATTATAGTCATCCATTTAAGGATTATTAAGATATCTGATAAGACTATACAGATCCTTAAAAGTAGGAAAGTTCTTTCGTTATTTGTGTTATCTTCTTGGTTTAGTGGTAATGTTTATATCCTTGTTTCAGTCGAGTACATAAAACTGATTCTCAATCGATTCCGTTGTTGTTATAATATTGAACTGTGACTGGTATGTGAACATTTGGATAACTTAATTCAGGTGAAGTGCTTCTTCCTTCATATCCCCAACTGTAGACACAAACCACATGGTCTGCCACCCTTGGATCAAGGTGGTTCACAGTTCATGTTTGAGTGCTGTCACGGTTTTTAACTGAAATTGTATTATTTTATGCTTTATATGGGTGTAACAGTGTAACTAAAGTTGCAAGCAGTTTGCAAATCATGACTGAATGGAATGGTCGTCCATTTTGATGTGCTTTGAGGTAAAACCAGATTCACCCTTAACTTTTGGCTCTATTTCTTCTTTGTAGGCCCTTCTCTTTCTCCCATCCAATCTCCCCTTTTCTCCAAAAACTGGACAGGGAGCAACTGCACCTTCATCATCAGTTACAGTTCCATCCCACCCATTCCAAGGTATGAAATAGCCTAAATAGTTCAGTATGTTCTGTTTCAACTATTTTGTTGAAAGTAGTTCATAGTCATGCAAATTGTATCTTTCCAGGGCCTATTTATTCCCCCACTATCTCTCCATCTGGGTCTTTTACAAGGAAGAGATTTCGAGCATTACCACCTCCGCCACCTAATCACGGTATATATTCGGGACTCTATTTTTCTGGCTAGTTTCTGGAGTCTGTTCTGTTGTCATCATGTATTTTTATGATGTTCTTCTTCAGAATACAGAGAGGGATTTGGTTTGATGATTCAGGCTGTCAGTTAGATATGCTCCATTATGGATAGAACTTGTCCCATAGTTATATCATGTGATGGGACAGTTAATAATTCTAACACTTTGAACAATAACATTCAAATAGGATATTATAAAAGAAATACTGCACTGGTCATTTAATGGAAATGAGCCAATGGTTAGTAGGATAAGATCTTAGCATGGTCATTTCCAAATTTTCAATTTTTTTTTTTTTTTATAATTTTGGTGAAGCAACAAAAGAGATATTTTGAATGTGACAGAGACCTGAGCATAAATATCGTAGTCAACAAGGTAATGCACAGCAGCTCTTAAAGATTAAAAAAAAAGAAAGAAAAGAAAAGTGAGGGCAATTGATGTGTTCTTAATGGCTCAATGATTGCAAGGGGCCCAGGTCTCCATGGGTGCGTGGCATCAACTTGAATAAGTCATGGTTCCATTTCTTTCTATTATTCTGTTTAAGTTGTAAGTGTAACTAGCTTTGAGGATGTTGTTACTAGCTTTAATGATGTTTCTTAGGAAGTAGTTTTTTCTTTATACCATTGCACCAAGTGCTATAAGTTGGTGTCCATGAAGTAATGAAAGATATCAGTTGGTTTGCTTTTTCATAGGAGGCTGGTTTCCCTCGAAGAAAACCATCATCTCACTTACTTTTCATTTGCACTAATCCATCTTCTCTGCCAGAACCTCTGTACCCACTCCAACTTCACAATAGCTAGGGGAAGGAGAGGTAGGGTTCGAGGAACCAACTCTACACCAGGGACTCATCTGGCTCACAGAACCCACTCAACACCAGTAGCACCCATCAGCAATGACGAAGAACCATCTAAAAAGAATATAAATGTAAAGATTCCAGCCTTTTAGAAGTATGCTTGTACATTCCCCCTCTTTGGATATGGGGAAAAGAATCATTATCCATGGAAATATAGGGGACTTCATTAACAATATCAGGTTATTTCCAAGGAGATGGAGCCAATCTTTGAGCCCACCTTGTAGGACATTTAAAGTTAGCCTCTATAATGGGCCTTCACAAGAATGCAAGAACAATCTTGCATTCTCTTTGATTCCAAAATTTCAGCCCTGTTTTGAATCACCAAACATCTGTTGGACTCAAGAAAGCATGTAAGACCTCACCGGGGTTTATCAAGTGCATTGCCATCTGTATTCAGTCTCTTCTGACCTGGTCTAGGCTGGATGCCCACATCCAACCTTCTTTATGGTGTCAGCTATTCTTTAATCACCATTTCCCATCTACTTTCCACCTCCAATATGTAGATTGGGTCCAAAGAATCCTGACCTTTGATTGCAATCATGGAATCTAAAACCAGTCCAACTCACTTGGAGAGTATCAACCTGATCAGATATAAAACCGAGATGATGTTTCAATCACCAATAAATGCCCCAAGCAATGAGATCTTGATTATATAAATCTTCTAACAATCCAACAAATTTGAACACAACCAAATTGAGCACCAGTGTTCTCAGCCATGCCACTATACAATGTAATAACAAGCCCCATTTCAAAAAAAAAAAAAAAAAGATGAAGAAGAAGAAGAAAGAAAGAAAGAAATAAGAAGATTAGAAAAGGTAACATTGGGAAGAAAGTTTTGCTATGGTTGTTCAAACAGCTTTGCCTAGAGGTACATCAGACCATAGGCCTATAAAGCTTAGCTCTAATGAAGTTGATTGGGGTCCAAGACCTTTTAGGTTTGAGAATTGCTGGTTATTGCATAAAGACTTTTTACCGTTAGTCAAAGGTTGGTGGGAGCAGTCTGATGTGCAAGGTTATGCGGGTTTCAGGTTAGTGAAAAAACTTCAAATTCTCAAAGGTAAGATCAAGGTGTGGAATAAAGAGGTGTTTGGGAGGCTTGAAGCTTCTAGAATTTCAGCAGTCAAGGAGATTGAGAAGTGGGATTTATTAGAGGAAAATAGAGGTTTGAATCAGGAAGAGAGGGAGGCCAAGGGAGTTTTTGTCAAAAAAATTTGGGATCTGGACCGTTTGGAGGAAATCTCTTGGAGGCAAAAGTCTAGAGCTCTGTGGTTGAAGGAAGGGGACAGGAATACCAAGTTTTTTCATCGAGTAGCTAATGCTAGAAAAAGGATAAATTTCATTGGTAAAATTCGAAGAGGTAACAGTTTCACCAGTGTGCCTATTGAAGTCAAAGAAGGGATTGCTTGCCACTTTGAGAGTTTGTATTCAAGTGAAGTCTTTCCAAGGCCTACCCTAGATGTGATGTCCTTCCTTGTTTTGTCAGATAGTGATAAGAGGTGGTTGGAAGGAGAGTTTGACGAAGAAGAGATCAAAGCAGCTTTGGTTGAATGTGGGGGAGATAAGGCGCCAGGGCCGGATGGTTTCAATTTCTCTTTTCTTAAGGCGGCTTGGGATGTAGTGAAACGAGACTTCGGCGACATGTTGTCAGAGTTTCATAGGAGAGGTAGATTGAGCAAAGAGATCAATGCAACTTTTCTGACTCTAATTCCGAAAGTTCTCAATCCTGATGATCTGAGGGAGTACAAACCTATAAGTTTGGTGGGCTGTGTGTACAAGTTGTTGTCAAAGATTCTGGCAAATAGGTTGAAGAAGGTCTTGCCATCTATTATAGGCCCTTTCCAAGGGGCTTTTGTGCAAAACAGGCAAATCCTTGACGGAGTTCTTATTGCTAATGAGCTCATTCACACCCGAAAACAATCTAAGAAAGCAGGGGTTATCTTCAAAGTAGATATGGAAAAGGCATATGACCATGTGGAATGGGGCTTTGTGGATTACATGTTAAGGAGGTTTGGTTTTGGGGGAAGGTGGTGTGCTTGGATTCAGGAATGTATTTCATCTCCTTCTTTCTCTGTCTTGGTCAATGGTTCTCCTTCACGCCTGTTCAAAGCTTCTAGGGGGCTTAGACAAGGTGATCCTCTCTCTCCCTTCCTATTTACCATAGTGGTGGAAGCTCTCAGTGCTCTACTGTCCAAGGCCAAGGAGTGTGAGATCTTGGAAGGCTTTGAGGTTGGCAGAGGGGTAGAAGCTATTACTCACCTTCAATTTGCAGATGATACCATTTTGTTTTGCTCTACAAGATGGGAGGAGGTTGTAGTCTTAACGAGGATTCTCAGGTGCTTTGAGCTTTGCTCAGGTTTAAAGATAAGTCTTTCCAAGAGTCTAATGGTGGGGGTTGGGGCGACGGATGAAGAGATTCAGACTTTAGCATCTAAGTTTCACTGCAAATCTGGTAAATTGCCTTTGCTTTATCTGGGTTTGCCTATTGGGGGCAAAGTAAGATCTAAAGAGGTGTGGAATCCAGTGGTAGAAAATTTCAAGAGAAAATTGTCTATGTGGAAAAGAAATTATCTTTCCTTAGGAGGAAGAGTCACCTTAATCAAAGCTTCCCTATCTAATTTGCCAGTTTATTATATGTCCTTGTTGCGTATGCCGGTGGCAGTCAAAGAGAAGTTGGACCGTTTAAGGAGGGACTTTCTGTGGGGAGGGAGGAGTGACAAAAGGAAGTTGCATCTTGTTAAGTGGGAGGATGTGGTTAGGTCTAAGGCTGCTGGGGGATTGGGGTTGTGTAACTTGGAATTTAAGAATTTGGCTCTTTTGGCTAAGTGGTGGTGGAGGTTTGGGGATGAGAGGGAAACTTTATGGAGGAGAGTTATTAGAGCTAAATATGGAGAAGATATTTGGGGTTGGGAGCCTAGTAGAGTTCCTAGCCATCGTTTGTCGGGTCTATGGGATAATATTATGAGGTTTGGAGATCTGTCTTTTGCGGGGGGAGAGTTATTTAGGAGGGGGGTTGGTTTCAAAGTGGGGGAGGGAAGTCGTGTTCGTTTTTGGGTTGATCATTGGGTAGGGCTGGGTCCTTTGTCCTTCTCTTTTCCTAGATTGTTTAGATTGGTGGTAAACAAGTGGGCCTTGGTCAAAGATTGTTATGTGGGTGAGGGGGGGTTTGGGTCTTGGGATGTATCCTTCAGGAGGGTCTTGCGTCCTTTTGAGGAGTCTGAGTTTGGGTCTTTGAAGAATCTTCTTTCTAACGTTTTCTTTTGCAGGGATGTTGTCGATTCTCGCATTTGGATGCCTTGCCCCTCCGGTGCTTTTTCTTGTAAGTCCTTTTATAAGGAATTGGAGGGCTTTCCAAGTATCAAAGCTTCAGCTTCTTTGGCTTGGTTAGGCTTGGCTCCTCCTAGGGCGGAGGCTTTCATGTGGTTGGCTTTATCCGGAAAAGTTTCTACGGCAGACAATCTCAGAAGAAGAGGGCTGACTTCAGTGGCTATTTCTAACATATGCGTGTTGTGTGGGAAGGTCAATGAGACGGTGGACCACTTATTTGTGCATTGCGAGTTCTCTTATTCTTTGTGGTGTAGGTTTCTAGTGCGATGTGGTGTTCTTTGGAGTCTCCCAAGGTCGTTGGTTGGGTTAGTTGAAGCGTGGAGGTTTTCTTCTTTTTTTGGTAGTGGTTTAATTCTCTGGAGGATTATTCCTTTTGCTATTTTGTGGTTAGTATGGAAAGAAAGGAACAATAGAATTCTCAGAGGGTCTTTGTTGCCCGTGGAAGAGTTAGAGCAATTGGTGGTGGTTCAAATTGCAAAATGGGCTTCCTTCAAGAAGGAGTTTGACGCTTCAAAAGTTTTTGGTGTGTTGCATAATTGGGAGGCTTCCTTATATTGTGGGGTGAAGAAGGTGAAAAAAGTGGTGCATTGGGCTCCTCCCAAAGTTGGGGTGTTGAAGTTTAATGTGGATGTGGCAGCTAAAGGAAAGCCTGGGCCAGCGGGCATTGGTGGGGTACTTCGCGATAGTGGAGGGCTTGTGTTAGTAATGTTTTCCAAGCATGTTGGGACTATGGAGTCTAATGAGGCGGAGGTGTTAACTATCCTTGAAGCTGTTCGAATTCTTGCCTCTTCCTCATTTAATTCAAGGTTAGAGGTGGAAAGCGATTCTCTCAATGCTATTTCGTGGGTATCTTCTTCGGCTGTCATTCCTTGGAGATTTCAATTTTACTTTAATAAGATTAAAGCTTTAGCTTCCTCGATTCAAGTAAAGTTTCTACACGTTGGGAGGTCGGCTAATGATTTTGCTGATTCGTTAGCTAAGTAAGGGGTGAATAGGTCTTCTAATTTGGTGGCTTTCATTGAGTGATGTTTCTTTGTCTTTTGCTTTTCCTTTTTCGTGGTATAATCATTTTATACCATCATGCTCTTTTTGTTTGTTCGTGTGGTTTCTTGTATCTGGCTTCCTCTTTTAATATAATTTATCGTTACTGATATAAAAAAAAAAAAAACACATTACAAGCCCTCATGGCCCATGAATATATATTACTTTAGAGGAGGTGTGATTTTATAAGGACTAACTATCACCTCTATTTGGGTTGGCGGCTAAAGGAAATGGCCACAAACTCTTCCATGATATGAATTTCAGATCTTAGGTGCTCTATGTTTCCAATATTTCTTCAACTAGAGAACTTGATTAATATGATAATCTTCAGCCAATGGGAAAAAAGGGTGAATCAGTTGTTGAGTAGGAATTAAATTCAGGCCCAAAACAAGATGGCCAAATCTTCGGTACCTCCATATCCCAATTTTAGCAAGGGTTTCAAACCCTAACTCAGCAAGCCTCATTCTCAAGTTCTTCTCGGATCCATAAAATATTAAAATGCTGAATGTCACTGATAATAAATCTCCCTTCTCATGTACCAGTTTTGGTTTTATAATAGCCTGTTACAAGAGTCTCAAAATTAGGAAAATCCCAAATCATAGAAGCAATAAAGAAAGAAAACAAATTATAATCATGATTTAACTCGGGCAAGTTTCAGTAACTTTTTACTAAAATCTTAACTAGAAAATTGCTCTTCTGGTGTGCAAGGAGTGTGGATAGTGGTCCCATAATCTAGAACATGTGGGCCATAGGTTCCCTTTCATGATTGAGCCTCCCGGCAGGTGGCTGCACCAGTGATCCCTATAACACCTTAGGGCCATTTGAACTCTGCAAGCCTAGTGCAGGTAAGTTGTCGGTTGACCTATAAATAACACTTTATCCATTTGGATAACCTGGGAAAGACAACAGCGTTGAACCACAGGAGAAGAATCGTGAGATTAAACAGTAGGCGCTACTTCAGAGAGAGAAAGGACTGAGGGATAGAGCACATAATGATGTAGAATAACAGGAGGAATTGGATACGCTTATTCTCGCTCAAGGTGCAACTTCTGAGGCTGGTTCAACCTTCGAATCCAACTGAAAGTCCATTTATTGTTGACTTGTATGATGGAGGGTAGTGATATTTTTCAGAGATTTTAGTTTCTATTCTGAAAATGGTCTGTCAACGTGGGCCCATCAAATGTATCTTAAAACCATGTGCTCCATTTACACAAACTTAAGGCCTAAGTATCCTATTGATATTACGAGATCTGAGGATCATACATTTCTTTACTTTCTTCTATTTAATTAGGAATGTCAATGGTTCCAACCTGAAAATTCTAGTTATAGGACCCTCTTTTTGGATCTGACTGATAGTAGGGTCTGGGTCAACTTGTGGCCATACCTGAATATCTAGTTACCCGAGTGATATGCATAAAAATACTAGATATTGAATTCAAATGTAAATCAATAAATAGTGTAATATATTTTATACAGCAATTGACATCCAAAGACCAGCATCACAGATGGTAGACACTTGACCTTGCAATCTAAAGGTCACTGTTTTGGGTCTAAGTGACCTACTTTTAATATAATAAAACACAGACACACATTTTTAGTTTTGAGTCAGGGGGTATGACGAGTCTGGTCCAGGTCTATTTCTGTCCATCCCTGTCTGACCCAGGTCGGGTATCATACCTTTAATGAGGTCCATGCTGAGTCTACCATGGACCCATACCGACCCTCAATATTTACATCGCGAGTTGTAATCCTATGCAGACAGCACATTCAGTGTCATAACATATAAGCTTGCAATAAAGAAATTTCTGACTGGTGAAGATTAACAGTTCTAGCTTTATCCATATGCAGAATGTTCAGAAGTGCCATGCACAGAGCCCTTGACAAACACCCCTCCAGGTTCACCTTGTGGCTGCGTTTGGCCAATGCAAGTTGGACTGCGTTTGAGTGTAGCGCTGTACACATTTTTCCCATTGGTTTCAGAGCTTGCCCAAGAAATCGCAGCTGGAATTTTCCTGAATCAAAGCCAGGTACGCATTATGGGGGCAAATTCTGCCAGCCAGGAGCCTGACAAGACTGTTGTCCTCATTGATCTAGTTCCTCTTGGAGATAAGTTCAATAATGTTACTGCATTTCTGGCTTATGAGAAATTCTGGCACAAGATGGTCCCCATAAAGGCTTCCATGTTTGGCGCCTATGAAGTATTATATGTTCAATATCCAGGTATACAGCCTTTTTCTATTAGCTTGACTTCATTCTTTGGAAAATTTTACAATGTTTTTTAACCATTGGTTTGTCGGCTATAGTATGTAAATGTGATGCCCACGTTTTACACTAATCCCTCATTTTTCATTTGATGTGAACTATGGCTGCTGGGTGATACTAAAAACTTCTCCCAATTGGATTATCTTATGTCTTCTTTTTTCCATCTTTAAATATTGTATGTTAGCTGTAATTGTCCACTACACTTGCAAGCTACTAAGTAGCTAAGATCATCAGATGTGGTGATTATAGGCTGTAGTTTATCCATGATGGGTCCTATCAGATGATTGAAATGACGAATGTATTCATTTAGGTTGGGTCAGTTGGCTTTTCAGAACTTTCTTATTTCTGCAGGTCTTCCTCCCTCGCCACCTGCATCGCCCACAAACATCACTATTGATGGGCAACTCTCTACTAATAATAAACCAAGGACAATGCAGCCTCTTGGGGTCGACATAAGGAAACAGAAAGAAAGGCTTGATGGTGGTCTCATAGCAGTCATAGCTCTATCGTCTTCTGTTCTTCTGGTTTTAGGTGTTGGAGCAGTGTGGATTTTATCATTGAAATGTGGAGACCACACTCGTCAGCTTCCACCAAGTCCACAAACTTTATTGCCTCTTGGAAAGCAATCCGGTAAATACTGTTAATGCATATTCCATATAGATCATGTCTGAAACTCAGTTTTCTTAGCCCTCGGTAAATACTGTTAATAAATATTCCATATAGATCATGTCTGAAACTCAGTTTTCTTAGCCCTTTAACTAAGCAAGTCGAGTTGTTTGGACTTCAAGTTGTCGTTTGAACTTTGAACTTCAGTGATGATTTACTTTGTAAGGGAACTAAGCCAATACAAATCTTCATTAGGTAAACAATCATATGAGTGGCTCATCCACCACAGACCTTAGGATGATTCATGGAAACCAATTGTCAAGGAATCTTTTTTTTTTCTTTTTCTCTGTTATTATTATTATTATTATTATTTTTGTGGTGGATGAGCCATCTATGTAGTACTTAGTGTTTACCATACAAAGATCTGTGTAAACTTGTTTCTGGTTTTGCTAAATTTGTATGTAGCACTATACTTCAATTGGAAACATGTCCATGTTGCCAAACAATTAATCAGGTGAACCACACCCATATATAGATCACTAGCCGCGATTCATATTTTGCATGGATGGTCCCCTGAACAACTTGTGCAGAAGCAAGCTGTCATTAGGCTGAGGTCCAGACCAAAAAAAAAAGCTCATGAAGGTAATGCAGGTATTTTATTTTTTGTTTATGGACATAATAAGTGGACCAATTGAAAAATATTTATACTTCATTCATAAATATGGATGGCTTCGGCCTATGGAGCTGGATTTTTTCAAGCATAGCAGCCTTCCACTTTGGGAAACTCAATGTGGTCCTGACATCTTAAAAGAATTATCTAGGTTTTCCTCTTCCTCTTTCACAAAGTTCTCATGAGGGACATTCCTTGTTCATTACCAACTATTATCAATAACCCTTTTGCAGTCTATTTCTTATTCATTACTCAGACAGTTATGATTATCTGACCAGTAAGGTTTTTCCTTGTGGTATATACAGATAGCAGGGCCATCCCAAGGAACGGTCCAGACTCAAGGCCATAGATAGTCAAATGCAAATCCAATTTGAGTTTGATGCAACAGATAACTGGACTACTGGAATGTCACACTACAGTTAGATTTTGCCTTTAGCATGGTTGGACACCAAGATAAGATGTATTATCGAACAATGAACACGTTTTTTTTTTTCATGTTTAGAGGGTGTTTGAAAACGGTAGAAATCCATAGAAAACAAAATATTATAGAAAGAAATATCATACTTCCTATACCTATTAATACGATACATTTGGTACTAATAGAAAGCATGTTGAAATATTGAGAAATCTTCTAAAAAAACAAAAGATTCCCATATACAAGGATCTCCTGTATATTTGATTCTGTGATATCCTAATCTTCTATTTCACGGGTTTGATATTTTAAAACCATGGGACTCCTTATCCCTTCCTACATTACATCTTCAAAACGAAACTATCTTCCTTCTCCTTTCCACGAATCACTTCTGGTCTCACCTCTATCAAAAAAAAATTATATATATCTATCTTCTTTTCCTTCAAATTTCAACAAGTGGAGGGAGGACCCCTTCTAGTGGGGGCATGATAGCAGAGGTTGGATTAGATCAATCCCGGTTTGATTTGTAGCAGTGCAAATGGGAATAACCCATTGTGTTTAGGGCAGAGAGGCTATTTAAAAAGAAGATACATGAGATCAGGAAGATCAGGATGATCATGATGATGCCAACATGCAGCCCTAGTATGATTTCTAGCAGGAAGGCATGAAGTACCTCATCGTCATCATCATGCCTGCTACCTCTCATAAAGTCCATCAAATTTGGCATCAAATACATGCCCATTTACCTTCTTCCTCAATCCTCATGTACTCTTCTATAGACATGTTGTCTCCCTTGCTTCCTTTTACAAGATTTTACTGTGCTTTGTTGTGCACGTGCGTGCGGAAGCGCGAATACCTGCGATCTATCAATCATGCCACACAAAAGAGACTACAAGATTTTACTTGGTTCGGCAAAACCGCCTACGTCCACGGCAATTCACATCTTGACTCTCTTGAGAGTCTAGGGTTACAGATTACATGATATATATAATCTCCGCTTTCTTCGACCCTAAGAAAGCCCCGGTACAATGACCAAAATACCTTTGACCTCGAACCCGGTCATTGGCTAACTCAATGGACCACTCCATTAAACCCGGAATACAAGACATAAACCCAACAATCTCCACATTGGCTTGAATTCCGTACAACTCAAGCCACCAGGAAACTTAATCGGCAATGTCTTCCGTACCTTGCTGACAGGTACACAGTTTCTTCAACACATTGGCATGTTGAACCAGCAATACAAGACATAACCCAACACGCTTGATTGAATAGTACGACAGAAGACATCTCTTCTGAATATGGTCCTTTAAAGGAGTAAAAGAAAATAAAAACCCAATAGTGACAAGCAAATCAAGAATATATGAATCGACCTAATTGTGATTTATCATGTTATTAAGCTTGCAAATAAATTTAATATAATTATTTTAAAAATGTAGAGATTTTGATTCAGCATTTTCATTTACTTACTAACAGCACAACTTAGAATTTATTCTGTTCTTCAGAATTTGCCAAGCAACATTAATGTTGCAATATTTCAATATCACAATATTTTATTATGATGATATTTAAATGTATAAATAGTTAATATGTATGAATCCAAACAGGCCCTTAATAATCACGGATATTTCATTTTGGGTGTTAGGTGCAGGACCAGGGCCTATGATATTTGGCAGTGGTCCTAGTTCGGCATCACTCTCTTTCGGCTCCAGCGCAGCCTATGGGGTATCTGCTAAAATATTCAGCTTAGGTGAGATAGAAAAAGCTACTGATAACTTCAATTCAACAAAAGTACTTGGAGAAGGTGGTTTTGGGCTTGTGTACAGAGGTAACCTTGAAGATGGAATGAAGGTAGCCGTAAAAGTTCTCAAGAGAGTTGATCATCAGGGTGGTCGGGAATTCATGGCAGAGGTCGAGATGCTTAGTCGATTGCATCACAGGAATTTGGTCAAGTTGATTGGTATATGCACCGAAGAGCATAGTCGTTGCCTAGTCTATGAACTTGTTCCAAATGGCAGTGTCGAATCTCATTTGCATGGTATCAAGTGCTAACCACATTGCATATGCCTTTTCCCCTCATTTTTTTTCTTTGTGCATTTAAAATGAGTTGGGGTCTTTCATGATTTCTGATAAATGGTTTTCATGTTGCAATTTATCTTCAGGTGAAGACAAGGAAACTTCTCCGCTTGATTGGCATGCCCGAATGAAAATTGCCCTTGGTTCAGCTCGAGGTCTAGCTTATCTGCATGAAGATTCAAGCCCCCGTGTTATCCATCGGGATTTCAAGTCCAGCAACATCTTGTTGGAAAATGATTTCACTCCTAAAGTTTCAGACTTTGGCCTGGCTAGAACGGCTTTGGATGGAGGAAGTGAGCGCATCTCCACCCGCGTAATGGGTACTTTTGGGTATAAATTCTTCCACTTGTGGTTCTCGTTAAATGTGGATCTTGGCATGTTGTTTTCTACAAGTAAAATGCTCTAGTGATTCATGTTTCTTGCCATTTCTATGAGGTGCAATGCTGACATTACAGACAGCAACACTCTATACTCTTCACTTTTGAGTGTTTATTTTATTGAATTTGTTCCAACCTTCTATTCGTGATACATTTGTTAGTTGGTCATCATAATCCAATTAACTTAAACTTTCGGTGACATCGCACCCGCTTGATATCCCACTAAATCCTTGTTTTTGATCTCTAAATTAGCTTCATATGTATTATTGAGGTTTTTACGAATAACTTTGTTGTGACTAAATAATATTGTTTTGCTTTGTGGTTCAGTTATGTAGCTCCTGAATATGCAATGACAGGGCATCTTTTGGTCAAGAGTGACGTTTACAGCTATGGGGTAGTCCTTCTAGAGCTTCTGACAGGAAGGAAACCCATAGACATGTCGCAGCCTCCAGGTCAAGAGAACCTTGTCACATGGGCTCGTCCTTTTCTCACGAGCAAGGAGGGGTTGGAGACAATCATAGATCAAGCTCTAGGATCTGATTTCCCATTTGACAGTGTGGCCAAAGTAGCAGCAATTGCTTCAATGTGCGTCCAACCAGAAGTTTCACACCGCCCGTTTATGGGCGAGGTTGTACAGGCCTTACAGCTGGTGTATAATGAATGCGATGAGAAGAAAGGGTGTTCAGGAAGTTGTAGCCAAGAAGACTCAGCAGCTCAGGATATAGAAACTAGGATCAGCATTGGTTCGGGTCAGCTCCCAGAATCTCACTCCTTCCTAACAAATGATTATGACTCAGGTCTTGAAGCTGAGAGGACACTATCGACATCCGATATTTTCAATACATCAGCAAGATTCACAAGGCAAGAATCCAGGTCTTTTCGGAGGCATTCTACCTCAGAACCTTTAAGAACGAATCAGAATGCGAAGTACTGGCTGAGAGGCCGGTTGAGTGGCAGTGTAAGTGAGCATGGAGTTGCACTTAAATCATTGGCAAGAATGGACAGGCGAAAAGGGTGGCAATGATTGGATTTTCAGTGGCATATCAGAAACTCATCCAAAGATTTTTCTCTGTTGTTCCCATATTGGTAAAAATAATGTTCATGTCATTGTTCATTTCACATTCGTTCGATCATAAGTCATAACAGGTACTCTGATCTTCCAAGAGAAACTGTAAATGAAAGAAGCCCAAGTCATTGCGATACATAAAAACCTTGGAATGCAAGAGCATGCTATGGACAAAGGTGCGATGCCAAAGTGAGAATTGTATTTTATTTTTGATGCAGTGGATTCAAGATTACATTTATTGATGCTATCACAATCTACAATTTCTTTTCGTGGGCTATGGACTATGGTGGTCTGAAATTCTTGAGAAGTCAAATTTGTTAGTTCTGGAATCATTCTAGATGAGTTGGGAAAAAGGTCATTTCTTTGTTTGTAGCTCAAAGTAATCTAATTGCTGTTTCCTTCAAATGCTAGTGAACTTAGTTGTAACAAACTCAGTGTCCTAAGCATGCATGTGGGGCATATGGGTTCATGATCTGATAGGGCCCACTGTAGACAGGGCAATGTCCTGAACAGCAACCCCTCAGTCTTTTAAAGTATACTGTTACATATGTTTCTTCAAATGTATCTTTAGGCTACTGATGCATATGGATCAAATCTCCCATACTGGAGGTTCTTGTGGGACTACATCCAATGGTGAGGCCATCCGATCAAAGTTTGGAGCATATTGGATTGCAAACATGAACCAACCCAAAGCTCAAAACTCAAAACGGTCAGTCCAACCCAAATCTTGACTTACTGAGTCAGGTTTGAGTTGGATTGGTGGGTGCTATCAAGCATTGTCACACCATGTTTGAAGTTTGAATCTAGTCTACTTCCTAGTAACCTAAACTCCCTTTCCAGCCAGGGCAGAGGCCAGAAAACTAATAATTGTCCCTTTTCTTTCAATGATTCAAGTCTTATGATCCTAGACAATCATAAATGCCAATTCTCCTGAATTTCATTCCGCATAGCGATATGCATGTTGGACTTGGGCTTACAGTTTGAACTGATTTACACTGAACTTTCTTGTAGGACTTTTTTAACATTCAAAACTTTGTCTAGGGATGAACTGAAATGGGTGGGTTTAGCTTGGAGACCAACTGAAGTTCAACCCAAATTGTATTTATGCTATATAATTTACTTGGACCCGGACCCGATGTTAATGGACCCAACTCAAGATCTAAAACTCAAACTTTCATCTACAGGATGCAACACCGTTGGGTTGGGTAGTAGACTGACTCAAGTCCAATATATTTGTATGTATGTAATAAGACCCAGACCTTACCCTGATTGACCCAACTCAAAATCAGCCCTAGAGTCTGAACTGATTTGGGCTGAACTTTCTTTTTTTTTTTTTTTTTGTCCAAACGGAGGGTTTCAACTCTTTGGGCTGGACTAATCCCTCCAGGCTCAGAGAGAAGCCGGCTAAAACCCCTGTGGCCTCTAGGTGGTAGCATTAGTGGACTCAACCTTTGGTTCGTGAGCTGAACTTTCTTGTTTACCCTATGTCATGCCCTGGAATCTGGATCCCTCTAATTTCACGCAATGAACTCTGATTTATACATACACACAAGCATAAGTCAATTCGTGGCAGTGAGATTTTTATTCACCATAAAGGTACAAAGAGCATAATTTAATTTCTAACTTCATCAATTAAACTTAAATCCTCAACTAATGTAATAAATCCAAATAACTTAAAGTGATAACAACCATATCGAATTCTATTTGAATTCAACTAAACATAATAAACTGAAATACTAAATCCAACTAATCATCTCTGCAAATATCAAATCCACCTTAGATCACATTCTCATCTGTGTCATCAGCAATTTCAACTTCTAGTCTTCTACACACTCTTTGTTACCTAAAAAGGGATCAGAACAGGACGAACTTAGTAGATAGGGTACTTAATCGAAATGCATGCCTTAAAGGTTAGTTCAGTTTTCACATATAACAGTGTCGAGATTATAAACGCATATAGAATATATGACATGAGAATAACTTGAATGTTGTAATAAATTCTAGAAAGCATAACTTGCAATAATTAGATTAGACATATGATAAAGTATCAAATAATATATCAATCACATAACATAACATCACTATCAATAGGCACATCGCTACTCTACTGCTGCCTCAACCCTTTGTGGATGAGTTTCATTTAGTGCATTTGTTGCATGGTGATCATGAGTGGACCAATTATCGCCCGTCGAATCGGCCAAAAAAATCTAAATTTTGAGGTCTGAAATGGATGGGCAACATGTGCACGAGTTTATGATGTGGTGGACTCTGATTTGTCTAAAACAAAGGTCCATCTCAATTACTGTTCACTCTCTAATAATGGGCTCAACGTAATAAAAGCAAACACATGAGGAATTCACCATTCCCTGCATTAACTATACACAGTAATACTAATAGGCATCACCTACGGCATGAGCCCTTTCTATCTACATTAATTTAAGTGCCGATTCATAGAGTCAAAGAAATCAAAAGCCACAATCATACCATATAAGCAAACTGCATCTTGTACTCATTTGGCTCACTTTAAACACATATCCACATCATAAGTTTACTTGTGAAGTTGCATCATACTTTTGAACACATATATAAGACTCAATTGACAGAGTTAACAACTTGACCATCAATTGTGCACTGTTGGTTCATCAGGTAATATCTATAACTCAGATCATCACCAAATTTGGATCATATACTGGTGGCACATATGGTTGCATCCCCAAATTTGCCTATAATTGATTCCCCACAGTAGACCCTTGGAAACATGCTTAAATTCAACTCCGAAGTGCTAGAATCTTCTGCAATACAACAGTCCAACTCAAAAACTATTGGTGTTTTATTTTTAATTCCGTTTCTTATCGAAGGTGAATTCGGGCCAGACCTTGGTCCATAGACAGTTTGCGCATTCCCACTTTTAGGGGTGGCAATAGGTCTAGTCAAGTTGAGCATTGTGGATAATGTGGAAATAGTAAACCATGGCCGATTCATTTATTAATTGGGTTAAAATATCAACGTGAATTCAATTCGAAATTAAAGGGGTCAACCTAAACACTTAAATTATTAGTTTGAGGGCAGTTTGGTTTGAAATCTCATGGTACATTGTGTCAGGTTTATGTTGGATAGAAACAGAATTGTAAGCATGGACACAACTCAAAGCCAATACATAAACTTTTGGTATGTCATCATTGCTCTTTTAAACTTTTGGTGGCCGTTGGATTTGTTCTTATCCAAATCCGACGGCTGCAATCATCTAATCTTGTAGGTAGCACTTGCCAATTAATTTCTTACCACAAAGGGAGCTTTAGTTTAAAATCTTAAATGATGATCCCAACTATGATGTATGAACCCTCTTTAAAATAGCATTTGCTCAGAGCATTTTAACTGGAAGCTATTAAACTCGAGCCATGCCCACAATGGCACACCCTTTTTGGGGGCACACCTGAATCATGACAATCCTAGAGGTAGAGAGATGAGTCCGGATCCCCTGTTTTGTAGAAATAAGGAGATGATGTTTCGTCCAATCTATATTTGCCACCTGTATAAAATTTATTTATTGATTTTTACATTCCGAGGAAGTAATTTGGAATGAAAAAAAATCAAGGAAGAGATTTTATATAGGTAGTAAATATGGATTGGATGAAACAACACCTCTCTATTTCTACGAAATAGAGGATCAAAACTCTAGAGAGATGAATAGATTTGAACGTAGACTGGGGTGGCTACCATATAAGTCGGATCATATGATCCTGAGTTCCTGACCCTTAATTTCAGGTTCTCAAAGTGTATTAGCTACATATTACAAAAAAGAAATTACTGGGATTAAATCCGGTGATTACCAATGTTCATATATATTTTCCTGGTGTTCTGGTTCCTCTAAGTGTTCACTCACACTTCCTGCTAGTGAAAAGATAAAAAAAAAAAAAAATCCATAGCAAGTCCACTTATTGAAAACATAAACCGCTTATTGAACACCCTTCCTTTTAATGGGATGTCCTCAAATTTAACTTGAATAAGAGTAGGATTTCATTTAAGATTCAGCATATGATTAATAATACATTTAAGCCTCTCTCTCTCTCTTCTACATTAGGCTACTGGTCCTATAATGATACTTTAATTTACATACGCAGGGATTGATGCCTTGACATTTGTGTGAAACTGCCAAACTAAGTTGCCTACACTGCCCAGTCACGAGTGTAAATAAAGAAGATTTTGTTTATAAAGATAACTAGTTAGCCCTACACGTCAGTATCCAAAGGCATGTGCTGCTAACTGTATTAAAGGAGATTTCAGCTATAAATACATAATGTGATAGAATGCAGTTCATTTATTCATCGAAGTCCAGCTTAACTCTCAAAAATTAAAATTCTGAAGTTGGTAAAATGATTAAAATAACCCATTCAACAAATATGCAATGTTTATCTTTCAAAAATATATCTTTTTAAAAAATTGGTTATTCTGTATGAGAAACTCTTACTTTTAATCTCATCAATAATCTCCAAAAATGGCATTATATTCACTTGTATTTTTCATGTTTTCCTAAATGTCAAACATTATTCGAATGTGATAATTAGAACCCACATCCAAATTGCCTATAAACAGAGATAGTTTGGTAGACTATAACAAGAGACGATTTGGATAGTGGATACCTACAGTC
The DNA here is from genome assembly GCA_012931725.1 of Litsea cubeba. Classification (NCBI taxonomy): domain Eukaryota; kingdom Viridiplantae; phylum Streptophyta; class Magnoliopsida; order Laurales; family Lauraceae; genus Litsea; species Litsea cubeba. The sequence continues at coordinate 120,325,151 of CM022944.1, read as the reverse complement.
ACGTAGCATATAAATAGAAAATAAGCATATAGGATGCAATATAAAGCTAGCATATTCAAGATAATCGATGTCATTTTTCTTGAAGGCTACTTATAACTTACTGAAATAAATTACTCTCTCTCTATACCTTTAAATTTCTCATGATCCAAAGTCCTAGACTGGCTAAAATAATTTAGAAAATAAGAGCATGTCATGAATTAATACCGAGTGGGGATGCACCATAAATGGCATTGGATGTAGGAGGCGAGGAGCAAGTATATTATTATACCATGGAGGGGTGGAAAAACGAAACAAGTTGAGAGAAAGATTAGGAGGCCTGGACCAAAGCAAAAACATGACCTGTGTGTAAGGATATAAATGAGTCATTGATTCTCCAATTACCCGGAGGTTTTGACCAGTTAAAAATCGGGTCTGGGTTCTTATTTAGGTCCCGATGAGTAAATGGGTCTGGGTCCGATTCCACATCGGTTCGGACCGTGGACCTGATACCCGATATATTATCTCAATTTTCGAAAATCACTCATAAAAATCATGTCTTTTTAATATCATTCTCTACCTAGACCTGGACCCGGATCCAAACCCGTCCCATATATGCTTTTGGTTCCGGTTCCGAAACCAAAAAATCGGTTCCAAAACGGTTCCGGGTCCGGATCCGGTTCCACCTTTTCCTTAACGGTTCCGGTCTAGACCCAGACTGAAATCGACCCATTTACAACCCTACATGTGTGTTAGTTCATATGGGGAACTTGGGCTCTGTTGTTAGTACTATATGAGCTGGACCAGTCCTAATGAGCCCGGATACACTAAGTGGATCCCATGAGTGGGCAGATTGGACTCAAAGTGGGGCCCACCTGGCTCCACATAAAGTTTGAACCTTTATCAGCTATATTCAAATTTTACACTAAAAGGAGAAATGGGTTCCAATCGTGGGGCTTATATCTATTTAAAATATGGGTTGTCAAAATGAATGTCCTATCTATTGATAAAATAAAAGTTGTTGAGCAATGGAATATGATTTCACAATGTACCCTCACTTGGGACCATGCTCACTTTGAATGAAAAAGGTGGATAACTGAGCCTCACCATAGAGAGAAGTCCACTTGGCAGAATGCATGTAAGTGGGCCATGATGCAGGCAAGTGGGCCCCTAATTGGTTGTGTAGAGAAAAAATAATTGGTTGTGTAGAGAAAAAACAAGAAGCAGGTCATTTGTTCTCTTTTATAAGGGTGTATAGACTTTGCTTTTAGGTTTCAAGTTCTTTTAAATAAAAATTAACAGATGGGTTGTGATAACCCTGAATCAAGTGTAGCCCACATGTGGTGTGAATCACTCAAAGTTAGAGCCATCCATCTTCCATGAACATTCATCCATCTTCCATTACCATCATGGGACCCAAAGTCCAATAGCATAGTTTTACCCACAGGATATGGATGCATGTACCAATTACAGCTTTTAAGTAGTGCAATATTCCTCCCACCTACCCCTGGTTCATGAAATAAAAGCAAATCAAATTTACAAGACAGAACAGTCAGAAAAGGTAGTGGAAGTCTTTAAATACCTTCAGGCAAGGTAACTAACATCCCTACAATTGTATATTGTTATTCTAAGACATTTGGTCCCCACAACTAACCAGTGGGCTACACTCATATGAATGGATGGTGTTTCACTAGATAAGAGTGGACACTCTGTGAAAGTGAATTTGGGAGTATTAATTACATTTCACCATTAATGGGCAATCAATCAGACATTTTGGTACCATCCATCCCATTGGAGTTATGGTCTTATGGATCATATTCATGCCCCCACATTTACTGTGGGTTCAAAACTTGACTCGCCCGAGTAGCTTGTAAGGGCATTGAGTTGAGCAACTCGGGTGAGTTTAAACACAGTTTTTAGTGTTAGTAGAGTTGGTAGACTCATAGCCGGTCCTGCTGAGTTGAATCGGCTCACCTTTGTAAAGATGAATCGATTTTTTAAAACCATGATCCGGTGCACCGCAAACCATGTGATGAAATAGTGATTTAACATTATATTTGTCCAAAATTATGCCATTGGGGATGATCTTAAGGGCAGTTGTTTGCATAAATATGTTGAAATAGATTAGAATTTATGGTCAAATAAGATGCAACGGAGGATTATCAAAGATATGAGTAGTGAAGGATATGAGGTCAAGGGTGAAGGATTAGATGGGATCTTGACTTTCCTAAAATATGAAATTACTCGGTGATGGCGGGGCATTCATTTTTAAGCATTTATATAAACACAATCTAAGGGCTTGTTTGTTTGCTGCTGCTTGCATTAAAATGTATAGGATTTATACCATTAGTAGTTAAAAATAAGATAAAAGGTGAGTTTCCAAAAAAAAAAATATCTTAAAGTAAAAGGAATATAGAAAATAAGCTACTAGGTGATGGTTGGTTTATTCATTTTCCATCCTTTTATTTTATTTTCCAAAATGAAAAGTTTATTTGATGTTCATTTTTAAAATTTTACATTTGATCTTCATTTTTAACTATTTATGATAAGAGTTCTATGTATTCAACTCCTATATATTATAATGCAAACAGACCGACCCTTTAGAAATTCGATTAGATTAAACAAATCAACCCACACATTCAAGAGCCCTAGGTCGATTGTCATATAATTCCATAATCCCAATAAAATTTTTGAACTAACATGATAATTCCATATCAGCATATTTGTGTAACACACTACTTTTGCTTTTTTTTATTCTGATTGCACAAAATATCATTATTTTGTTCCTGCGGACTATTCGCCATGTGTGCTGCTCCCATGTTCATAGTTCCCCTGTTCAACATCTGTCCCTCTTGCATAATACAAAGCTCTTGAAAATATATACCTTGTATATGAATCGGCAATTTACCGGTGAAAGAGGATTTCCTGAGGAGGTTTCAATTTAGCAAGGGCATCTTCTAGCCTGTTAGAATCACGTCTAGTTAAAATGGCCTACTAGCCAGGTATAAGCGAAAGGGACTGAAGTAACTTCTTCCAAGGAGGCATCACTTTCCATGGCATTCCAAAGTGCCTAATGAGGTTGTTCCAAACAATGAATGAATCACCCTGAAAGAAGACCTCCTGAGCATTCAACTACAAGCAGAGGTTGGCCTGGATTTCGGCCTCGAGAGCGGAATCAGCCGCAGTTATCCGAAAAGTGAAAGCATGCATAATGACCTTTCTATTACAGGCTAGACAGACAAATGTACCCAAAATGTTATGATTTAAGCCAATTATCATTTTCTCTGATGGTCCTTTTGGAGATTTTTGCCCTATCTTAGATGCTGGACCCACAAAACGAATGATGTGATCATGTGAGTGTGATTTAAAAAGATGGGCCCCATCTACTGGAAATGCATGGCTAGAACAAACTGTAGATCCCCAGTTTGCTTTGAATAGTACATATCACTTCTGAACATCATTAACCCATCGGGGCCATCACCATTGGTTAGTTAGATGCAAGGACACCTGCAAAACCAACCATATGTCAGGCTCACTGCAACATCGAAGATGGTGGCTCCCACTTCTAACAATTGTTTGATTGATCTAAGATTGACTGTTGATGAAATTAGTTAATAATTGGACATTATTTCCTTCTTATTTCAATTCTTTAAGATGTGCCCTCATGTGAAAGATGTGCCCCGGCCATTTATTATTTCCAAAAGCAGTCTATCAGCTGCATTGCAATCTTACCTCTAATATTTCAGGTTCGTCATATAAAATTGGGTCCGCATGATTTAGCAATAGGTTAGAAAAAATGACACTCCCATTTTTGTACTTGACACTTTCTAAAAGAGAATTGTCCCTCACTAAAATGGTGAGGGATGGATGCACTTAAATATTTTCCTATATATATGCATTAGTCTTATGAGTAATCTATAAAATATAGTGAAAAGACAGTCGAGAGTTCTATGAAAAATGATGAAAAAACATAATAGACACAAAATAGAAGGATATACATGATTCCCATGGTATGCCAACATCCACATGTGAGATTGGGCTTTCACTATCTTTTGAGAAAAAATAGGGTTACAAAGCTTCCATGTGATTTTCTTCTCACCTTTCAAACTCTCTGATTTAAATATAAAACCCTAGAGAGTCAGGAATCTTAGTTATATCTAAAAATTAATTACAATCACATCAAATGCTCATAATGCCCCCAAAACATTATATAATTAATGGAAGGGTACATTACAAAATCTCAATTGAGTTTTTGCATAGAGTTTGTCCCAGACAATCAATCTTTTTGTAGAATACAAGACTTCTAACATAACAAAATAGATGATGGTATGTTGTAGCTTCTGGTCTTAACAAAGAAGACATAACAATGATGTTGAAAGTAATACAAAAATAAAGTGCAAAAATGGTGTTTAGTGTGTGACTGTTTGTTTTACCTTACATGTAATTACATCTTTATAGTGGGCAATTACTTTACTTAAGTAGATTGGATGTTATAAGATCGTGGTTATTTAGGAACATTTACAAATATAAAACTTATACGTAGGTAAGTGGGCATTTAGTGTATTTACTATAATGGTGTAATGGGCATTTACATGGTGGTGTAAACATTGTCTATTTAAGGAGAAGTTTTTAATGGATTTCATAAAGTGATTAATAAGAGTTTATCTTCATCTAATTGTCTTTGCGTTGTATGTGGTTGTGATTAGTCTTTGAAATCCCTTTTTTCAAACTAACTTTGAGAAGAGAAGAAGGATCGGAGAACAACAACCAGCAATATTGTAATTCTTCTTCTTATTAAATGGATGGGAGACGAAGTTAGCCAGGAGCAGACCCAGGTACAAGGGTATGGGGGCTGATGCCCCCACCTATATCTGAAAAATGCTTAAAGTTCTTAAATCCCCCTATCAATTCTAAAATAATCCCTCCCACCCCCCCCACCCCCCACCCAAAGTTGAATTTATTGGGTCTGCACCGATTTTAATAAAAGTACATTAGTTGAGAACGGCTCCTTACCGTAGTGGTAAGGAGTAACAGTTCTCATTGTGAGGTTTTGGTTTCGAACCCGGCCTCCTCCCTCTTTGCATATGTGAGTTTTTATTACCTCACATGCGTGAGTTGGGTTTATGTCTACTCGCATGTGTGAGTTTCCATCACCTTACATGTGTGAGTTGTGTCTATGTCTCCTCACATGTACGAGTGTTCATCACCTTGTATGTGTGAGTTGTATCCATCTCTTCTCTCATGTGTGAGTTCGTATCACCTCTGATGTGTGAGTTATCTCTATACTCTCGTTTGTGCTAGTTCTCGTGAGTTTTAGATCCCAGCCCCTTCGCTATGTCACAAAAAATAAAAAAAAATAAAGTGCATTTAGTCGGTATGTTGAGACTTGAGATTCTTCTCTTTCTTTGTTATATATGAAAGATAGTAGGAAACATTTGAATGGAAATGGGTGGGCTCTCTTACGAAGGCCTCTCATTCTCAAGGTAGCGTACGTAGGATGAAAATGGCCTTACGTGCGAGGAATTTAGAAAGATTATAGCCAATAGTAAAACAAACAAAGCATAACCTTTCAAAAGAGAATAAATACATTTTTTTTTCAAATGACTCAAAACTCTTTGGGTGTATTAGAAGCTGAGTCATTTCGAAACTCCTAGGAATATCTCCTACAAGCACGCATACACAAAATAAGGATAGAGATGCATCTTATCAATAGAAGCTTATCTCAAGGTTTTAACCAGATGATTTTTAATTTTTTTTAGAGGATTTTACCCGAAAAATCTTTTAAGACTTGTAAAAGTCCAAAAATACCATCAACATCTTATAAAGACCACAGTAATCTCAAAGGCCCTGTTTGGTTTTTTTTTTTTTTTTTTTTTTTTTTTTTTTTTTTAATTCTTTCTCTAAGTAGGGATATCCCTGCTCCTTTTACCTTAAACAGACCCCGGCCAAAACCCTTTTGCCCTTTACCCTGTTCGACTTTTTTCTCTCCCTCCATCTTTCTTCCTTTCTCTCCCTTATCCCATATGGGTCGGCACCGGCAACCTGCAGTTCTTCCTCTCCTCTTTTCCTTCCTTTAATCTACTGCAACTCTGTCTCTCCTAATTTGCTTTTCACCCCCTGAAGTTTCTACAAACTCTCCTCCTTCTTTTGGCATGCCGCAAGCTGTCCTTCTTCTCCGCTTCTATGGAAGCTCCGGCCGCCTTGTATGACTCCAACGACTACAGCAACTGCGTCTCTAATGGGGGCGATAGCCTCTCCAACGACTCCTTCAAGCCGCCCAGCCTCTCCGAAAACCTCGGATCCATCTTCCTTTCCCCGGACTTTGACTTCTGCGCGGACGCCACATCCTTGTCCCCCTTCCTCCGCCGGCACTGCCTCCTGCGAGATCCCCATCCACCTCTGCATCCTCTCCGCCCGAAGCCCCTTCTTCCGCTCCATCTTCTCAACCGCCGCCGATGCTAATCCGGCCAAGGAGAAGGGATGGAAGATTGAATTGAAGGAGTTGGCCAAAGGCTTCGATTTGGGGTGCTCTCATGTCGCTTGCCGCCCTGCTGTGGATTTCATGGTGGAAGTTCTCTATGGGGCTTTTACATTTCAGATTTCGAAAATGGTTACTCTTTATCAGGTGGGTGCAATGATTTCTCTAATCATGAGTGATCTTGAATTGATGGGGTTTTTCTTCTTCATTAGTTTCTATGATTTCGAGTGAATTAGTTATAAAAAAGGTGAGTTTGAATTGATTGGGAGTTTTTGGAAAAGGGATTTGTTTGAGTTTTCTTTGTTGGGTTGGATTAATTGGATATGAATTAATCAATACAGTAAAGATAAGCTCAATCAGTTTGGTAGATGAATTGCTGAATGTCTAAATTGATATAGTAAAGATAAGCTCTTACTAGCATTTATCATATCTGAGTCATTAATTTCCCTTTCTATTTACCTTTTAAAGTGGGGTTAAACAAATTGATGGTGAGGAAGATGGTGATCAAGCAAGTCATTGAAGCAATTATGGTTGTAGATATTGTATTAGTTGCAGAAAACACCCTAGCAAGTACTGATTTCATGGGCTTTGAGCGCTTTGGCAATATTTCTCTGTTTGGTTTTATTTTGTGTCGTTTGATGTTCTCTTTGTATTGGCTGTCTTTGTCTGAGACGTGTGATGTTCTCATTGAAATTGGTTAAAGGGTTTTTGTTTAAGTGATTTTAGAGATCAAATAATGTAGTGGCGTGGTTAGTTAACACAACATTGTTGAATTCCAGGTTCAATCAGCATAATTCATTGATGTAGTACATCTCGATCACAGAACATGCACATGTCGCCAATGGCAAATATTGGATATCCCATGCCCGCACACAATAGCCGCAATGCAGTTGAGAAACAAGTGCCCGTATGACTTCTGTGAGCATTGGTTCCTGACAGAATCCTATTGACTCACGTACAATGAGGTTTTGCATGCTACCTCGAGATATAGGACAATGGGAGCATACGCCAGTTGAAATGGTTTTGCATCCACATGCATCCAAGCAACCTGGGCGACAAAAAAAAAAAAAAAAAAAGAATTCGCACAAAGGATAGGGACAGGCAGCGTGTTTTTGGTGATGCTTTGATGTTCTTGAAAAACTTGAGATTTGTATACACAATTGTTAATGCTACTTAACATATATTTTGGTGTTGATAGATGTTTCGAAGAATGTCAAATGTGGTGTTGATGGATGTTTCTTATACATATTTTTGGGGTTAATGGATATTTCTGATAAGTAACATTGATGTAATACCTAATATGTCTGTTGAAACTCTATTTGGAGTAGTAATATCTCAGCCACAAGTATCAGGTGAGCGGGGATGTCTCCATCCACAATACTCTAGTGTGCGGGGATATCCCAGTCCCAACTGATACTAAGCACCCACAATACTCTGGCGGGCGGGGATATCCCTGCTCATAGCATTAACAGAGGCAGGGATATCCATGTTCCCTAACTGAAATCACCTTTAGAGATAATACTCTGGTGAGCGGGGATATCCCTGCTCACAGCACTAACAGAGGCAGGGATATCCCTGTCCACAGCACTAATTTGGACGGGAATATCCCCATCCCAACTGAAACCAGCCCTTGAAAGACAACACCACAGTAATTTGGTGGGCCGGGATATCCCCGCTCACAGTACTAACAGAAGCAAGGATATCCTTGTTCACATCACTAATTTGGGCGTGCACTGTCTTCTTCTTCTTCTGACGTTCTGGAACGAGTTTGAGTTCTGTAATCAGAACCAAGATGCAGCGCCCTACTGCCTTTGTTCTATTTTGTTTCTGCAACAAAATCCTTGCGTGGCGATGGAGATGCGACGGAACTGGGTTGTGTATGATCTGTGTATGCGCTGGAACTGGGTTGCAAAATCCTGAGTAGTGCCTGATCGGATTTTTCTGATCTCTCAGGTATTTTCTTGCAATAGTAATCGAACAAAAAATCCCTGAATCCCGTTCTCTTCTGTGATCGAGAGGAAAAAAAAATTATGCGAGATCCAATCTCTGCCCTTGATTGCGTGAATCAAGCCCTAATCCTAGGAAAACCCAGAAGAGAGAAGAAGTCGAATGAGAAAAAAGGGAAAAATGTTTTGGGGTTTGTTTAAGGGAAAAGAGCAGGGATATCCCCACTTAAAGAAAAAGCTAAAAAAAAAAAACCAAACAGGACCTTTGAGACTACTGTGGTCTTTATAAGATGTTGATGGTGCTTTTGGCTTTTGACAAGTCTTAAAGGATTTTTTGGGTAAAATCCTCTTTTTTTTATTACATATACTTCATTTCTCATTGGATAGAAAAATGCTCCATTGGCCATTACAAATAGTTGTTTAGCCAAGAGGAAAGAAAACTCAATGCCTAACCCCTTGCTTGATCAATGGCCCTCAAGTTTAATGAATTTACAAGACATCAATTTTTTTTAACCCAATACTCACTCAGTCCCATTCATTTCGGTGAAAAACACGTGATCCATGACATTAGAGGGGTATTAGTGGGTAATGGGATTAGATTGGTAGAAACACATGGGATCAGTGACCGGGAAGAAATCTATGAGAACCTCTAGCAGGTCCACTTTATGAGTCATCCGAACCATTCACACACAATAAATCCTATTGGATAGTCATCAGACCCAGGATTTGCACCAATTGAATGGATTGGACCATTGGATTTGGGGTAATTTATTTAAATATAAAGTCATTAAACTTGTGGGCCTCAAATCAAGGGGCTAAGGAAAACAAATAGACCCTAATTTTTGACATTTGGGGCCCACATACCTTAATGGATCTTTCCATCACCCTAGTCCCATGATTAGTTGGGCACCAGGTAGGCCCCCATCTAGCAACATCTCACAGTATTCCAAAGTCTACATATATTTTGTTGCAAGCTAGCGACCCACTTAATAAGAGAATAACGTTGTCTTATCCCAATAAGAGATTAATGTCATTTTATCCAAAGAGAATTTAAGGTGGACTCAGTAGAGATCATATTGGTTCTGAGTTAAGAGTCCACCTATAGAAATCAAATTAGCCTCTTAAAATAAAAGCCCTTCCCATTATATTAGTATATCTTCAAATCTCACCTCCTTAGGATGGTCCCATTATAAAATTGATTATTTGATAAAAAATTAATTAACACACAATCTTATGCATTAACTGCTATCACATTTTGATTAAATAAAAAGGTGAGACCAAATCTTATTCATGTAAAATGTAAAGATACCTGGTGGTTGTTGTACACGAGACAAAAGTAAGCATTGGCGGAACTAGGTGGCCATGTGGCCCCCTCAAATTTTTAGAACCCGATATATTACTTTAAAGCTTGTTTATTTCTGACAAGTCATGCCCCCCCCCCCCCCCCAAAAAAAAAAAGCAATATTTATTCGCAGAAATTTTAAAATTACAGCCATCTAAAAAGTTTTAAATGCCCTAATAAAATATTAAAATTCTAGTATGTCTATTTATTTATTTTTGAAATTCTTGAATGCTCTCAAGTACAATAAAAGAAAATCATATAGCTACACGAATTCTCCTAAATCCAATAAAGAACCAGACATTTTCTCTCGTCCTTCCCCACTGGCACTAGGCTTCTGGCTGGCTAACAACCAGTCTCCCAACTGTTGACCAGAAGACTTGAGAATCCAAAAGCCTTTCTCCATTAAGTATTAAAGTGCCACAGAAACAATGCCCAAGTCCTTACACGTGGGACCATCAAATAGAAATCCACCGTACACGCAAAAGAAATACCTTCACGGGATTGGCCACTTCCCTCCCATCTTTACACTGTAACAAACATAGAGAGCCTGGCTTTGTGGGACGTGGGTCCCATTCAGCCCATCTATCAGTGTCCAAAACCACACACTTCATGAGACACAAGAGTCTCATCACATAAATTAAATGGGCGGTTACATTCATGTGCAATTATGTTATGTGTGTGTTTAACAAGCAATTGTCGACTCACATGGAAAGTCCACGGACCATGGGCATTTATTAATGATCCTGCTAAAATCCGTTGATGATATGGAAAATAATTTGGTGAAAGGAGGGCATTTTGGCCAAAAGGTCTACACATGGAGTTAGTCCATGAACAGATCCTATGATTTTAGGGAAAATCACCTGATGGATCGGTCCATGGGTTAGTCTATGTAACAGGGCTCCATTTTGGCAGTAATGAGGAAGAAAATTTTATTATACTTGTGACCCAATTGTAAATTTATGTCTCAGCATATTACGTTATGGGCAGAACTACCATGCAGAGATGCTAGATGGCTCAGGTAAAAAACATGGGCGGGGCCATAGTAATCAAATGTTAGATTATTATTCAATTTAGTGACATGGCCACCGTTGGATCAACTAAGTTTGAAATCTGTGATTAACTTTCTTTACTTATTTTATATTTTTAAATGGGCAGAAATAGAAGGAGCCTCTTATGTGTGAAATCTGGTAATCAATCCATAGGTTGGCCTATTGAAATAGATTTTGAACATTAAGATAAAGAGTACACAATGGGTCTTGGGCAGTGGAGTGGTTTGGATTTTTCAAAGGTGGGCCCCACCCATACTTTTTACGAGTTCTAAAGAGCATGCTATTGGGTGGCAGCTTTTTCATTGATTTTGATTTCCCGTGAAAGGGGATAGAAAGAAGGATTCCTTTTGGAATGGGAAAGAGACTTGGAAAGTGTGAAATCCTCTCATCACAATAATGCACCCTTTAATGATGTTCAAGAGATACATGTCCCATTACCACATCTTGCTTTAACAAAGGAGGTGGAATGATTTATAATTTGAACACTTATAATCTTTTATTTTTTTATTTAATACTTTTTTAGATCAGCTTAATTTAACCATATATAACTCAATTAAGAGGCTTAAAATTAGTCAAACCACTACTATTTTCCATTTTATGTTATGATTGTTTTAATATAATTATCTAAGTATTATTTTTGTTATATGGAGGACTTAAACTCATGCACTCCTACACTCAACCTATGGCCCTAACTAGCTTAACTACAACAAGAGGCGATATTATTTATTTACTCAAGGTGCATTAATCAGGAGGCATGCACCACCTTTTGAGTAAATAGAATGCCATGTCTCATGCCTCAGCATTTTAACCATTGGTTTTATACTTAAGGGGTGTTTGGATATGGGTTGAATAAAATATCAACATATTTGAATATTGTTAGATTTCATAATCACTAAAGAAAAAGTCATATTGTACATGGGACAACCATGATTTTTGGCAATTTATACAAATTTCAATATAATGTATAAACTGAATTATTTGACACTTTACGAGGATATGCTTAAAAAGCAAGAAATTGAGAGAAATGAAACAATAGACCCTGTTAGACAGGCTGATCAGTAATCAAGTGGATCATTAAATTGCAGAAAATAACTTATTTGATTGGCTATCTGACAAGTTTTGATAGATTGTAAGTAGAGGATGAGTGGTTAAGGGTATTTTTGTTGATATCTCTCTTTTTTTCATTATATTTTTAGGATTAAGCATGCAGTTGCAAACATTCTGTAAGATTCAGACTCTAGAACCCTTCCGCAGGGCCAACCTCGATCCATGTCCGTAATGTGTGTACTTGGTGAATCCGTTATAGGCCATGATCTTATTATTTTTCCTTACAAAAGTCATCAAACCTTGAGGGATAAAAATTTTTAGGGGGGAGAGAGTGTCACGACCCAGTCCCGAGATTTGATTAGCTCGGACAAACCCCGAGTCCTGAGTGCATACTTACTCCCGTAAATTTCCGAATTAACAAAAGTTAATACGAAACTCACAAGGGATATCAAATATAATACCTGTCAACTGTATACAACGGCGGAAAATATACATTGACAAAATATAATACATAAGTTCATTCTACATTCAAGAAAGTCAACCACCGTATATTTAATACAATACGGGGACTTCTAATGACATTCAAAAGGATTTACAATCTAATTGTTCGTTTGTTTTCCCAAAATGAATCCAGTCGCACTCCGGGATCAGATCCACTCGATTAAACCTCCTGGAGGTATCGGGCGGGCATCCTCCGCTGGCGGCGCGGCCTCGGCAGGACCGGCACGGGTATCTGGGCATGTGACATTCATCAATAGTACCATGAACACGACGGTTCAACAAATACACACATGTTATGATAGTTCTAGCTATCACATAATTCATTGAAACAATTCACTAAACATTTCATTAATAATAACGGATCTAGTTATATCAGTAAGTTGATATCTACATGGACACTCTTATTCAAGGGTTATCATATGATATGGAATACGTCAGTGTCTTGATCAGAGATCACTAACTTCCACGAGGTTCCGGAACACCTCAAACATCTGCTGCAGCAGAAATGGTTCATTATGCAATTCATATTCAATGTAATTCATTCAATGAGTTGAGCTGCGGAAACTAATCAGACTTTTAAGCCAAGCAAATGAGTGAAACATTCATTTTTCAATACACGTACTATTTTTGATGAATATCATTTGAATCATGTATTCGGAAAATTGAGTTTACACCTATGAAGGCTTATACATTAACAATATTCAGCCTGTATACATTAGGCTCCAAAACATACAAGTTTCATGCATTTCTGCACAGCGTCGGTTAACTTGTCGGTCAGCCTATCGGTCGACCGACAGCTTCAGGGCGGTTGACCGACAGCGCGTCGGTCCGAATTCCAGAGAGCTGGAATTCCCTGAACCTTGAACCATTATTACGTTATCGGTCGACCGACCTCACATCGGCTGACCGACATTGCGTCGGTCAGAATTCCAGCGAGCTGGAATTTCACTGAAAACAGGTTCTATACCTGTCGGTCAACTCGTCGGTTCGTCGGTCGACCGACACCCAAAAGCTCAGTTCGAGCTTCAGATTTTTGAAGCCAATTTTCTGGCTTTCTGGCTCAATTGAGTTCTAATCACTCGAAAACATTATAAATCATAGAAACATGTAAGTACTTGCCTCTTGTGAAGATTTAAGGAAGAAAACCCTTTGAAGCTTGAGTTTCGAGATCAAGTCCTTCTTGAATCCAAGCTTTACAATTCCACAATTGGAATTAGACTTGAGGAAGATGAAGGGGTTGATGAAGTGAATGAAATCCACTTGCAAAATCACTCTCAAGACTTCACTCTCAACGATTGATAGAGAGAAATGAAAGAAAGAAGAGAAAAGAGGGAAAAATGAAGATGGGGGCTAGGGTTTTAGAATAGAATTTCCAATTGACTGTTCTTAGCTTATATAAGCTTTCGAATTGCGTTTAGCCCCATAATTTCCCACTAATTACAATTCAAGTCAAAGGAAGGATCACTTGAATCAATATTCGTCAAACGACTTCGAGTCTTTGATGCAAGTGAATGTACTCCTCGAGATACGCGTGTTGGCATCGAGGGTTTCCGTACTCGACGTAATACGTATAAAACCGTATTTACACAAAAGTCCTTCAATTCCGAATGTGAGTTCAACAACTCATCCAATCCAATTACAATCCATTAAACAAGCTTATTAAGCTTAAGTCATGCTCTTAAGGCTAAATCAAGTCCATTTGATCCTAAGCCTTCATTAATTTGACTAAACACGTTTAATTAGCCATAAGTTCGATTAACAAGAGTTAATCTTGATTAACTTGGGACGGGGTCTCAGAGAGAGAGAGAGAGATATTGGGGTGTTCTACATAATCTATCGATTGTTCATTCTAAGCTAGGTGAATTGTTTGGTTGAAGATAGAAGTATTTACCCACGGTTTGGCTGTGGCCCCTTCTGGTTTAAAATTGGGTCTGTTTCTACAGTCAGCATAATATAAAAGTACTGACCAAAATAAATAGAACATGTGAGTTTCAGTCATATTACTCCCATACCATACGAAGAAACCCCCCAGAACAGATGCTACACTAACAGGCCCTATATGTCATAGCTGATTGAGGACATATCTCAATTTGGGCACCTTATGCTTCCTTGCTTCTCTTGCACAACATTAAATGATCAAACAACGTGCTAACACATAGAACAAGGGGTAGGTGGATTGCAGAACTACAACAGAATGCAATAGCTAGTTTTTGTGCACATGAGCTGTGCCTGTTGTGTCTTTTGTCATTGCATTCTCTAGTGGGGTTGATGACTTGATGTAGAATACATGTATAGGGTGTTTATCAAAGCTCATATAGGTTGAAGGGAAGAGCAATGTTTCCTACTTCGACTGTGCATTCATGGCCTCCATAAATGATTTCCTTGTTATGGGTTGCGTGCACTTAATTAGATTAAGTTGTGTATGCAGTTAAAGTTTCATCTCCAGCTCCATATATACAAGACCAAGAATAACAAGGTAAGACAGCCAAAGGTGTCCAAGTGTCCAACTGTGTGGGGTGTTGCTTCATTGTTATTTGGGTTTGGAGATGGCAAATCTCTTGCTCAATATACTGCTCTGTCTGATCATACTGAGATCTGTACAAGGTACCTTTCATTAATTTTATAATGTTTTCTTGATGAGCTCTTGGTTTCTCTTGCTGGTTCTTTTTTTTTTCCCACTTCTGTAGTGGTGGTTCATTAGAAGGTAAGAAGAGGAAATCAATTGTTCTTGTAGAAAGGGGTTCATGGTGTCCTCTCTCTCTCTCTCTCTCTCTCTCTCTCTCTCTCTCTCTCTCACACACACACACACACACTCACAACACACACAGAGATTGGGAAGGGATTTGATACTTCTTCAAAAAAAAGAAAAAACCCCACCGTTTTTTTTTAAACGGAAAGATTCAGTTGTGGATCTTCTGTTTCATGACAAGATGTTGATACGTTTTACAGCATAATCTGCCATTTCACTATAAGAATGATGTCGTATTGAAGATTTGCTTACATTTTTTCTCCCATTCGTTTCCTTGACTTTCTCACTATGATTTCAGTACTTCATGACATGATGCTGATACTTTTTACAGCATAATCTACCATTTCACTATGAGAATGATGTATTGAAGATTTTGCTTGCATTTTTCTCCCTTTCATATCCTTGACTTTCACACAATGATTTCAGCTCGTACAATTTGTCTTTTGAACTATTTAGGGACAAAACCACATTGGCTCTTTTGTTTCTCCTTCTCTTTCTCAAGTCTCATACGACATTAATTCTAAGTTTTCCCCCATCACAAGAATGTTCTCAATATTGAAAATCTTATGATTGATACAATATTTGACCAGGTATTGAAATGGGTCATGAGTTCACTTCCCCTTTCCATGAAATTATGGTTCATGAAAACCATATAATGATAAAGTAACTTAAAAAATGTTGAAATGGGTGTTGCCCATTTCTCTTATTAAAATAGCCCAGTTGATGACAATCTTTAAATACGGTTAATTTGAAATGGGTCTTAATCTTCAATTTCAATTACCCATTTTAATAAAATCACGCTAGTATCAAACCAAACAAAGAACTGGGTAATGTTCCTATGATATAACACCACTGTTGTTTATTTGAAATGCAGGAAAGGATCTGTCAAAATTCAACTATCCCTTTCTAAAAAAGGCAAGCTCTTTCCTTGGTCAAGAGAAATATGACTACATAGTCATAGGAGGTGGCACAGCTGGATGCCCTTTGGCTGCCACTCTCTCTCAAAACTTCAGTGTTCTGTTGCTAGAGAGAGGGGGCTCTCCTTATGGCAACCTAAACATCTCTTACATGCAAAACTTCCACATCTCTCTGGCTGACAGTTCTCCTAAGTCAGCTAATCAAGCCTTCATTTCCACTGATGGAGTCATCAATGCAAGGGCAAGGGTCTTGGGTGGTGGCACCTGCATTAATGCTGGTTTCTATACAAGGGCTAGCCCAAAGTATGTTTACCTTCCACTTCTATATTAACAACTTCTAACTGAATCATCCCTACTATCCATATTTAATTCTATGTTGTTGCTAGTAGGCGGTTTGGTTGGATGCAAATTATTTCGTGTTCCAAGTGTTTAGACGTGAAAATGAGGTTATGATTTAGAAATGTAATGGGTTGGGTTGGGCCTATTGGAAACTTGGGGGCCTGCTTTCTTTCATGTTATGGGGTGGCAATTCTTGGCCTGATCCATGAACTTGACCCAAATTCAAGTTGGCATCTCTGGGTTCAAGTCAAATTATCAGCAATCTGATTAATACAATGGGTAAAGAATGGCAGTTTGACATGTCTATTTACCCCATTATTAATGGGTCGGGTTTGGTTTGTTCATGTACCGGATGTTCTCAGAGGTGAACCCAACCTGACCCCGTTGACCAGACACCCAGTCAATTTCCTCTCTACCAACCTGCAACCAAATGCCCTCATGAATTCTAGGAGAAGCTCAGGTTGACATTTCCAACCTATCAATCGGGTAGGCTTCAGATTGGGTTTTTATACATTGCTCATGAGGTGAACTCTGCCACCCCCAGTCATGATTTTGCAAGGCCTATTCAAAATTCATTTTTAAGGACTATGGACAGCCCTATTCTTCTTTCATACTTACCCAACTATATATATATTACTATTTCATGCATAAAAGGGGTGGCAGTAGTTGACCTGACCCATCAACTCAACCCAAATCCATCAGTGTATATTTAGTTTTGGGTCGACATCGCCAACCCTATATATTAATGGAGGAGTTGGGTTTGGGTTGGGTCCATACATGCTGGTCTTCAAACTGTCTTATTGTACTTCCAACCCGCGAATTCCAACCTGATTCATAAACTGCTAAGAGTCCAGGTTGTCCATATATCTATTGTCCTCAGAAGTCAGGTCGCCCGAGTTGAACCCTAACCTGATAACCCATGAGTTTCCATACCTACACCACCAGCCCGCAAGGGTTGGGTTAGGGTTGACATTTCCAACCAATTGACAAATAGGCCGGACTCAGGTTGGGTTCTATTATAATATATTAAATTAGGAGGTTTGGCTTCAATTTTGATCAGAATTTCTGATTTTGACTAGCTTGGAGTTATAACTCTCCACTTCTAATATGTAACCACTCATCTTCACTTTCAACATGTAAACATTCATTTCCTCCACTTCATGCAACTACATCTTCTTCCCACTTTACACTTTTTTACAAAAATAAAAATAAAAAAAATAATTATTTCTATCCCAATCATAATCACCAAATCATTGTCATGAGTATTTGAGGATTGATTTTGCGTAATCTGAATTTTATTAATAAATAAATAAATATACTTTTCAGCTATCGGTGAACATGCCCGTGCTAGGCATGGGTTGTTGTTGTGCTAGTACATTATTATTGTCATAGTCATAGTCATAGTCTACCCTATCCAACCCAATCCATTCCCCCAGCCCCTAGTCTAATTTTGCAGCGCAATGTTCAAAATTCAGTTTTAGGCCCATAGACAGCCCTGCTGTTTTTTCATGCAGAAACCTATGTCCAAATGAACAAAAATAATTAAGCATGTAGCTAATGGAACTCCCCGTTGCCTTACAGGTACGTTAAGAAGGCAGGTTGGAACGGCAAGTTGGTGAATGAGTCATACCCATGGATCGAAAAGCAGATAGCACATTGGCCCAAGCTCAGTCCATGGCAGCAAGCATTCAAGGATGGCCTTCTTGAAGCTGGGGTGTCCCCTTTCAATGGATACACATATGATCACCTCTATGGGACCAAGGTGGGAGGGACAATTTTCGATGATCATGGGTTTAGAAGCACTGCTGCTGATCTGCTAGCGACAGGGAACCCCAACAATCTCTGGGTGTTGATTCATGCCAGGGTCCAGAAGATCATGTTTGATACAAGAAGTGAGAATATACAACCTTGAATTACATAGAGATATCATCTTGCTGTGTTAACAATCATGGATTCATGTACATATTGGATGTTGAGATGGCCAGGGGTCCTCTGGGCCCAACACCTCTCAATCAATGGCCTGTTTAATGGGCCCACGTCCAAATAGAAATAGTCAACATCACTGCCCTTGAATTTGATACATCTACCCCCACAGTGAGAGTTCATGAATTGTTTGTGGGAATATAAGGATGGAAATGAAACTGCAAGGAACTTGGGCAGGCAGGACATAGCCTGTGCCCGCCTGACACAATTTGATATGCCCTGGACCTTGATTTAATTTTTTAAGCCCAATGGACTCAGATTGGGCTTGCTTTGAGGCCTTGGTTACACCAGAATTGGTCCCTTTCTGAAGCCCAGGTCCAGGCCTGCCAAGTGTAATTTGGGCCAGGCTGGAGCTTCAAGGCATTTGCAGCTTTCTACCAAAAAAAAAAAAATTACTTGCAGCTTCAGGTTTCTGTTTCTATCAAATGCTGGAGTTTTATATGTTAAGGTGGAATTCCAACTTCTGGAAAATTTCTATTAAAAAACCCCAAATTAAAGAGATCTTGGGTCTGGACGTTCAATAATCCTATCTGATACATTGCAATGAGTCCATCACTAAATGCACTAGGCTGTTGATCAGCCACGCTGGACGTTAACCAAAAACAAGCAGAGTCCAAAACTCTGACTGCATAATTTCAAAACCAAGCCATCTAGAGGTAGTATGGGAGCAGGCTAACAACTTGGAGCCCAGATAAGAAAAATACTAACATACAACTACAACATGGGTGCAGGAAAGACACCAAAGGCGATCGGAGTTGTTTTCAAGGATGAGAATGGAGAGCTGCACCGAGCATTTCTGTCTGGGAGTAAGAGTGAAGTGATACTGTCATCTGGTGCAATAGGAAGTCCACATCTCCTGATGCTCAGTGGAATTGGGCCCAAAGAAGAACTGGATGAGAAGAACATTGAGGTGGTGCTTTATAATGAATTCGTCGGAAGGGGGATGTGCGACAATCCGATGAACACCATCTTTATACCGACCAAGAGACCGATCGAGCAGTCCCTCATCCAGATAGTCGGAATTACAAAGTATGGATCATTCATTGAGGCGAGCAGCGGGTTCAGCCAGTCCTCAGATAGCATTCGGTGCAACCATGGGCTCATGTCAGCTGAGGTTTGCTTTTCACACTCATCATAAAACATACTATTGGATTTGGCTCAAAAGGTCCATTGGGCCTTGATTACTTGGGGCCCAAGTAAACTAGGGCTAGTTCTCTATATATACTCTCTAGGGTTATTCTTTGTAAGATACTCACATAGAACAGAAAGCAAGCAAGGGAAAACAAGAGAGCATTGTAAGGGGAGAGAGACTGTGAGAGCAAGATTGAGATCTATTGGAGGAGAGAGTAGGCTAAGTGTTAGAGGAATATCCTTGTAACGAATTGCCCAATTTCCTGCATAGTGAAATCGAGCGGAACGCTCATCGCCCCGTGGACGTAGGCAATTGCCGAACCACATAAATCTCTTTTGTCTTGTGTGCTTGTAATTGATTACGCGTGATTTACCCTAGTTTATTTCCTCACAATTGGTATCAGAGCGAGGTTGAGATTTTCCTAGGGTTAGGGTTGCACGCAGATCAAGGCAGTGATCAGACGATCACCGGAGGCGGGCCACGCGAAACGGTCTGACAGAAGTTTCTCTATTGATCAAGACGAAAAGAGAATTCCGGGATTCTGGTTCGATCACTGTGCAGAATCGAAATACGCACAGGATTTCTGGGCCACACGGATCGGAGGGACTGAAATTACCGGATCCCAGTCGATGATCGTCGCCGGAACAGAGAAGTACACGCTGCCTTCCTCCCTGAAATCGTTGCTAGGCAGTAGTTCGACTTCTGTCCAATAGAGGGTGGGCCATGCAGATCGCCGCTGATCTTGTGCGCAGCACGTCGCCCGGCCGCAAGTCGCCGGAGACCAGCCAGTGCCAGCACATCGCCCATCGCCGGAACCGGAAGAGGGGCCTCACTTCATCCTAGCCCATCGTTCTTTGCCAGCCGGAGACCACCCTGCACGCCGTTTTTCGTCGCTGGATCTACGCATCCGGAGATTCGCCGCCGTTGGCCTAACCGAAATAAGAGAAGAGGCAACAAACGCTGTGTTTTTTTCATCTGTTGCAGACCAGATTCGAGGAAGAAGAAGAAAGACCCAATTGGGTCAGTTTCCAGGCCAGGTCAAGTTCGGGCCAGGTCTGACCCGTCCGCAGCAGGAAGCCCAGCGCAGCAGTAGTCAACAGCATTCAATTGGGCTGACGTCATCTTGACACCAGCAGTACAGTCAAACATCCAGTTTGACTAGATCAACGGTCAGATTTCATTCACAGTTTTCGGAGCCATCCGGACTCCGATTTGGGCTCCGTTTCTTACTAAAGATTCGCGTCAACGAGATCTACGAAGAGAACATATTGACCTATTTGAAGTGCTGAAAAAGGAGTAGATTCCAGACATAATGGCATACAAGGCTACAGCAGCAGATATCAAATTTGAAATTCAGAAGTTTGATGGCAAAATTAATTTTAGCTTGTGGCAAAGGAGAATGAAAAATATCTTGATTCAACAAGGAATTAAAGTAGCATTGCTTGGCAAGGAAAATAAGCCTGCAAAGATGGATGCTGATGAGTGGGTGGATATCGATGAAAGAGCAATGAGCTCTATTGAGCAGTACCTCTCTGACGAAGTTATGTTCAACGTGGAAGAGGAATCTGCAAAGGACCTACGGGAAAAGCTCGAGAAGCTGTACATGGGTAAGAATTTGACAAACAAGCTACATCTGAAGAAACAGTTGTATGGGTTGAAGTGGAGGAAGGATGTGATCTGATGGAGCACATGAACACTTTCAACAGGATGATAGTAATTTGTTGAGGCTCGATGTGAAATTCGATGATGAAAATAGGTCCCTGTTATTGTTGAATTCTCTCTCTGACCCATATGAGCACTTTGTGACTACCCTGCTATATGGAAAGGAGATACTCAAGTTTGAGGAGGTTACTCAAGATATCATCTCCAATGCTGCCAGAAGAAAGCCTAGCAAAGGTAATTCACATGCAGAGGGACTCCTAGTAAAGGAAGGCTCACATAACCGTGGCAGGTCCAAGGACAAGGGTAAGTCAAGAAGAAGCAACTCTAGATCAAAGTCCAAAAGCAAGAAAGATTCAGAATGCTTTCATTGCGGAAAGAAAGGGCACTGGAAGAAAGATTGCCGGCATTATAAGGCGAGCAAAGATGGGAAGAATAAAGCTGAGGACAAATCAGATAGCAGTGACTCCTCCAGCGTTGCCTCAAAAAAGGAAGTGGAACTCCTATCGGTCTCGCAAGGTAACAATCTATCTGATACATGGATTTTAGATTCCGGTTGTACATATCATATGTGTCCTAATCATGAATGGTTTGATACTTATGAGCCATGTGATGGTGGTAGTGTTCTAATGGGTAATGATGCTGCATGTAAAACCATTGGAATGGGAACCATAAAAATCAAAATGGCAGATGAAGTTGTTAGAGCTTTGCGTGCTGTGAGACATGTTCCCTCACTCAAGAAGAATTTGATATCCTTAGGCACACTAGAATCCAAAGGTTGTTCATTCAGTGCAAATGATGGCTTGCTTAAAGTAAGTAAAGGTATTCTTGTATTAATGAAAGGTACCAAAGTGGGTAACAACCTTTATAAATTGATGAAAAACACAGTTATAGGTGGAGCTGCAGTCTCCATGGAAGACAAAAACAGCGTTGATGAGTCTCAGTTATGGCATATGCGGCTAGGGTATATGAGTGAGAATGGCATGTTAGAACTTCATAAAAGATGGTTGTTGAAGGGTGTGAAAACATGCAAGCTGAATTTTTATAAATTCTGTGTTTATGGTAAGCAGACGAAAGTGTCTTTTAAAAATGCAGGAAAAGATTGTAGAAGTAAAGGCATTCTTGACTACATTCACTCAGATGTGTGGGGACCATCCCCGGTTAAGTCAAAAGGTGGAGCTGAATACTTTGTGACTTTTATTGACGACTTTTCAAAGAAAGTTTGGGTTTACTTCATAAAACACAAGTCTGAGGTCTTCGACAAGTTCAAAGAGTGGAAGGCAGAAGTTGAAAATCAAACAGAAAAAAAGTCAAGTATCTGAGATCAGATAATGAGGGTGAATACAAAAGTCACAGGTTTCTATAATTCTGCAAGGATGAAGGCATCGCAAGACACTTTACAGTACCAAAGACTCCTCAGCAAAATGGAGTTTCAGAAAGAATGAACATGACTCTTTTGGAAATAGCAAGGAGCATGAGACTACATGCAGGGTTGACTAAAAGCTTTTGGGCAGAAGCAGTTAATCACGCATGCTATGTGGTTAATCGGTCACCATCAGCAGCTTAGGATTACAAAGTTGCAGAAGAAATCTGAACAGGTAAAGAAGTTGATTATTCCACACTCAAGTTATTCGGATGTCCAGCATATGCACACATTCCCAGTGATGAGAGATCCAAGCTAGATTTCAAGTCACTCAAATGCATATTCCTCGGATTCGAGAAGGGAGTGAAAGGGTACAAGCTAAGGGATCCAGTAAACATGAAAAAGATCATCAGCAGAGATGTAGTGTTTGATGAAAAGTCTATGCTGAACAGGGAACAAGATGGTGAAGTCAAAGAGCATAGTGCTGAGAAGGCAGTTGTTGAAATAATTCCTCTTACAGACAATAAAGGCAAGAAAACAGTGCAGATTCAAATAGAGGCCAGTACATCTGGTGGAGAGGAAGAAGTTGAGGTTCAGCAGGAACCCATAAGCCTGGCACAGGGAAGAGCAAAGAGAAGCATCAAACCACCTCAAAGGTTTGGATGGGATGAGGATGAAGTCCATTTTGCTCTTATCACCAGTAGTGGTGATCCAACCACACTCCAAGAAGCTATGAAAAGCAATGATAGGGAAGGTTGGATGGGTGCTATGATGAATGAGATGGAATCTCTCAAAAAGAACTCCGTCTGGGAGTGAGTTCCAAACCAAAGATAGAAAATCAGTTGGCTGCAAATGGGTGTTTCGGAAGAAGGAAGTCCCACATGAAAACGAAACACCAAGGTTCAAGGCACGTTTAGTAGCAAAGGGGTACTCACAGAAAGAAGGGGTTGACTATGATGAGATCTTTTTCCTAGTTGTGAAGCACACATCTATAAGGGTGTTGCTGGCATTAGTAATACAGTTCAATATGGAACTTGAACAGCTAGATGTAAAGACAGCTTTCCTTCATGGTGACTTGGAGGAAACAATTTACATGGAGCAACCTGAAGGATTTAGAGAAGTCGGAAAAGAAGACTATGTTTGCAAATTGAAGAGATTATTATACGGGCTTGAAACAATCACCAAGGCAATGGTACAAGAGCTTCGACTCCTACATGTTGCGGATTGGTACTATCGATGTGAGTATGATCATTGTGTTTACTTCAAAGTGCATGATGATAATTCATTTATTATGTTGCTACTCTATGTGGATGATATGCTTATTGCATGTAAGAACATGTCAAAAATAGAAGAACTGAAATCTCAGTTGAAAAAGGAGTTTGACATGAAAGACCTTGGGTCAGCCACAAAAATGTTGGGTATGGAAATAAGGAGGGACAGAAAGGCTGGAAAGCTGTAGTTATCACAAAAGAAATACATCTCAAAAGTACTTGAGAAGTTTAACATACAGAATGACAAGCCCGTGTCTACTCCACTTGCAGGTCACTTCAATTTCAGTGCCAGTCAATGTCCAAGTACGGACGACGAAATTGAAGACATGTCCAAGATACCGTATGCTAATGTGGTGGGATGTTTGATGTATGCCATGGTTTGCACAAGACTAGATATTGCTCAATCAGTCAGTGTGGTGAGTAAGTACATGGCGAATTCAGGGAAAGAGCATTGGAATGCAATAAAGTGGATTCTGAGATACTTGAAAGGCACCAAAGACTTAAGAATATTGTTTGAAAGAAAACAGGGGCCAGAAAGTGTAGTAGGTATGTAGATTCTGATTTTGCAGAAGATCTGGACAAAAGAAGATCCACCACAGGCTATGTTTACACATTAGCGAGCAGATCGATAAGCTGGAGATCGGTGCTTCAGTCTACAACAGCATTATCCACTACAGAGGCAGAATACATGGCACTTGCATAGGCTTCTAAGGAAGCAATTTGGTTAAGAGGTTTGGTGAATGAAATCGGGATTAAGCAAGAATCAATCTCAATACACCGTGATAGTCAAAGCGCCATATGTTTGGCGAAGAATCAAGTATATCATGACAAAGCACATTGCTGTTATGTATCACAGGATTCGAGATTGAGTTGCTACAGGTGAGATCTCCGTTGAGAAGATTCACACAGATGAAAATGTAGCTGATATTCTCACTAAGCCAGTCACTACAGAGAAGTTCAGACATTGCCTGGACTTGCTCAATCTCTCATCTTGTTAGAGATTGAAGGTGCACCTCATTTTCGGTGAGACGCATATATGGTGGGAGAGCTTTCCCACACAGAACATGTGTTATAAACACAGCACAACAATTCTTCAGAAGGTCGGACATTTTTCGCCAAGGTGGAGATTGTTGGATTTGACTCAAAAGGTCCATTGGGCCTTGATGGATAGTTTACTTGGGGCCCAAGTAAACTAGGGCTAGTTCTCTATATATACTCTCTAGGGTTATTATTTGTAAGATACATCACATAGAACAGAAAGCAAGCAAGGGAAAACAAGAGAGCATTATAAGGGAAGAGACTGTGAGAGCAAGATTGAGATCTATTGGGGGAGAGAGTAGGCTAAGTGTTAGAGGAATATCCTTGTAACGAATTGCCCAATTTCCTGCATAGTGAAATCGAGCGGAACGCTCATAGCCCCGTGGATGTAGGCAATTGCCGAACCACGTAAATCTCTTTTGTCTTATGTGCTTGTGATTGATTACGCGTGATTTACCCTAGTTTATTTCCTCACACATAACCAGGTCGGCCTGTTCTATTTCTCAACACAGTGATCGAGGCCATGGTTGTGCCTCAATTTTAGGCCCATGCAACAAGTGAGGCTCACTTTTTGCGACTTCTAGTATTTGGGTCTAGCTCTATCCTGTTATCAACTGTGCCAATATAAACTAAGGCCTGATTTGAGGCCTACTGTCACTGTGAGAATGATCCCACATATAGCCTAGACATTGAGATTAGTGTATATTTCATGTTCAATGAATGGTTAATGATCTGTTTCTGGGTCACCTGATTGAAATGCCATATCTTGAAACTGCACCAACTGGATGACCATTCAGGCTAATGTAAAGAGTCCACTAGAAAAGGCCCATTGATTGGTTTGTAAGTTTTATTGGTGCATTTTTCAGCAATGGCCCAACAGAGGTGGCCACATTGATTAGATTGTAGTGATTGTTTATACACTTACATGTAAGGCATTTTATTTCCACAGAGATAACATTTTATTCAGAAAATGACACTGTGGATTCCATACTGTTTATGTTTCTATCCTTTGAGCAGGGAAACATTTTCTGCGCTGAAAACTGTTACTACCTGTTCTGTTAAAAACGCAGGAAATGGTTTTCTACCTGTTGGGTACTAATCTAATTTTCGCAAGAATTGCAGAAAATGTTTTCACCTCAAAATATTAAAACCATGGAATATGTTAACACAGAACAAGTAAAATTATTCTCTTCCATTTAATTCTAAACTGCTCCACACAAGCATATTCTAAGGGCATGAAACATTTTCCACAGAACTAGAAAATAGGCTTGTGGTGACATCTACTGCCATTTTGATTCAGATTGTTCTTTTTCATAGTTTTTTTTTTTTTTTGGGAAAGCAGGTTTTTATGAAGGTGTTAAAGAGAATGTTTTCTACAATGCTAGAGAAATGCATTGTCATAAAAAATGCTTTGCCACATTAAATAATGAAACTAGAACTGTGGAAAGTGTTCTGTTTTATGTTTTACCCAGAGAATGAAATAACTGTGGAAAAACTACACATAGCCTTAGTTCCATTCATGAATGATCTCTATGTATGCAATGCAAAACAATGATTTGATTTTATATCTGAACTAACAGATTGGACAGCTCTCAAGCATCCCCCCAAAGCAAAGGACTCTGGAGGCTGCCCAAGCCTACATGACAAGTAAGAAGGACCTACCCCATGAGGCCTTCATGGGGGGATTCATATTGGAGAAAATCGCAAGCCCACTCTCAACCGGCCACATTAGCCTAAACACAACTAATGTGGATGACAACCCCTTAATCACCTTCAACTACTTCAGCCACCCACAAGATCTCCGGCGATGCGTTTATGGAATTCGTACAGCAGCAAAGATTGCCAGGTCGAGGCCCTTTTCCGAGCTCACCCACGACGGGGAGTACACTATGGGGGTCCTACTTAACATGAGTGTCAAGGCCAATGTGAACCTCATTCCTAAGCACACCAATGACACTGCATCCTTGGAGCAGTACTGCAGGGATACTGTGGTCACCATTTGGCACTATCATGGCGGGTGCCACGTCGGAAAGGTGGTGGACCCCAACTACCGGGTCATTGGTGTCAATGCCCTCCGAGTCGTCGACGGGTCGACGTTCCTCGACTCGCCAGGTACAAATCCTCAGGCCACTGTGATGATGCTGGGGAGGTAAGAAAAATCCATTGCTTATTTGATTTTGCAATTTGAGTGAGTACTGTTGGTTTTTTGAGAATAGGAAATTTTATGGAAATGGTAATCAATTTCCATGATTTTACAATCAGTTTGAGACATGCCACCATTAGATTTTGACAGTTTCTCTTTCGACTTTTTTCTTCGATGGAGGCCTTAGCATCCATCTTATATGAAATATAATCAGGCTGACTTTTGATGCACCTCTTATCCATGCATAGACCAACTTATCCCTTCCACCCTCTTGATTAGTGGTGGCCTAAGGTGGACTCCACAGAGGGTCGCGCAAGTGTTCATGCATAAGTGTTGCTAGGAATCATATCCAATCTTTTTCTTGGTCATCATGTGACACATTTGCTTGGATTTTGGGTCTTAATTGCAGGTACATGGGTGTGAAATTGTTAAGGGAGAGATTAGGAGCAGCGGCTGGCGTATGAAACCCCAACACAACAGAGTTTATCTTGTGTAGTAGAGTGATCTTTCATTGTAATTTTTTAAATCAATTTAAGGACTTGTCTGAATGCATATAAGTGCAAAATAAGAGAAGGGAGAAGGGATAACTTCCACTGTAGTATACCCCGTCTTAATAGTCTCAAAGTGCTGAACTCAAGCAATAGCCAGTATGAATGTGTATGCAGAAACTCTCAAAATGTATTGTTATTGTAATAGAATTATGGATGAAAATTTTCCTTACCAGCATGGTCACAATAGGCAAACATACAAACAGTTCAATTTTAGAGAAATTGCTTCTAGACAGAATGAAGTTTCTTTCGAGCATACAGAGCTGTCTCTGTGGATAGGACACCCACTCTCACTGTGCCACCCAGGAATTGATCCCATGAATAAGTGCTGTCAATCTCCCTTACCACTAGGTTAACTTGGCAAAAAAAACAAAAAAAAGACGGTGTAGGATCTTATGCGAGCTACCATTCTTTCTAAAACCAATTGATAATGGAAGAGGCACAATTCAATGTTTTATACGGCATTCAACATCTTGCCCGTGGGCCATTTTTAGAGCGATCACAGAGAGCGAGATTGTGACATGCCTCTGCCCAACAAAATATTTTTTAATATTTTTTTTCTTTTAAGTAAATTTTTTTTTCTCACAACAAACAACAAACCAATCCTTAAACACACCTACCAACCATCTATGGATTCTTTAAATGCAATCTAATGTCAACTTTTTTTTATTAAATAAAAATATCATCTTCCAAATGGATGATACCTTCATATATAGGCATTAGGCAGCTCTAACTGCCATCAGATTGAAGAATTAAGTACTATTTAATGGATGAAAGTGGGAGAATTTATAATATTTATTAGGTTCGTGCGCACATTCTCCCAACAGCCACTATAACCACTAGAGTCCTAGACCCATCCTGTTACTGATCATACAGATTACAATTTACAGGACCATTATCCATACCTAAATTTAAATTGAAAGGCCTGAATTTAAATCAAGTGCTTGGCTCAAGCCCAAACATTGTATACTTATATAATGTATTAATGTCTATAAAAATAAAATTATAGGGGTGGGGCATTTGGGTCCTTAGTTTTGAATCACCTGAATTTAAAATGGATCCAAATATTAGAACAATACCCTTTTTACACATATTGGGTCAGTTTTGGTATAGGACCTGTTACAAACTCACAACCAGTATTATTTTTTTTTTTTTTTGGGGGAATCATAGTGAGTTGCTATGGTGCAACTCCAAAGCCCTGACAGGGTGGTTTTCAGTTCCTCTTCATGGCCACCCAGCGGCCCAGCCAGATCAGGAAAAAAAAAAAACTAATTATTTTTCCCCTTTTGTCTTGTAAACTAGTCTATACATAGTTACTTCAGTCATTTAAACACGGAGAATCAAAAATATAGAGACATGACCTGACATCCATTCAAATTTTCCTGCACACCAAATTTTCCTCATTCTGCTCATCATGTGGCACCTATAATTTAACATAATGCCCTTTGCATTGACTGGGTTTCAACTCATTTCTCATCATTACATCCTTTGGAGAAAAAAAATTACCATCTTTTTTCTATTTTCAACTCCTTTTTATCTACTTTACTTTAGGATGTTACTTGAGAGGGCTAAAAGGTACAATGATTGGACTAAAAAAAAACCATTAAAAAAAAGTATGTGGGTAGTTAGTTTAAAGAAACCTTTTTAACCTATGACCCACTTCCCTAAATCCAATCAAATCTCTCTCATAGAATGACATATACAATAATTATAATAGCTTTCTCTCTCTTTATTTTCTTGATGGAGATAAAAAAGAAAAAACCCAGAGAATCCTAGGCTCTTTCTCTCTTTTTCTGGCTTTTTAAGACAAGATGGGCATATGCAACATGCATTTGTTTTGTGTTACGTGCATTGTCACAGACTCACAGATCTCTTGCTCTGGAATTAACCATCATTTACTACCAATAATTGGTGCATACACTCATCATCAGCTGGGTCATGATTGGGTTGGGTGTGGGCCCTGTAAACTGTTGTTAATGAGGGGCCTGGCCCACCTAAGTAGCAGCTACCATGTGTAGGTGTTGCACTTATCCCATGATTGATTATCTGGTACTTCATATTCTGTCACTTATTTCCACAACCAGAGATATTCAAAGATGCATCATTAGTCTAGTGCTGGCAATTTCTCATCCAAGCCAACCTGACCCTAATCCAGCCTGATAATTCTCAGTTCCGGTTAACTCTTTTGACTGGATTAATGGTTTGGGTTCAAGACTTCAAGTTGAGGTGAGGTTGCCTCCAATGGACCTAAGATTATCTGGTCACCCGACCCGGAAAATCTGGGTATGGACCTCTTTTTTTTAACCTGATTATCAAGAGGGCCCAGTTCCACATTTATGGTTCATTATCAGGTCCAGGTATGGATCCAGTTTGGTATCCAGACCCAAATAACCAGATACCAGAGTTTATAATGTATTTAATTATACGCTATTCATAAAATATACGGTATGCATAGTCACAAATATATAATATCAATCATCACGCGAATAATAATAATAATAATAATAAATAAATAAATAAATGAGTGGATGAATAACAAGGTCTAATTGGGTTGGGACAGACCCAAGGTTTCACAAGATCCTATCAGAAAATAATGTTTTTTTTTTCAACCTAATTTGATCAAGACCTGCCTGTTTAACTATAATCGGGTTTGGCTCCGGGCTCTAGTGGGCCTGATCTTTAATAGCCCTAGATTGAATGCTTAGCTTGTGTTACTGGTACATTATTTTGACTTCACTATGATCTGAAGAGTTATCAAATCATTGTCCCCATAATACCCAACTGACATGAAAAGATTGACCCGCATGGGCTCTACAAGCAAACTATTATTACCCAAGTGGAAAACTCTCCAAATCATGACTTCTTTTCTTTGAGTTTCATAATCAACAAAACTTATACTACACACCCAAACTAAATCATGGATGTCCCACAAAATGGGAAAAGTATCAAAATGCATGGCCCAAATGGATCTGCAAATTGTTTCAATTGGAGAAGAATACTTGAGTAGGTGGGCCTCCAGACTGTTGATATCTTATGGGTTGTACAAGAGATGGACAACGGAGAAAAAGAATCCCACAAACAGGAGTAAATTGATAGTTGGCATGCAAATTACCCTAGAAAGTTAAGATGATTGAAGGATATCATTATCCTTTTGGTAGATTCTCAATTCTCGTGTGTTGATCTGGCATAATGCCTTTTATCATCATGCCAAGCGTGTGGTTCAAGATAAATAATATCATTTAGTGGGTGATGATTTTTAATCCCATGGCTAACGGAGGGCGCCCTAAAGAGGCAACCGCACGCCCACATACCTACTCACCCAAGTATCTCAAAATCAGCTAACAAGCATTTTTTTTTTATCTCTAGTAAAATACAAACACACCAACGCAGGCACTCACTCTAGTCCCTATTATCAGTGTAACGCCCCAATTCAGAATACCGAGAAATCCGTCAAGGTACCGAAGTTAGCACTCTACTTCCAGGAAAATTAATCCGAGAACTTCCAAAATCGTAGGTCCACAGTGAGGTTCAATTTAAAATTTTTTTAACAATATAATATCAATGGTTAAATTGCAGAAGCAATAAGAGTAAAGCGAAAGCATTTGTAAAGATAGCAGAAGTATAAGGTATCGTAAAAGATGTATCAAATGAAGCCAGGCTGAAGTACAGCTTAAAAATGACAAGTTGTAAAATCAAAGGTTTATTACATTTTGAATCACTACCCAACTCACTACAAAAGATCATTCGACAAACCCAAACAAAATAGGCACTCAAACCCCAAGTGCCGGCTCTCTAACCTCCTGGCTCGACCTCTTGGGCGCCTGCTACGGGCGCCTCAACAAGCGCGAGCTCCCCGTCCTCAAACACGGGGTCGAGACCTAAGCACAAAAAAATGAATCAGATCTAAAGATCTGACAAGTCACAGTATGCAAGTAATATAGGAAGCATGCATCAAAAGAGTAGAGACAATGATAAAGTTAATGAAAGTAACAATGATATAGAATCTAGGTAGTTGAGCAAGATAAGCATTTAGGATCATAATAAATAAGATATCTAATATAAATAATATGGCACATTCATACTAGCTGGATACCGCGGAATATATTATGCCGCGGCCCTCCCATACTGAACACAGTCGCGGTGGGAAAACCTCACCAGTGCTGGGGTTATCTAGCCCCGCAAACAACATCCTCATCACACTCCGAGACCGGACCCAGTATCACACCGTCTGTCTCCAACAATGCTCATCATGATTGCTCACTCAACACTCACAGTAGCTCCTACCAGTGATGATCAGTCCAAAGGTTGAGCTTAGAACAACTGAGTGAATGTCTATGCCGACTCTAGAAACAATAAAGGTCTGTATTTGTCTAAGCTTTGCCTTGCGTGAACAAGGTCCTAATAAAGTCCCTAAGAGGTCCAAGTGTTCAATACAATCCATGGATTATAATCCATGTCCAAGTCCAATCATTGGATCCATACCAAGGCCCACCAAATACATGGCTGGTCCACAACAGTCCAAATGAGATAACAAGTCCATAAAATCCAACATCTCTAGTCTAGGGGTAATCCACATCCAAACTTAGGCCATAAAAGGGTCCGCCTAGCCTCAGACACGGGTCAGTGTTCACCCAATCATATCACCAGGTCACCTCTAAGTAGTCCTAGGTTCAGGTCATCTATTTTCATTTAATTAACAGCTATAGGCAATAGTAAGGACAATAGACTGATAGTAATAGCATAAATGAGATAAATCTCAAGTACAAAAATCAACGGGAGATATCAACAGTTCAATCCTAAGTAATTGGTCTACTTTCAGGTCCAAGTCCATCTCAAGTAATTTGGTCTCTAAATGAAGTCTTAGATGTCAATGGATACTGTGTTTGGTGCTCCAGAAGTTACGGACACCATTGACAACGTTTAAGGATCGAATCATCTTAGATTACACAACCTAGACCCTAATTAGTGGGCCCCACGAGTCAAGGTTGAGCCACACCATTGACTCGTGCTTGGCACATCAATAGAAGTCCATTTGGATGGTCAATAGGGTCCCACAATGATCAAATCAAAAGAAACTAAAATCTGGGAAAGTCACTGTGCACAGTGTGCTCGGTCAACCTCCTGGCCTGGGCGGTCGACCCGGCACACTGGGATCAGAGGAACAAGCACCCTACAGGCAATGCTTGATTTTTCAGAATTTCTGTATGCTCGGTCGATCTCCTGGCCTGGTCGGTAGACCACGCACACTGGGAATCCTGGTTGAAGGGTGTCCCAGGTTCCTGTTCCTTCTTCTAAAAATCCCTTGAAGTCGGTCATCTAATCTCGGTCTATTGGCTCTGAGCTCGGTCAAGCACTAAGCCCGGTTAAGCACTGAGCTCGGTTAGGCACTGAACTTAGTTAAGTACTAAGCTCGGCCTAAAATACTGAGCTCGGCCAAACACTGAGCTTGGCCAAAACACTAAGCTCGGTCAATAACTGAGCTCGGCTAATACATTGAGCTCGGCCAAAAGAAGAGATCCAGTTTTCAGTCATTTCTTCCAAAATTCATGTGTGATTGGTCAAACACTGAGCTTGGTCAAGCACTGAGCTCGGTAAAATACTGAGCTCGGCCAAAACACTGAGCTCGGTCACCCCTCACACTGGGTTAGTGCCTGTGGAGAAAATAATTGAGAGCCTGGTCTTTCCCAATTTTCAGTGTGTTCGGTCGACCGAGATGCATGTTGGTCGACCGAATACACTGAGCTCAGCAATTTCCAGGATTTCTGGATTCCTTCGTCTTCAATCCAATTTTTCACCCAAACTCGTCCAAACACCACATGCACATCCAAAAACATGAAAAGCACTCCAATATACATCCAACCATCCAATCCATGGGCCATTGATCTTTCAAATGAGATCAACCCATCCATCAATGGCCAAAAGTTCATGAAAACATGCTCAAAGCGAAATCTAACAATTCTAACATCACTTGAATAAAAATATATATAGAAAATCAACAACAGTAAACACTCATTCTATATTAAGTAAGCATATTGCACTTGCCTCAATTGACTGCAAGAAGGTAGATAGAGAAAATAGAGATCCAAACTCCAAATATAAAATCCAATCTCTAAGGTATTCCCAACACATAACCTAGCCCCAAAAATCTCTGATCTAGAAGAGATCTCTGCTCCTAATTAAACTCATATCTACAAGAGAATTGCTATAAGGAAGGAGATCTAGAGAGAGAAAAAGAGAATTCTATGAAAATTGAACTAGAAGAGGGCGCTTACCTTGATTAGAAGAGGGAGAAGGGATTATCAAGAAGATAGAGGGAGATCCAAGTAATAAGTTGCAGCTGTAGTAGGTCTTCTTCTTCTTCTTCTTAGAGTTCTAGAGAGAGAAAGAGAGGGAGATGGAAAAATTAGAGGGGAATTTGAGGGAGAGTTGGAGGGAAATGAGGGGAAAAGAGAGAAAAAAGGGGAACATGAATTGAGAAAGGAAGTAGCAAACGTATGGCATGGGGGGATTGGTTTTATAGGTTGGGATGGGTGGCTAGGTACTAAAATACCCTTTTAGTTTGAATAGGATTGGGGTTAGGGCCAAAGGTAGTTTGGTCTTTGGGTAAGGTTCTAGAAGATTCTCAAGTGGAGACCCCCCTATGGTATATACTAATTTCTAGCTAAGGTCTCTAACAAACAAACTAACTTTAGAAATAATAAAGGACATCATATTGACTCTACTAATTGCACAACAAGGCCAAACTACTAAAAACTTAGGAAAATGATTATCTACCCCTACTAAACCTATTAATTAGAATAATTAGATATAATAGGCTAAAATATAGTATTCAATTTCAAATTGAGGGCCCACAAGGGGTGGGGCCTCACAATCAGCGCTACAACCACAGTTCCTGGTTGTTCCTGTGGAAGCTAAGAGGTTTCTCACTACTGACCTGCAAATAAATTGATAAAGCATTTAATTAAGGGCCACTTCGAACTTGATTGTCCAAATCTTAATTGCAACTATGTTTCTCCTTAGCTATCGTGTAAAAGATCAAAACAACTTAAGAGCAGTTTGTTTGGAGGAGTTCTTTAAGGGAATTTTTACTGCTAGAGATTTCTCATAGCTGTTCCCAAAATCCCTATTTGGTATGCCAGTATTTGGGATTTTTTTTTCTTTTTTTGAATCACAGAACTTTCCAAACTTTTAGCGTTCAAAATAGGCAAGGCCTTTTGAGCATTTGTGAATGGGGACAACTTTTGAAGAATTTGGATATCCCTCAGCACAATAATTCTCAGATATCTTCTAACCAACATGCCCATAATATCATTGAGGTGAAATCTTTCATTTGCTAGTAAAGCAAGTCACCTGCACTTAGTTCATCCAAATGGGTTCCGAGGAAACATGTAATTATCAATAAATCAATCTCGTTAGACCCTTCCAAAAATTATATATACCTTTCTGAAAAAGAAAGAAAAAAACTATCATCTCAGAATTAAGGACTGAACCGGCCCAGGTCTATGAAATTTTACCTAAGCAAACTATGATCATTTGAGTCATGCATAATATAGTCTCACATTCTTAAAGTGGTGTGGAATCTCAAATGGTGAGGTCTACTCTACATTCCTTGTGTCTTATGCCAACGGGCACAAGAAAAAGGCTTCAAACGCCTCACTTATGTCCACAGCAGTACACCACAACTTATCTCTCTTTCTCTCTCACACAGAGAACCTTTTGAAGATGCCCCAGAGCTGGTTATAAAATTCACGGAGACAAAAAGCAGAGAGGATTAAAATAAAGGACTGACTGTCTGTGGGTTTGGTACTAGTACTTGGGTTGGCATGCGCTCTCCCCACCGGCCTCGTGATAGCTGCCTCCATATCCCACCATCTTTCTTTCATATGTAACATGTAAAAAGGCAAAACCAATTGTCTGAGTTACCATGGCCTACCCAAATGGTGAAAATTCGGGTACAATTACAACCATCAAGAACATTCACACTTACAAGCTAAACAAAATCAAGTGATAAAATCTACTTTTAGAACTATAAAAATTAATGATTAAGATATATGCATTCACAAACATATATTAAGATAAAAAATCTAGTGGCATGTTTGTTTGCATTAGAGTTAGCAGGAATTAAACACGTTGGATGGTTAAAAGTGAAGATTAAAAGTGAGTTTCAAAAAATGATTGATGCTCATTTTTTTGAAACTCACCTTTAATATTCACTTTTAACTATCCTATGTATTCAATTTTAATGCATTTTAATGGAAATAAACGGGGCTAAAAGATAGTACGTACATGTAGGATTAAGAAACAAAAACAATGAAGTGAAGGTTCTGAATCTGTGTTCGGGTGCTCGAGTGGCCCAAATAAGTCTGTGCAATGTAATTACCTCTTCCTCCCTGAAACACGGGTTAATGCATACCTTCATGTTTGGTATGAAGCTAAAAGAGGAACCATGAGTGGCTCTAAATAAGCACATGATAAAGTTAAGTCTCCTTGTCATAATCTGCCTTACCAAACCTCTTATCCTATGTAACCTACTAGAAAAACCAACGATAAGTTCCTATTCAATAAACAAATTCATGGTTGTTGCAGGACCCCCTTGAAATCTATATCATTCCTATCTGGGTACAAAATGGTCTATTTGGATGCTTGAATTTCCACAAAAATATGCTCTCTTTTTCTTCGGAAGGGTTCGGACTAACACACTCTCACCGTTTGTGGTCCTAACTAGTGAAGTTACAGCAAAAAAAAAAAAAAGCATATCCTTTGTGTATGAATAAATTACATTTTCATATCAAATATATAAATATATATTAGAGGAGTTTACGGAAAAAAAAAAAAAAACTTTAGAAGGCCTATATACGAAAAAGGGCCTCGTAGTTCCAACTAAATAAAAAAGGCCCTCCCCCAATTTTAACTTTCCTTTTTTTTTTCTTTTTGACTTAGAGTTGATGTCGTTGCTCTTTCACAAAATAATCTGATAACTTCCTCTTTCTCAGCATGAAGTTCCAATGGTTGTGGACCTGCATCGTCTGTGCGGTCGGGCAAGATACAAGTAATTGAGGCCCACTTGTTGCTGAGAAGAGCATGAAATCGGATGATCTTTTTATCTTCTTCGGGAGAGAACGAATGGTGCTCGATATTCAGAGATAGTTGACTGTACCACCTCAGACAACATGATTTGCTAGATCGGTCAGTGATCTGTTTACTAATCACAATCTGGTTCCTCACTCTCCGTGCTCCATGACGGCGCTTATCAACTTCTCATCTTATTCATGGCTCCATGCACCTTTGATTACATCAATATGAGAATCCGAAGACTTTGTAGTCGCCATCGCCATTGTTGTTGCCATTGATAGATATAAGGGATTGCAGAGACTATTTGAAACTCTGCTTTGGAGTTGGCACGAGACAACGAACCGGATGTAGTAAGAGGGTGTATAAAAGGAAAGGATGGAGAGGATGGCGGGGTGCTTTACAAGTTTCACAATACTTTCATGAGTTGTTTTACAGCTGTGTACGATATCATCTATATTACTAAAGGGATGTATACACTTCATGAGAATTTCTGGAGGAGGACACCTGGCATGTCTTGGAGAGGAACACGTGGCAGCAGCCAGCCTAAAATGGTGTTATCTATATTACTAAAGGGATGTATATATTTCATGAGAATTCCTGGAGGAGGACACCTGGCATATCTTGGAGAGAGACACGTGGCAGCAACCAGCCTAAAATGGTGTTCTGCTAGAAAATAGAAATTGCTTGATTAGAATTTGAATTAATGGGTCCCATCCCGCATAATATGGTTTTATGGACGGTTAGAATAGAGATGGTGGACCCCATTCATCTGGGGGGTACCACTTAAATATGTTAGGTTTGGTCAATTTGTGAGGTCTATGATCATTTGATCCTTTGATCATGGGTCCCAGCCCGCATCATATGGTTTTATAGACGGTTAAAATATAGATGGTGGACCCCATTCATCTTGGGGGTCCCACTTAAATAGGCTAGATTTGGTCAATTTGAAAGATCTATGATCATTTGATCTTTATCAATCAATTAATGGGTCTCGGCCCGCATCATTTGATTTTATAGATGGTTAGAATAAAGATGGTGAACCCCATTCAACTGGGTCCTACTTAAATACATTAGGTCAATTTGTTAGGTCTACGATCATTTGATCTTTCTTAATCAATTCATGGGTCCCATCCCGCATAATATGATTTTATGGACGGTTAGAATATAGATGGTGGACCACATTCATCTTGGGGGTCCCACTTAAATAGGTTAGGTTTGGTCAATTTGAGAGGTCTATGATCATTTGATCTTTATCAATCAATTAATGGGTCCCAGCCCGTATCATATGATTTTATGAACGGTTAGAATAGAGATGATGGACCCCATTCATCTTGGTCCCACTTAAATATATTAGGTCAATTTGTTAGGTCTATGATCATTTGATCTTTCTTAATCAATTCATGCCTCACCTAAAGAATAAAACATTTGGAAAAAAACTTAAATATCAAATTAGCAACAAAAAAAGGACTCACAAGTTTACTAATTAATAAATTTATTAAAAATAATTCATATCAGTCTGTGCATTTGGTGGTTTCGTGGTTATCCACGGGGTTTTGCTAGTATTGCCGAAGCAAATGGGTGAGAAACTTTAATTTCATAAAGTACTCGTGTTTTTGTTAATTTTGGGGTGAGGGAGATGGAGAGAGATGAGGGGGAAGAGAAAGAAAGAAGAGAGAAGGACGATATCATTGCTCAACCATTGTCGGGTGGTCGCTAAGTCAAAAGGACAAAAAGAAAGTTAAAATTGGCGGGAGGGCCTTTTTTGTATAATTGAAACTATGAGATCATTTTTCGTGCACATGCCATAAGGAGTTTTTCCCGTAAAATCCTCTATATATTATATATAGACTAGCAACAAATGCTCGCGCTAAGCCCAGGCAAAAAATAAAAATATATTAAATTTTAAGAATTCTTATGAAATATTGTTGAGATAAAATAAATATAAAATAAGTTTTTTTTATTATCTTTGAATATTAAAAAAGTTTCTATGTATGAAAATAAATATAAAATAAAGTAAATTTACATAACACGATGACCCCTTGAATTTAAAGGCATTTACCATTACAACTATCTCATTTACGGGTATATTATACCATTGATGATTGAAAATATAAGAAAAGAAAACAAACCGGATGGATCTACATCTACTAAAAAGAACCAAAAGAAATGGATAAATAAATTAACGTGTTTGATCCATCAGTGGGGGCTACCCTTGAAATATTTTTAACGTGTGGGACCCACTGATGGCTCTGCATCCAAAGAAGAAAAATGAAAAGATATACAAGAAGAAAGGAAATGGAAATCAAATGATTTCATCCTCAATTAGCCATACACCACATCTGGATTTATGGTGATTGAACAATTGGCCCCCACAGATGATTGATAGTATAGGAAAAAAATTTGAAAGAGAGGGGGCGAACAAGTGTAAGAGAAGAAAAAAAACATAAAAGATGTACATTACATGGGATGAGTGTACATGAATATAGATAGATACTAGCAAAACCCCGTGGATAACCACGAAACCACCAAATGCACAGACTGATATGAATTATTTTTAATAAATTTATTAATTAGTAAACTTGTGAGTCCTTTTTTTGTTGCTAATTTGATATTTAAGTTTTTTTCCAAATGTTTTATTCTTTAGGTGAGGCATGAATTGATTAAGAAAGATCAAATGATCATAGACCTAACAAATTGACCTAATATATTTAAGTGGGACCAAGATGAATGGGGTCCATCATCTCTATTCTAACCGTTCATAAAATCATATGATACGGGCTGGGACCCATTAATTGATTGATAAAGATCAAATGATCATAGACCTCTCAAATTGACCAAACCTAACCTATTTAAGTGGGACCCCCAAGATGAATGTGGTCCACCATCTATATTCTAACCGTCCATAAAATCATATTATGCGGGATGGGACCCATGAATTGATTAAGAAAGATCAAATGATCGTAGACCTAACAAATTGACCTAATGTATTTAAGTAGGACCCAGTTGAATGGGGTTCACCATCTTTATTCTAACCATCCATAAAATCAAATGATGTGGGCCGAGACCCATTAATTGATTGATAAAGATCAAATGATCATAGATCTTTCAAATTGACCAAATCTAGCCTATTTAAGTGGGACCCCCAAGATGAATGGGGTCCACCATCTATATTTTAACCGTCTATAAAACCATATGATGCGGGCTGGGACCCATGAATTGCTTGATAAAGATCAAAGGATCAAATGATCATAGACCTCACAAATTGACCAAACCTAACATATTTAAGTGGTACCCCCCAGATGAATGGGGTCCACCATCTCTATTCTAACCGTCCATAAAACCATATTATGCGGGATGGGACCCATTAATTCAAATTCTAATCAAGCAATTTCTATTTTCTAGCAGAACACCATTTTAGGCTGGTTGCTGCCACGTGTCTCTCTCCAAGATATGCCAGGTGTCCTCCTCCAGGAATTCTCATGAAATATATACATCCCTTTAGTAATATAGATGAGTCATCATAGTATGTTTCTAATAGTTCTAACTTATGTGCACACAAATGACATCCTAACAATTATCAAAGAAATTAAGCTTATGTATGATACCAACCCAGTCTGATTGCCAACTACGGATACATATTGACCTAGAAAACGAATATCTATGCATAATCCATGAGTGGGTCCCACTGCAGAAATAAGTTAAAAATGCTGGGCCAACTAATTGATTTGCATCCATTAAGAAACCAGACAACGGGGCTTGCCTCCCTCCATCAGTGGGGCCCACTCTTGGGAAAAAAGGAGTTAAGAGAAGGCCATTGGGATTTTATCCAATGCTGGAGTCCAATCTTGAAATATATTTAATACGAACTGGTGTGGAACACTACACCAAAACAGGATATTAGTAACGCTCAAGATTTTTGGTAAGTAACGGTTTTTAAGTGTAACTAATTTCCTAACATTTTATAAGCGTTAATATTGACTTTAAAGTGTTACATTAATTTTACTTAATTTAATAATTATTTTGTAACGGTAATTATTAATTTTTGTTCCACTAGTAACCGTTAGTAAACCATCACTTAACATTTTCATTATTGGCGCATAAAAATCCCGGTCAATTTTTCCTTCCCACCATTTTTGTCTCTCCCGCGCTCTGCCTTCCCTCGTTTCTTCTTATCCCTACTCATTTCTTTCTTTCCCTCCTCTCCTCTCCTCTCCATCGTCGTCCACTCATCTCCCTCGGTTCTCTCTCTCCCTCTCTTCTCTTCTTCCTCCCTTGTCCGTCTCCCTCTCCCATGCTGCCGAGGATGGAACTGCTCTGATCTCTGCACCAGACCCATTCAGCAGCCCTATTCAGGTGAGTTCTCAGCATCTCCGTCCCTGCATGTTCTATGATCTTCTTCTCCCTTACTATCCTCCCCCTCTCCAGTCTGACGTGGGTTTTGGTATCGCCCAAACCAGATCCCCCCTTCCAGCTCCCAACCTCCATCTCGCCCAAAACCCATGGCCGCCTACCCTGTCTCGCCCAAACCCAGGGCATTTTTTTTTTCTGCAACCCACTGTCAATTGCTTTCTCCAACAACTTTCGAAGAAAAAAAAAAAGGAATAAGAAGATGAAAAGAAACAGAGAGGAATACAATAAAGAATGAACATGAAGGGGAGAGAAATCGCACGTTGGTATTGGGGACTACATGAAGCTCTATCCTGAATGCCAGGACCCTTTAGCTTATCATGACATGTTCTCTCAACGTTGTGTTTCCTCTTATAAGTGTGTTCATCTTTTTTTGAGCTACAGGTGGTATTGTGAGCAATACACTGCACCCTCCTATCCCTGAAAATTGTGATCCTGAGTGGAGATCACTAATGGAGAAATGCTGGTCTTCTGAACCATCAGAAAGGCCTAGCTTCACAGAGATTGCTAACTCCTTACGGTTGATGGCAGCTTCTCTTCCTCCAAAGGGTCAGGTTCAACATCAGCATCCCACAATACAATCCCAAACACACAAATGATTTTTCGAATGGCATGCCTCCAGTTCTCTATAGACATCAATGCTTTCTTCTATGGCTTGTTCTTAGATATGATGTTTATCACCATCACCTGTGTTATAGTCTCTGCTTTGTTCAAATATAGAAGGTTAGGTTGGCCAGTCCCTGTCAACAGAAATTCATCAAATCTTTCTTTTCGTTTTGTTCTAAGTTCTCATTGTCCACCATGGTGTTGATGTTTTACATTTACTTACATTAGTTTTTGGAGCTGCTGCTCTGGGTTTGTGGATTTTCCTTTTGTTTTAGCATACAATTTGTTCTGGGTAAATGGATTTTATTTTCATCTCATTTTTTTCCATATCACATGGGAGGTCTTTATGTTCATTCCATCATTACATTATTAAGGACGATGTTCTAATTGAGATTGGATTTCTTTTTGGGATTCTCCTTGCAGTGAAAATTTGGGAGGGAATTTACCAAATAATTATGCCCTCATCATCATCATTGTAATCTTATTCCATCCAATCCAAGAATCAAAATTTTGAGTTGGAACTTTACCATTCTTCTGCTTTCTTGTACGCCGTACAGGAGCTGTTCCCTATTTTTGAGTTCATGCTTTTACCATCTCAACAAATGGCAAGCATGCGCATGTCATTCATCAGTTCAGTTGAGAATAGCTGAGCCGACAGATCACCAAACGGTATCAGATTACAAAATACTCCCGTAACCGTATTTTGTAGAAAAAAGCAACAGTATTTCATTGACGGAGTATCATGAGATTCGCTTTGCTTCTTCTTCTTCTTCTTCTGATCTTAAAACCCTGATTTTTTATTTTTTCTCTTTTGTTGCAGAAATCGTGTCTCTATGATGATTCTATAGGGTTCTTTATCTTCCGCTCTTGTGGTTTGGATGCAGAGAATGCTGAGCAGGGTGTGGGATTTCTTTCGTTAGGTTAGGGTTTGTCTTTTCTTTAATGCATATATCTTGTCTACCCCGATCGATGTGGTTATTCACCCACTTACAGTGTTGGCCTCTTTAGATTCTATGCAAATGCGATTGATTCACTTCAACGCAAGTGTGCAGTAGTTTTTGGCAATTGGCAATGGCTGAGAAATCACATGCACTTCTTCATCACACAATCATACTTGGGATCTTTCCCTTTGTACTTAGGGATCACTCTGATTGGTTGTAAAATGGGTTTTCAGTTAAATTGAGCTCTGATGGCTTTCTAGATTGTATTTGTTACAGATATTGATATCTTTGTAATTCCAGTCTTTATTTAAATTCCTTTTAGTTTATTTTCAATCAATGAATTCTTACTTGTAAACTATCCTGTGTGCTGCTGCTATCATAATAATGTGGATTTTAAGTGACTATTTTCTTGTGAAGAGATATGGATAAAAGATGAAACTTGACTCCTCAAGATAGCATAGTTGTCAAATTTGGTTCAGTTTGGCCAGTGGTCTGAGCTGAACCTCCCCTGTTAAATTTTGGTTCAGATTTTGGACCTTTTTTTTTTTTTTTTTAGAAATTATCAGTTTTTTGCCCTTCTCTCTCTCTCTCTCTCTCTCTCTCTCTCTCTCTTCAACTTGTCAAATTGCTAACCCCTATTCTCATCTCAAGTGATGGGAGAAATGCTAGATGTTGGGCTATTTGAGAAGACAAACAGATATCAAAAGATGGAGGATAGCAACTGTCAATAGCGATGCCAGATCGAGTAAAAGATCTGGCTCTGCGTTTATTAGATCTACCTCTCTGCTGCATTTCCTCCGCTTTTCACTCTTTGTTTCTCTTCTGATCTGAGTCTCCAGTATCCAGTCTCTTCCGCTCTTCTTTTTTTAGGTTTTTTGATTTTGTGATACTGATATGCAGGTGGTGTTATTATGCAGGCAAGTCAGCCACGGCAAATCGCAAATCGAAACAAACCCCTCAAGAGAAGAAAGCTTTAATCTAACATAGTAACATTGTCACAGTTATTTGATCATTTAGATACCATCACAGAGGTATGTTCAACAATGGAAAATTGTTATGCTGAATTTTGCCAGTATCCAACTATTGAAACGATCATCAGACTTGAATTTGTTACTTGACCTATATATATTTCTACATTAGAATTTGAGAATACCTAATGCAATCATTATTTAGCTTTTCTATGCTCTGTGGGCATGAAAACAAGTTGAACTTTAGTTTATTGGAATTTAGTATACTTTGTTGCTTTTTAGGTTTTTTCCTATATTGAATAGGAGTTCATCATGTTATATGTTGCTGTATCGATTTTCATATTTTTGGAACTCCCTTTATTGAATGTGATCATTTGATTCATATTCTTAGGTGGATTAATACTAATTTTATGCATGTTTTAAGAGATTGTTATTTTCCGTGTGATAGTGTGTTTTTAAGTTTTTGTTACAATAGTTCATTTGTCTCTTTTAATGTTTTTGTGCGTAATCTAATGGTGTGTAAATTGGATTTTACATACTTTTATACATATTTCTACTAAGAAAATTATCTATAAGAAAAATAAAAAGAATTACTAAAATTCTGGATCATACAAGATGAATAGCTCAGATATATAGCAACGGTGGATGTGACTTGTTTGATAGCCTTGGACTACCATCGTCTTCCAAACTACTGAGGTCCTGGTTCATCCACCTTCAGCTTTTCAGGGTTTCACTTTTTAACAAATTCTTTGTTAAGCCCACATTATAACATTACTTCTGAGTTCTGACTTCCTCGGTTCCTCCACATCTGCAAACATTTTGCACTGTGCTGGAATTCTGCGCACCATTGATACAATTTCAACCTCCATTCAACTTTTTCCCTCTCCCAAGCAAGATAAAAATGGCAAGCGCAAAAAATCGGAGGCTTTTCCAATGCCTCTCTTGGTTATTTATCATAGTAAGAAA
The DNA here is from genome assembly GCA_012931725.1 of Litsea cubeba. Lineage (NCBI taxonomy): Eukaryota > Viridiplantae > Streptophyta > Magnoliopsida > Laurales > Lauraceae > Litsea > Litsea cubeba. The sequence continues at coordinate 120,280,710 of CM022944.1, read as the reverse complement.
AAAATCGAATCCATTTAATAATCTCTCAATACAATCAAAATTCAAACAATATATCGACTCTGGTCCTTTCCATGCTACCTAGTTGTGTGCAAAACTATTAGAACCACCCGATCACAACAGGTACTGTTTTGGAAGGATCAAGTTATCCAAACCTTAGCCATTATCAGATGAACTCAAACAATAGAAGATATCTACAAAACTTGAATGAATGACTATCAAATTTTGCCTGATGGCAACTCACAGGCAGTAGTTTTGTTAGAAAGTAATAGAGGATAACAGAGGGGCTGGGGGACCCTATAGGCTTAGACAATTCTTGAAAAGCAAAATGCTCCAGAGATGATTTGACTATTAAGTCCTATTATTCTCATTAGCATGTCTATTATGCTAGATTCCTTTGGTTCATGTTACAATTTCTATGGCTCGACCAACAGTACCAGATCAAAGCCATACTATTCTTATTTGTGCGGGCCATAAGTTCATGTAAATGTGTATTTAGTTTGCATTTAGATTGTGGTCCACATTCCACAATAGCTTGTTGCAAGAAAACAAGTTGATTGTTTTCAAGTTTCCGTATATTGATTGCTATTTAGTTTTATACACAAATGAGAACTCCTAAGTGATACTCTTACTATTTGGGTGCGTTTCTTCTACTTTAATTTGTTCACTAAGATGAAACTTATTGCCTCTGTGGGTGTGCTATTTATTTATTTTGGGTTTGGATAAGGAGAAACAAGGAAAAAAATGGTAAAGTGATTTTAATGTTGTAAGGATATTTGAATATTTAAATTTTCATTGGCATTTGAATTTTGGTATATAGTAGAATGTTAGCAGAGAAGTTCCCACATTTTTTGGAGAGGAGGAATTCATATGTTTCAAAGTCTATCCTTGGATCAATCTATGATATGTTTACAATGCATTTTTTTTTCAACCCAACAGATGGAAAAGTTCTAGCCTTTTACATTCAAAGAACCTTCAATCGCCTCCTTCTTGTTGTTGTTGTTGTTCTTCTTCTTCTTTTTCTTCTTCTAGGGTTGCTATTTTCTTCATATGATTTCTCTTTTTTCGTTTATTCACACTATCACTAGGTGATTATTTCACTACTAAAATCAACTTGGGTGTTAGTTGCTCCATTTATAACGAAAGGTATGGTTTTTTATATTGTGTTCTTCAATGAAAATTCAATCTTTGTTGTTTGATTTTTCACCCAATTTTTCACAAAGATAACAATAACAATTAGTTTTCCAAATAAACATAACAGTCAAATTCATGAGTTCTCCAATGATACCTGGAAGCAGGCCATTACAATGGAAATATATCATTTTTTAATGCAAAGCACTAGAAATATATACCTGCCTCACTATGATTCCTTGTTATAAGTGGTTACTGTTCGGGTGTCTTTACGTGGTTTTGATGTTGTAAGAATTTTTTTTATAGGTTGTGTGATGTGCTGTAGTTTGGGCTATTACTACTAGTATAATAAACTTGAACTTGCCATACAAATACGTTACTTATAGGGACTGAATTAATCCAAGAGTTGGTCTCACAATGAGTCCTCCTAGTTTGTGGATTTAGACCTTTTTTTTTGGCCCTAAAACAGGATCTTCCTGAAGTTATGCAAATTACTGCATGGAATATTTTACTTTTGTGCTTCTTCTCCTCGGGAATTCTACTTTTGCTGTCAGTATGTTTTAATTTGGATTCATTTTAACCTTGCTTATAAAAGACATTGACCGTTTGAATTACTTGTTTGTGTTACTTGATGTGTTACCTACAGAATGTCTCAGCCGATTCTAAAAGAATGGATGAATGAAACAGATAGACTTGGGACTGTGTACATGCAGGGGGTTTCAGATTTTATTCTATTTGCTAGTGGCAGAGACCAAACATCGACCACGTGTCCTTGCCCTTGTAAAAAATGCCGAAATGGAAAAAGGTTTGCATATGATATAGTTAGAAAACATTTGATTCTTTATGGTATAGAATCAACATATCGTGTATGGGCTTTACATGGCGAGAACCCATATAAGGATCAAATGGTAAACCAGGTTGAAAAAGAAAATAGTGAGGCAGAAGGACTAGGGATGGAGGATTTTGTTGATGTTGCTTATGGCGTGCATGGAGAGTTAGCGGATGATTTGAATGAAGGTGATGGAAGTCAGGTCGAAGACGTTGATCTCACTGTTGTTCTAGAGCCTGATTTGGGTAAAAGGTACCATGAATATAAGAAAAAAGCAGAAGAAAAATTATATCCTTCATGCGAGGCTCCTGTAACAACTCTTTCTGCAATTGTAGACCTCCATAACTTGAAGAAGCAGTATAAATGGTCGGGAAATAGTGTGACTGCACTTTTAGGTCTGATAAAAACATGGTTGCCAGGTGCTGTGTGCAGGGGACTGATGGGATCGAGAGGGAGGTGAGGCTAAGGGAAGAGATGGTGAGGTGGAGGTGTAACAGGTGCTGTGTGCAGGGGACTGATGGGATCGAGAGGGAGGAGGGAGAGCAGAGGAGGGAGAAGAGGAAAGGAGGAAGGAAGGAGAGGGAGAAGGAGGAGGCGGAGAAAGAAGAGAAGATGTAAGAATGAGAGAGGAAGGAAGAAAGAAAAGGAGATGGGTTCAGGTGCAGGTGGAGAAAGAAGAAGTGCAGGTGGGTGCAGGTGGCTGCAGGGAAGGAAAAGAAGTGCAGGTGTGTGCAGGGAGGGTGATGGGTGCCTGCACGATGGGCTGGGCAGGGTGTGGGAGCGGAAAGGGAGGAGGGAGAGCAGAGGAGGGAGAAGAGGAAAGGAGGAAGGAAGGAGAGTGAGAAGGAGGAGGTGGAGAAAGAAGAAGATGGAAGAATGAGAGAGGAAGGAAGAAAGAAAAGGAGATGGGTTCAGGTGCAGGTGGAGAAAGAAGAAGTGCAGGTGGGTGCAGGTTGCTGCAGGGAAGGAAAAGAAGTGCAGGTGTGTGCAGGGAGGGGTGATGGGTGCCTGCACGATGGGCTGGGCAGGGTGTTGGAGCGAGAAAGGAGGAGGGAGAGCAGAGGAGGGAGAAGAGGAAAGGAAGAAGGAAGGAGAGGGAGAAGGAGGAGGTGGAGAAAGAATAAGATGGAAGAATGAGAGAGGAAGGAAGAAAGAAAAGGAGATGGGTTCAGGTGCAGGTGGAGAAAGAAGAAGTGCAGGTGGGTGCAGGTGGGTGCAGGGAAGGAAAAGAAGTGCAGGTGTGTGCAGGGAGGGTGATGGGTGCCTGCACGATGGGCTGGGCAGGGTGTTGGAGCGAGAAAGGGAGGAGGGGGAGCAGAGGAGGGAGAAGAGGAAAGGAGGAAGGAAGGAGAGGGAGAAGGAGGAGATGGAGAAAGATTAAGATGTAAGAATGAGAGAGGAAGGAGAAAGAAAAGGAGATGGGTTCAGGTGCAGGTGGAGAAAGAAGAAGTGCAGGTGGGTGCAGGTGGCTGCAGGGAAGGAAAAGAAGTGCAGGTGTGTGCAGGGAGGGTGATGGGTGCCTGCACGATGGGCTGGGCAGGGTTGTGGGAGCGAGAAAGGGAGGAGGGAGAGCAGAGGAGGGAGAAGAGGAAAGGAGGAAGGAAGGAGAGGGAGAAGGAGGAGGTGGAGAAAGAAGAAGATGGAAGAATGAGAGAGGAAGGAAGAAAGAAAAGGAGATGGGTTCAGGTGCAGGTGGAGAAAGAAGAAGTGCAGGTGGGTGCAGGTGGCTGCAGGGAAGGAAAGAAGTGCAGGTGTGTGCAGGGAGGGTGATGGGTGCCTGCACGATGGGCTGGGCAGGGTGTTGGAGCGAGAAAGGGAGGAGGGAGAGCAGAGGAGGGAGAAGAGGAAAGGAGGAAGGAAGGAGAGGGAGAAGGAGGAGGTGGAGAAAGAATAAGATGGAAGAATGAGAGAGGAAGGAAGAAAGAAAAGGAGATGGGTTCAGGTGCAGGTGGAGAAAGAAGAAGTGCAGGTGGGTGCAGGTGGGTGCAGGGAAGGAAAAGAAGTGCAGGTGTGTGCAGGGAGGGTGATGGGTGCCTGCACTATGGGCTGGGCAGGGTGTTGGAGCGAGAAAGGGAGGAGGGAGAGCAGAGGAGGGAGAAGAGGAAAGGAGGAAGGAAGGAGAGGGAGAAGGAGGAGATGGAGAAAGATTAAGATGTAAGAATGAGAGAGGAAGGAAGAAAGAAAAGGAGATGGGTTTCAGGTGCAGGTGGAGAAAGAAGAAGTGCAGGTGGGTGCAGGTGGCTGCAGGGAAGGAAAAGAAGTGCAGGTGTGTGCAGGGAGGGTGATGGGTGCCTGCACGATGGGCTGGGCAGGGTGTGGGAGCGAGAAAGGGAGGAGGGAGAGCAGAGGAGGGAGAAGAGGAAAGGAGGAAGGAAGGAGAGGGAGAAGGAGGATCGAGGTGGAGAAAGAAGAAGATGGAAGAATGAGAGAGGAAGGAAGAAAGAAAAAGGGATGGGTTCAGGTGGTGCACAGGTGGAGAAAGAAGAAGGTGGAGAAGGAGGGAAAAAAGAGAAAAGAAAAAAAAAGAAAAATGTGATGGTGCTGTGTGTGATGCTGGGCAAATTTGCGTGTGTGCAGGTGTGGGTTGGAGTGAGAGAAGAACAGAGAGGGAGATAAGAAAGAAGAGGAAGGGGAAAGAAAGAGAAGAGAAAAAAAGAAAAATGTGATGGTGCTGTGTGTGATGCTGGGCAGATGTGTGCGTGTGTGCAGGTGTGGGTTGGAGTGAGAGTAGAACAGAGAGGGAGAGAAGAAAGAAGAGGAATGGAAGAAAGAAAAAAGAGGAAAGGAGAGGAAGAGATGGGTGTTGATGCAGATGCAATATAAACAGGGCAGAGGCAGCATGTGGGCTGTGCAGGTGGGTGTGCAAGTGTGCAGCAGGTGGGCTGTGCAGGTGGGTGGGCTGTGCAGGATGCTATTTGTGCAGATTATTTGGTGGGCTGTACAGGGCTGTGCATGAAATTGAGCCAGCATTGAAGAAGCAGCTAATCATTTCCACTGCTTTGATGACTGCTGGAATTGCACTCGTTACTTGGATAGCCCTCCCATCATCCTTTACAATCTTCAATTTTGGAGTCCAGAAATCTGTAAAGAATTGGTAAGTGTTTGTTCTCTTCTTAATTTTGAGTGTCAAGCTTATCATGGGTTTTTTAAATTCTTCGTGCTATTCTTATCATCATCAAGAACAACAGCAACGAAGCTTTTTTCCCATGAATCTGGGGATTCTTGATACTATTAGTATTTCAGAACTTAATCTTTATTTGGATTATGCAGGGAGTTGTTCTTTTGTGTTGCCATTGGTTTATGGGCTGGACTGGTTATTGGTTTTGTAACTGAATATTACACAAGCAATGCTTACAGGTAATTATTCCAAGATGTCTATTCTTCTCTTCTTTTGAATGGTTCAAGATCCCTATTCTTTTCATCAAGCTTGCATCTGTTTGCCATATATTTCTAACACCCCATCTCTTTTCTTTTTTGTTTCTTTTGTTTCTTTTTTTAATCGCCCAGCCCTGTGCAAGATGTTGCTGATTCCTGCCGGAGCTGCTACTAATGTTATCTTTGGGCTTGCTTTGGGATATAAATCTGTCATTATTCCCATATTTGCTATTGCAATCAGCATTTTTGTGAGTTTTAGCCTTGCAGGTATGTATGGAATTGCAGTGGCTGCCCTTGGAATGCTGAGCACCATTGATACTGGTTTGGCTATTGATGCATATGGGCCCATCAGCGACAATGCTGGAGGCATTGCTGAGATGGCTGGCATGAGCCACAGGATCCGTGAGAGAACCGATGCCCTTGATGCTGCAGGAAACACTACCGCAGCAATTGGGAAGGTATGCTGTTATATAACTTTGATTTAATCCTTGTCCATTACACTAATAACTCACACAAGATCCCAACACATCCACAAGCTCTTTTTTGAATTTGGGCATCTTTCTCTTAGAAATTTGAATCAATGGAAGCAGAGGCAGGGAAAGTTGTTCTCTGTGTGTTGGTTTTGTTTGGATTTTGGACCAGTGCTGGTGCTTTGCTTTCTCCCAAAGGTGTCAATTTTGAAGGTAAATTGAGTCCTTTCTTCTATTTTTTTCAAATGGGTGGTGTTTGAAACTTTAGAGAAGTTGAGAGCCTTTTGTTTTTTTGATATATGTGGGTCATTTTGTTTCAGTGCAAGCTCTGATGAGTATCAAGGCATCTTTGGTGGATCCTAACAATGTTCTTGAAAATTGGGATCATTACTCAGTTGATCCATGGAGCTGGACTATGGTGACCTGTTCACCTGAAAATCTAGTTATTGGGCTGTAAGCTCTAGTTCAAAAATCATTAATGTTGCCTTTATGATTTAATGAAAGATATGTGCACCATCCTTTTATGTTGTATAACTGATTTCAGTTTAAATTCTTTCTGTCGTGTTCTATTCTTTTATTGCTAATAACCCAAGAATAGAAATTGGTTTTTCATTCTTATTTTCAGAGTACTGGTGTGTGTGGGTTTATGAATTTCATCTCATGCAACTGCTAATTTGGTTTGACAGAAGATATGAATGCTCTCTCTCCCTCTCCCTCTCCCTCTCCCTCCCCCTCTCTCCCTCTCTGTGTGGTTAACTGCAAATGAAAATCATTATAGTGGCGCATTCTATGGCAACATACTGATAGAGGACACCTTTCCCTTTTCTTCTCTTTAATTTACTTTTTGATGGCAATGAATGATGTCTGATGTAATAATGACTAGTTTAGTTTTGAGTACTTACAAAAAGAAAAGAGTTAATAATGTTCTTTTATTGTGCTGTTCTTGCAGAGGAACTCCAAGCCATTTATTGTGTTGTTGTTGCAGAGGAACTCCAAGCCAGAATTGAAGATTTAAGATTGTGTTTGATTATCATGAGAATCATGCTTATGAAGATTTAGTGGTTGCCAGAGAAATATTGTAATCAGCAAGGTGGTTGGTGATTGTAATCAGTAGTACGTAGTGACTATTTTGTTCGTCGTTATTGTTAAAGATGCTACTTGATGTCAATATATTCTTTTGGTAATGTTATCTTTTAATAAAGTTATTTGATTGGATGTAAGTGTGAGATTCCTTTTAAGTGTTTGAACCGTGTAAAAGGGCAATTTTATATATGTAGCAGGTTCGGTATTCAGGGGTGGTTTTCGGATAATTTTTTTTTACACATGAAGAAAATTTGTAACGGTTATAAACCGTTACTAATTTGTTCGAATAACAACACTTAAAAACGTTACAAAAGATTTCACAACCGTTAGGAATGTTATGAATCAGTAACACAAATTTGGGACGAAAAAACGTTACAAAGTTTACAAAACCGTTACAAATATTTAAGTGTAAAATACCGTTACAAAACTTGCGAAACTGTTACTGTTTTATTAAAAATTAGTAACACAAATGAGTATTAAAACCGTTAGGAACTAATTTCAGTAACGGAAATAAAGCGTTACAATTAATATGTTTGTAACGGTTTATAACCGTGAGAGATGTTTATAACAAATTAGAAACGCCCAAACTGTAACCGAAAAAAACCGTTACAAATTTTTTTAGTAACGGTTTTAGACCGTTAGGTATGTCCTGTTTTGGTGTAGTGGAACCATCCATTTGGGGAAAAAAAACTGAAAGGAGAGTAAATGAGCTATATTAATCCATGAGTGAGTCCCACTGCAGAAAAAAATTAAATGTGCGGGGCCCACTAATTGATTTGCATCCATAAAGAAACCAGACAACGGCCAACAGGCTTGCCTCCCTCCATCAGTGGGGGCCACTCTTAGAAAAAAAGGGTTAAGAGAAGGCCATTGGGATTTCATCCAATACGGGAGGAGTCCAATCTTGAAATATATTTAATACGAACTGGTGCCCACTACTGGAACCATCCATTTGGGGAAAAAAACTGAAAGGAAAGTGAAGGAGCAACAACTTAGATTTCATTAATCGGTAGGGCCCACAAAATATATTTAACATGGGATCAATTGATGATTGAAGATCTAAGGAAAAGAAAACAATCCGACTGTAAAGATTTGCTTATAATTTGGATAATGGCAAGAAATATATAGGACTCAAATTCAAACGTTCATAAAAATCTCTTATGAGAGAGGTTTTAGGAGAGAAAGAGTAGCCCAAAGTGAGGTGGCACCTTAAAATAATGTGGATTTTTTGTGCATATTTCTTTGAAAGGAAAGACTTTTTAGGGATGAGGTGGCACCCCTGAGAGCCCACCTCCCCCTTTGCTTTAATATATATAAAGAGTATTTCTCTCATGCCACTTCCCTTTCTTGTGCTTTATATATTTGGCGACTTTAGTCCTATATTTTTAGATTGACCAGTTGTAAATGTATGATGGACCTAGGACCCAATTGCCATCCAGTATCTAATCAGGCCAACGGGCGCCAAAAACTCTACTAGAAGTTATAATTGTAAAAACTATAACATGTTGTTTTCAAGATACAAAACATGGCCACGTCCATCACATAAGAGGGATGAGAAGACAATGTCATGAGAATGAAGAATGTACTATATATTCATTCAAATAGGCATCTAAACGCGCTAGCCCTTTCAAATTACAGCTCTAAATATAAGTCACACTTTGGTGAAAATCCGGCATGGCAAAATGTGTTGTTCTGGCCCTCACAGCCAGTGGTCCTGTTTGATAGAGAATGGGAAACGCATAGTGAAGAATCCTCACAGACAGAGTCCTTTTCAAGGCAAGGTTGCCAATCTAAAAGCAAAGGCAAACAAAACAGCTACCAGTACCTCCAAAGAATCACTTGTCCCCAAAGAATCTCTTTATAATATCGATCTCTCTAATTCTGCTGTTGATTTTCATTGATAAGTTGATTCTGGATCCTTTGAATTGAATTTTTTTTTATGATTAATCAAATCCCATGTATGTCAAATTCCTTTGAAGTGCATCTGCTCCATGACTTGGGACTATTAGAATAATAGAGGCTAATAGAATAATAGGACACGGTACTTTCTTACCATTTGAAATGGAATTTATCAAATCTTCAGACCCTCTAGTTGTACTTTTTGACAAAAACACACTACAACCTCAACAAGCATTTACCGGTTAGATTATTTTCTTCCAATTTTATCCAAATTCTAAGGGCCGGATACCATCTTAGTAAACCAAATGCAGGTATGTTGGTCTGTGCATAAATGGCAGTTCATACTTTGAGTATCTTGACTTACCAAAGGACAATTGTTTTGTTCTTCGCTATAAGATATTACAAGTAAATGAAGTTGATAAACAATTCATTAGTGAGCTCATGTAACACAACCTAGGTTTTAAGACCAAATGAGACCTAAATGTTTCAATGAGGATACAATCATTTAATAGAAAATATTTTAAACAATAGTGGATATGGAAAGGATGAGATCATTTTAGATTGTAATTAGATTATATTAAGTCTTATTATTTGATTAGACAACCATTATATTAAACGTTGTTCTCTAATAAATAGCATTGGCAATTCCTAATTAATAAAATCATAACAACATTTTGGCAAGATGCAGCCACTGAATTTCTACAAGGCGTCAAAGTGCTAGCTCAGGGCCATATTCCTATGTGCTTCAACTTATTATATCTTCACCAAACCCTCTCCAATCTCTCTTTAATCACAAGATCAAATTATTATATTTATTGTAACCATCCCACGATCCATTGCAGGGAGTAATAGAGAATATTTTAAATAATATTGGATAGGTAGAGGATGAGTTCATCTTAGATTATGATTAGATTAGACTTGAACTTATATTATACTGGTGTCGTTATGTTATAAGATTTCATATTTATTATGTGAATAGGTTTCCATTAGAAGTGTGATTAGGTTTTTTATTTTTGAATCTGTATCTTTGATTGTATTCTTATAAATAGTTACTAATAAAAAATAATAATTTGCTATTCTCAGTAAAACTACCACAACATTTTGGTAAGCCATAGTCTCTTGATTAATTTATACATCATGATTCAACTTGTATTTATCATCTGCAAGAGTTCCACAAAGACAGGGACTGAAATTCCTATGTTGCAGCAAGTGAGTGACTCTTGTAAGGGACCAACTCAGTGCAATTCATGGTTTAGGCTGGTGAGACCAAAGTGGTTATCCTAATGTGAAAATGATGATCATAAAGACCACCATGATAAATGAGTACCAATTCTTCGGTAGCCTCTCAACACTATCCCACTGTAGTGTGGAAATAGAAAAGGATTATAAGGTATCATGACCGTAATTAATTAACATCAGTCAAGGATTTCGGGATGGATTATATACCATCTTGTAAAAAAAAAAAAGGATTTCTGGATGCAAATGTCAGGGCACAAGGCATCACATCAAGTAAAAAAAAAAAAAAACTAAACATGTCAAATTCTTGTCGGAAATTATAGCAAATAACCAGGCTTGTTAGGGGACAAGCCATCACATCATATACAAAAACCCCCCAACAACTCAATTTCTTGTCAGAAATCCTAACAAAGAAACGGGGTCTAAGAGTAGGGCGTCTATATGGACTTTCGAGTGGCTGAGTGGACTGTACTCTTTGTTCTATGAACTCACGCCATTGTCATGAGTGAGGCAAGAAATTATTCTATTTACATAATAGCAACAAGTCAAAGAGAAAAATGTGTTAGGTTTATGGGTTTGGGTTTTTTGGCTCGTTTTGTAGGCCCAATACAATTAGGGTTGAAGGGTAATTTAGTATTTGTTGAAAACTATATATTATTCTTTTGGCTGTAACCCTAGAGGTAAGGGGGAAAACTCTGCTTAGTGAAAACTAAGAAGAAGACGAGCTTTGTCCGTGGACGTAGGTGTGAAATCACCGAACCTCGTAAATCTGTGTTCTCTTTCTGTGTGGTTTGCATTGTTTGCTTGTTGATCGCACGTTTCCGCACATACGATCACTACAAGTGGTATCAGAACCCAGGCCCAGACTTAGCCCGGAGAATCCTTAGATTGCCGAACAAAAGGTGGTGGGCCCCAGTGATGCGCAGGGAAAGTGCAGTACTCACGATTGGTGGATCCGTGGTAAGGCTCTCGAGTTGCTCTCCTCGATGGAGCAGACGGAAGGATGATTGTTTGAGGTTAGGCCCGATAAAAATATCCAAAGAGATATGGTCCTTTGTTTGAGGGGAGGATTGTTGGGGATGTGCAACCAAAGTCCCACATCGGCTAGAATTGGCAAAGATCATGGGCATATAAGTTGGACTAAGTACTCCATTGGTATGAGGCCTTTTGGGTAGAACCCAATAACAAATCCATGAGGGCTTAGCCCAAAGTGGACAATATCATATCAATGTGGAGTTTGTGTTGGTCCACTGTACTAACAAGTGTTATCAGAGCCATGTACTGACACTCATCATCTGTGCTAGGAGACATAGCAGCGCTAAACATGAAGTGAGAGGCAAGTTGTGTACTTACAGGTTTTGTTTTTGCATCCATACCAAAACGCTGTAGTATTTTCTTCAAATACTGTTTCTGTGATAGACAAACCTTGCCTTGCACCCTGTCTCTCTGAATTTCCATACCAAGTATCTTCTCGGCTTCCCCCAAATCCTTCATTTCAAATTCATTACTCATCCGAGTCTTCAATTTTTCAATCTCCACCTTGCTCTTAGAAGCTACTAGCAAAACCCCGTGGATAACCACGAAACCACCAAATGCACAGACTGATATGAATTATTTTTAATAAATTTATTAATTAGTAAACTTATGAGTCCTTTTTTTTGTTGCTAATTTGATCTTTATGTTTTTTTTCCAAATGTTTTATTCTTTAGGTGAGGCATGAATTGATTAAGAAAGATCAAATGATCATAGACCTAACAAATTGACCTAATATATTTAAGTGGGACCAAGATGAATGGGGTCCATCATCTCTATTCTAACCGTTCATAAAATCATATGATGCGGGCTGGGACCCATTAATTGATTGATAAAGATCAAATGATCAAATGATCATAGACCTCTCAAATTGACCAAACCTAACCTATTTAAGTGGGACCCCCAAGATGAATGAGTCCACCATCTATATTCTAACCATCCATAAAACCATATTATGCGGGATGGGACCCATGAATTGATTTAAAAAGATCAAATGATCAAATGATCCTAGACCTAACAAATTGACCTAATATATTTAAGTGGGACCCAGATGAATGAGGTCCATCATCTTTATTCTAATCGTCCATAGAATCAAATGAAGCGGGCCGGGACCCATTAATTGATTGATAAAGATCAAATGATCATAGACCTCTCAAATTGACCAAACCTAGCCCATTTAAGTGGGACTCCCAAGATGAATGGGGTCCGCCATCTATATTTTAATCGTCTATAAAAACATATGATGCCGGCTGGGACCCATGAATTGCTTGATAAAGATCAAATGATCATAAACCTCACAAATTGACCAAACCTAACCTATTTAAGTGGAACCCCCCAGATGAATGGAGTCCACCATCTCTATTCTAACCGTCCATAAAACCATAATATGCGGGGTGGGACCCATGAATTGATTAAGAAAGATCAAATGATCAAATGATCGTAGACCTAACAAATTGACCATATATTTTTAAGTGGGACCCAGATGAATGGAGTCCACCATCTTTATTCTAACCGTCCATAAAATCAAATGATGCGGGCCGGGACCCATGAATTTATTGATGAAGATCAAATGATCACAGACCTCTCAAATTGACCAAACCTAACCTATTTAAGTGGGACCCCAGATGAATGGGGTCCACCATCTATATTCTAACCGTCCATAAAATCATATTATGCCGGATGGGACCCATGAATTGATTTTAAAAGATCAAATGATCGTAGACCTAACAAATTGACCAAATATTTTTAAGTGGGACACAGATGAATGGGGTCCGCCATCTTTATTCTAACCGTCCATAAAATCAAATGATGCGGGCCGGGACCCATGAATTGATTGATAAAGATCAAATGATCAAATGATCATAGACCTCTCAAATTGACCAAACCTAACCTATTTAACTGGGAACCCCAAGATGAATGGGGTCCACCATCTATATTCTAACTGTCAATGAATTAATTTGATGCGGGCTGGGACCCATGAATTGCTTGATAAAGATCAAAAGATTAAATGATCATAGACCTCACAAATTGACCCAACATAACCTATTTAAGTGGGACCCCTAACATGAATGGGTCCACCATCTTTATTATAACCGTCCATAAAACCATATTATGCGGGATATGACCCATGAATTTATTTTAAAAGATCAAAGGATCAAATAATCGTAGACCTAACAAATTGATCAAATATGTTTAAGTGAGACCCAGATAAATGGGGTCCACCATCTCTATTCTAACCGTCCATAAAATCATATGATACGGGCCGGGACCCATGAATTGATTGATAAAATAATTTTAATCAAATCACGATGGTGTGACAGAAATGTCTTGCTAGATGTGTAGATGATATCCAAATGGATAAAAAACAGAGATCTTCCCTGAATCACAATGGATCCATGTAGGTTTGCACTCATTCTGACCAATTGAGCCCACAATCGACCACTTTATTTGTTTCTTTTTTTTAAGTGGGACCCAGATGAATGGGGTCCGCCATCTTTATTCTAACCGTCCATAAAATCAAATGATGCGGGCCGGGACCCATGAATTGATTGATAAAGATCAAATGATCAAATGATCATAGACCTCTCAAATTGACCAAACCTAACCTATTTAAGTGGGAACCCCAAGATGAATGGGGTCCACCATCTATATTCTAACTGTCCATGAAATAATTTGATGCGGACTGGGACCCATGAATTGCTTGATAAAGATCAAAAGATTAAATGATCATAGACCTCACAAATTGACCCAACATAACCTATTTAAGTGGGACCCCTAAGATGAATGGGTCCACCATCTTTATTATAACCGTCCATAAAACCATATTATGCGGGATATGACCCATGAATTTATTTTAAAAGATCAAAGGATCAAATAATCGTAGACCTAACAAATTGATCAAATATGTTTAAGTGAGACCCAGATAAATGGGGTCCACCATCTCTATTCTAACCGTCCATAAAATCATATGATACGGGCCGGGACCCATGAATTGATTGATAAAATAATTTTAATCAAATCACGATGGTGTGACAGAAATGTCTTGCTAGATGTGTAGATGATATCCAAATGGATAAAAAACAGAGATCTCCCCTGAATCACAATGGATCCATGTAGGTTTGCACCCATTCTGACCAATTGAGCCCACAATCGACCACTCTATTTGTTTCTTTTTTTTTTAAGCCATTAAAATTTGTGGGTTCCTGTTGAATTGGTTAGGATGATCAGTGGGTCCCAACCTTGACAGTGATGTAAGCCCCAAGTGGGCCCCACAGAGAGCACAGATTTCTTCTATGGAATTAAGGATTATATTTCAATCCTTTACAATTTGCGATTTTCCTCTTCCCCATTTTGTGTGGTTGTCTTGGAAGTGAAATTTTAGATGAAGAATGAGAGATTTTAGGGATTGCATTAGCATGGAGAAGGAGAGATTTTAGGGAGGGAGAGATGGAGAAATTTTAGATGGAGAATGAGAGATTAGCATAACACCATTTAGGCTGGCTGCTGCCACGTGTCCATCTCCAAGACATGCCAAGTGTCCTCCTCCAGGAAGTGTATACATCCCTTTAGTATTCTAACCGTCCATAAAATCAAATGATGCGGGCCGGGACCCATGAATTGATTGATAAAGATCAAATGATCAAATGATCATAGACCTCTCAAATTGACCAAACCTAACCTATTTAACTAGGAACCCCAAGATGAATGGGGTCCACCATCTATATTCTAACTGTCCATGAAATAATTTGATGCGGGCTGGGACCCATGAATTGCTTGATAAAGATCAAAAGATTAAATGATCATAGACCTCACAAATTGACCCAACATAACCTATTTAAGTGGGACCCCTAAGATGAATGGGTCCACCATCTTTATTATAACCGTCCATAAAACCATATTATGCGGGATATGACTCATGAATTTATTTAAAAAGATCAAAGGATCAAATAATCGTAGACCTAACAAATTGATCAAATATGTTTAAGTGAGACCCAGATAAATGGGGTCCACCATCTCTATTCTAACCGTCCATAAAATCATATGATGTGGGCCGGGACCCATGAATTGATTGATAAAATAATTTTAATCAAATCACGAGGGTGTGACAGAAATGTCTTGCTAGATGTGTAGATGATATCCAAATGGATAAAAAACAGAGATCTCCCCTGAATCACAATGGATCCATGTAGGTTTGCACTCATTCTGACCAATTGAGCCCACAATCGACCACTCTATTTGTTTCTTTTTTTTTTAAGTGGGACCCAGATGAATGGGGTCCGCCATCTTTATTCTAACCGTCCATAAAATCAAATGATGCGGGCCGAGGACCCATGAATTGATTGATAAAGATCAAATGATCAAATGATCATAGACCTCTCAAATTGACCAAACCTAACCTATTTAAGTGGGAACCCCAAGATGAATGGGGTCCACCATCTATATTCTAAGTGTCCATGAAATAATTTGATGCGGGCTGGGACCCATGAATTGCTTGATAAAGATCAAAAGATTAAATGATCATAGACCTCACAAATTGACCCAACATAACCTATTTAAGTGGGACCCCTAACATGAATGGGTCCACCATCTTTATTATAACCGTCCATAAAACCATATTATGCGGGATATGACCCATGAATTTATTTAAAAAGATCAAAGGATCAAATAATCGTAGACCTAACAAATTGATCAAATATGTTTAAGTGAGACCCAGATAAATGGGGTCCGCCATCTCTATTCTAACCGTTCATAAAATCATATGATGCGGGCCGGGACCCATGAATTGATTGATAAAATAATTTTAATCAAATCACAAGGGTGTGACAGAAATGTCTTGCTAGATGTGTAGATGATATCCAAATGGATAAAAAACAGAGATCTCCCCTGAATCACAATGGATCCATGTAGGTTTGCACCCATTCTGACCAATTGAGCCCACAATCGACCACTCTATTTGTTTCTCTTTTTTTTTAAGCCATTAAAATTTGTGGGTTCCTGTTGAATTGGTTAGGATGATCAGTGGGTCCCAACCTTGATAGTGATGTAGGCCCCAGGCCCCACAGAGAGCACAGATTTCTTCTATGGAATTAAGGATTATATTTCAATCCTTTACAATTTGCGATTTTCCTCTTCCCCATTTTGTGTGGTTGTCTTGGAAGTGAAATTTTAGATGAAGAATGAGAAATTTTAGGGATTGCATTAGCATGGAGAAGGAGAGATTTTAGGGAGGGAGAGATGGAGAAATTTTAGATGGAGAATGAGAGATTAGCATAACACCATTTAGGCTGGCTGCTGCCACGTGTCCATCTCCAAGACATGCCAAGTGTCCTCCTCCAGGAAGTGTATACATCCCTTTAGTAATATAGATAAGCATATCATCGACATATAAGAGCAAATAAATGAAGGTTCCATTTCGTAGTTCGCGATAGTAGACACAATAATCAAAAGAACTTCGTGTGTAATCATAGACTTGTCAAATCGTTTGTACCACTGTCTCGGAAATTGTTTCAAACCATTCAACGATTTTTTCAGTTTACAAGCCAAATGTTCGTTGCCAGCAGCCTTATACCGATCTGGTTGGGTCATGTAGATCTCCTCATTCAAATCACCATGCAAAAATGCAGTTTTAACATCGAGTTGCACTAACTCAAGATCAAATTGTGCAACCAAAGGCTAACAAAATACGAATCGAAGAATGCTTCACAACGGGAGAGAATACCTCATTGTAGTCAATGCCTTCCTTCTGTTGGCAGCCTTTAGCCACCAATCTAGCCTTGTACCTGACACTGTCCTTTCCTGGAGATCCTTCCTTCATGGTGTAAACCCTTTTGCATCCAATTGCTTTCTTCCCCTTAGGTAACTGTATCAGCTCCCAAGTGTCATTCTTATGAAGAGATTTCATTTCCTCATCCATTGCATTCTGCCACTCTACACTTTTTGAATGCCTCTTTGCTTCTTTGTAGGTAGTAGGAACACATTCTTCAACCATTAGAAGTGCATATGCCACCATGTCAGTGAACCGTTGAGGTTTTCGAATATTCCTTTTTGGTCTACTGGCGGCAATAGAATCTTCTTCTTCTTGCTCTTGTAGAGGCTCTTGAGCTAGAGTCTCCTCCTCATATGTATCATCACCATCTAAATCAACTGGGACGACATCACACTCCACCTGCTTCGATTTACCATTGATCTTACTCTCCTCCTGATAGCCATTTTGCTTATCATGTTTACACATAGCAGCTTCATCAAAAGTCACATCCCTGCTAAGAACAAGTTTCTTTGAATCGGGACACCATGGCCGGTATCCTTTCACACCACTGCTGAAACCCAAGAATATAGCTTTCTTGGCCCTTGGATCCAACTTACTCTCTGTGACATGGTAATAAGCAGGACAACCAAATATATGCAATTTATCATAATCAGTAGCGGGTTTTCTAGACCATACCTCAATGGGTGTTTTACCTTCGATCGCAGTAGAAGGCAACCTATTGATAAGATGACATGCATAAGCAACTGCCTCACCCCAAAAAGCTTTGCCTAATCCAGAATTAGACAACATACACCGAACTTTCTCCAATATAGTGTGGTTCATGCGTTCTACCACCCCATTTCATTGCGGAGTCCCACTAATTGTGAAATGCCTCACAATCCCCTCATCCTGACATACTTTCAAGAACGGATCAGACTTGTACTCTCCACCGTTATCTGACCTAAGCCTTTTGATCTTTCTGCCAGTCTGTGTTTCAATCATTTTCTTCCACTTCAAAAACACATTCAAGACTTCATCCTTGTGCTTCATGATGTACACCCATACTCTTCTGGAGAAGTCATCAACGAATGTAACAATTCAGGTGCATGGTGACTACGGGCGCATTTGGAGGCGTGTGATTGCATGCCAATGTGGAAAATATTGTGACCTGCCAATCTCGCCAAGGTGGAGATTTGTTAGGTTTATGGGTTTTGGTTTTTGGCTCGTTTTGTAGGCCCAATGCAATTAGGGTTGAAGGGTAATTTAGTATTTGTTGAAAACTATGTATTATCCTTTTGGTTGTAACCCTAGAGGTAAGGGGGAAAACTCTGATTAGTAAAAACTAAGAAGAAGACGAGCTTTGTCCGTAGACGTAGGTGTGAAATCACCGAACCACGTAAATCTGTGTTCTCTTTCTGTGTTGTTTGCATTGTTTGCTTGTTAATCGCACGTTTCCGCACATACGATCACTACAAAATGGAATATAAAACCCCTTTTGTACGTCAATCCACAGATAGTTTAGCAGAGAGGCATGTCCCTCTACGGAAACAAACAGAGATCAAACCCCAATCATAGCTCTTTCGTTAGGTATTTGGATAACATGTGTGAACATATATTATTTGCCCGAGCCTTGGGTAGCATATGTGAGTACTGAGTATTATTGGAGCAAAAACGAAAAAACCAGCTTCTACTTCATATGATGAGGCACACGTATTATATATCCAAATCCTTCACATACCCTAAATAAAGAACTTTGACTATTATATTGAATCATAATAAATAAAGAAATTGCACCTTACCAAATTAAATCACTAAATCTAAACTTTGAGGCGAAAAACTAAGGATTAGGATCTTATTTATTGTGATATTTGGTCAGCCCGAATACATATCATCTCATCCCCACCTAAACTTCAACCCGACTCTCCACCACCATCACCCTGCATCTAGGTGAAGCCCCACAAAAAAGGGGCGTACTTAAAAAAAAAAAAAGGAATTAAGACCAAGACATTATTTTTCATTTTTCCTACTTTCCTAGTAAGAACCGAATGGCATACTTGCATGCAGATGGTTTGTTACGTAATCTAGTCAAAAGTACTAATTGAAAAACTTCAAATGCCACTTAGTTTATCTGCCAAAAAAAAATGCCAATTAGTCAACTGATCTCCCCCATAAGCTTTTGACAACAAAGTTGACCATTTAAGAGATACTCAGAGAATGTTACATATTGCTGACAATTTAGGCTCATAAACAAAGAAATGCAGTTCAAGTAGCAATCTAATCCCCAAGATTTGAATCTAGGCTCCACATACTAACAGTCCCACTCCCGACATGTAAAGGCCGTAAGAAAAGGGGAGAGAGAGAGAGAGAGAGAGAGAGAGAGATTCCCTCTTTTCTTCTCTCTCCCTCTAGGGAAAAGTACAAAAAGATAAAAGATAAAATGCTTTAATCAAGGTCACATGCAAAAACAAAAGTAGAAAAAACCAAGAGCTGCAAAACAATGCACTTTGGATCATCTGAATCCAAGCATCTCATGTTGGAATGACCGCAAGAGCAAATCAAATATTGGAAATCAACTCTGCAATCACAAAAATTTTCATGTGGGTCTCCTCAAAAACATCACTATCACCTGCTTGTGATTTCAACAACATCCATATCCAGTCCAATATTCATTGCTACTATCATGTCTTCAAAAATCAATGCACCAATCAAGTCACTCAAGCATAAAAAAAAACCTAAGATGTTTTCTCTTATTCCAGCTTTTGGACATTACAATCTTCAAGACATTTTTGGAAGAGGCCATTTTTGCCCCATCCTAGACCCACAAACTGCATGCTTGCCCTATAGAAAGATAACCCTTTGGAAAAGGCATCCCTATAAACAGTTTCCGTCCATATAGAAAGAACAAATTAAAAGAAGTTTTGATATATGCAAAGCTAACCCATTATATAATAGGAGACATAGGATCCTTGGAAACATTCCTCAAACTAGCAGCAAGTTCCTCGATTCATGATTTTTTATGTTACTTCTTTTATTCGAGAAAGTGGTTCAAAGAAATGAAAGAGAACACATGAAAGACAAATCGGTCTTGTTCAAGATCACCAAATAAGCTGAACTACATTACAAAATGCCAACTCACGGTTGATAATATCATGTTGAATGTTATATCAAGGAATCAATGCAAACATTCCTTGTGAACTCTTGTTGTTTCCTTTTCTTTTGAAGGAAGATTTTCCATTATTTCTATAAAAAAAAGGGAGGTATCTTTTTGTCCCATTAACCTATCAGTGCAAAAGCATTGCTAAAACGTTGCAGGAAATAAGCAAAGACTACTCATAAGACAAAAGAAAAGAGCCTTCAGAATATCAAGCTCGAGGTAGAACTCTTTGACAAGATATGGAAATAGCCCAGCTTCTCTCTGGGAAAGAAAAGAAATAGAGAAGAAACAAGACAAGATGAGACAAGACTTTGATTTCTGTATCAACAAAACAGATAACAACAGAAGAAAAAAAATGGGAATAGAGTAGTAGACAAAACTATGCAAATGAACCCCAAAACCAAAGGATTCTTTTATGGAATATAAAACCCATTTGCATACCACCTTCAACCTTGCCATGACTTTTGATTTGGAGTCTGTTCATTGGAGGATGAATTCAGGCAAGGGTCAAGTCCGGCCATGTTGAGGATATCCCTATGAGAGAAAGCTCTAAGGCCTAAAAAATCTCTAGTCAACCCATCGTTTCCTCCTCCACTTCCTCCTTCCTGCTTTCTATGTCGGGTTTTTGCAGGATTTTCACCACCATTTTCTTCCCTCTTTGAGCCCAACAATCCTCCAAACGCCTCATCAAACGACCCATCAAAACCAGTTCCTGAAGAAAGAGAAGTCATCATGTTTTGAAGTAGAGAAGCAGAAGTTGGAGGTGTGTGGTCCACTAGCACATCAGCTTTATTCCCAAAAGTAGTCAGGCCATGTACCAAGCTGCTTTCCATTTCTTCCCTTGAGGACTGACCCATGCCAAAACCCGTTGTAGCTGAAGAACTGGCAGTGGCATTACCAGTCATGTGACCTTGATGGAGTCTGAACATGGATGAGGAAGAAGGTCTGCTCATGGTAGCACCCATTTGGGCTGCTTTTTGAAGCAAAGCAGTGGCTGACATGTGTGGAGGCGTAGGGTGAAATGCAGGAAGAAGGGAATGATTGTTATTTGGCATTGGATCCTGGGACTGGGAGAATTCATTCTCTAATCTTGTAGAGAAGACTGGGGAAGGCAAGTCAAGGTGAGGTAAAGGTGTTTGTGTTGTTGGACCTGGCCCTGCTCCTACCAAAGCTAGCCATGGTGGCACCTCTGGTCTCAGGAATTGATGTTGTTCTTGTTGTTCTCTTTTCAATGTCAGGCCTTGAAAGTCAGGGCGATTGATGTTGTTGCTGTGGCTGTTGTTTTCTGGGGTATTCAAGAGGTGGGGGAATTGGGTCTGTAGGTTTATATTCGTAGAAAGCCCATGTGATGTGGAAGTGCTGGCTTTAGATGACAGAAGTGGGTTCGTTAGAGGGTTTTCTGGGATTGCTCTTGCACTCTCTTCTGCCAATGCATCACAGAAAGCTCTATGAGTGATGAAACTGTCCCTCCTGAAAAGAATCCAACAGGGAAAAATTTGTAAAGAGAAACAACACTACTATAAACTCCAGAAGGACCATAACACTCCAAAAAAGCAGACATGGAGAGAACCCTTTTGCTCCTATTCTCATGATTTCCTTATATTTTGTTCCCATCCCTCTGAGCACATGTAATTATATGTAAGCTTTCTATATAGACCTGAGAAGAATTTAATGCTTGTTTCATGCACTCATTTATTGAAGCTGGCGAAATAATCATTTCACCTTAATCAGAGTTATTGGATCTGGGTTGTCTCATACCTTGAGAAGAGGGTTCCACAGTCACATCTGTACTCTCTAGTGCCACAGGTTTTGGAGTGGGCTTTCCAGTCTGATTGAACTGCATAGCGCTTGGAACACTTGTGACATTTCCACTTCTTTTCCCCATGCTTTCTACTGAAATGCTTCTTGATGCCTGTGAGGTCTCCCAAGGCTCTTGAAGGGTCATGGTGCACGCATGAAGGTTCAGGGCATATGTAGACCCTCTTCCTCACTTCCTTGTTTGTTCTCTGCTTCAGCTTCCATGGAAGGTTGTGCCCTCTCCTGTGAAGCTGAAGGTTTTGATCCCTTTGAAACCCCTTGTTACAGATCTCGCATACAAACCTGTTGGTTGCCATGAGACTTTTGGGGGATAAAGCTATCACCTCGGCATCTGGGTCTGATGCAAAACCAGTAAAAAGTCATCAACCCAGATGGAATATATTAGAGGAGATTAAAAAGAAGGAAAACCCAAGTCAGAAAGGATTAGAAAGTGACCTGGATTGCCTGGGAGGTTCCTCTTTTTCTTCATTGTAGTTGGATTTGGAGTAGCAAAGGACTGTTGATATATGTTGCCTGAAGAGGCACTTGCTTCACCAGATGCAGAAGTCAAATTGGACATGTTCACATCCACAGCTGGGTGTTGCTGAATTGCTAAACTATTCATCAGCAGATGATGGAGTTCTTCTTGGCTTTGAGGAGATTTGTAGAATTTTGATGAAAACCCAGATGGAACTAGTAAGATCCAGACATAGGTATGAGAAGCATGAATAGGATGAATTGGCAGCTTGCTTACAAAAACACAAAGGGAAGGTGAGCTCAAGTACTGTTCACATTCCCAGATCTGTTCTGCAATCAGATACAGCAGGGACTCATGTGATCAAGAGAAAGTCATCATTTTTCTCTGGTAAAAATAGAAAATCATCATTTTACACTCCCCCAACCATTTATATGGGAAGAGGGAAAAAAATGTGACTGATATGATGATGATGATGATGAAGATAGAAGTTGGCACTACAGCAATTTCGCCTGCAGTCTGCGAACCCCACCTCCCTTCAAAACTCCTTATGATGATTTATCCTCCTTTTCTTCAAAACCCACAAAAAGAAAACAAAGAAAAAACCACTTTTCTATACAAATACAACTGCACCAGCAGCTCATCTAAGTCTCTTTGCTAATTCAAACGACCATGAGTGGCAAAAACTTACAAATTTTTCTGGGGAAAAATAAAGACCCATCACTTGTAGCAGAATATTTAAAAGAGAAAAAGAACCAAGAGAGAAAGAGAAGGAGATTTATGCTTATATATAAGTGTGCCTAAACAAAGGAGTAGAAGGAGAGATGAAAGAAAAGGAAAGCAGAGGAATTTTGAAGAAAGGTGTGGAGATGTGGATGAGGAATCCACTTGTGCAGTCGTCCACACATTCAATTCGCCCACAGACGTACCTTGGCACTTTCTGTCTTTTATTTTGTTCACTTATTCCACAGATTTTCCTCTCTCTCTCTCTCTCTCTCTCTCTCTCTCCTTTTTCTTTTTCTTTCTTTCCACAGGAGTGCAGCAACTCAGGTTTAATTTATTTTAAACTTCTAGATATGTGACCAATCCAATCATCAATATGGACCATCTGCTTGGTGGGGCTCACTGATTATAATATACTGCAAAAGTTAGAGAGAGAAAAACTGGGCTGAATGATTCTCTCCATCCAATCAATGCCATGTGAGATTGATGGTCTTAAATTTTTGTGATGATATCCTCATCACCAAATTGAGCTCTCCATTCATTGGGCCCAATCTTTGATTATGCCTTTTGAGAATCACTTGTGGGGTCCATCAGACAAACAACATTAGTTGTTGAAATCTGGGCTCCACATATGCTGAATTGCTACTCTTATTAGATAGGGAGACTTTATTTACTTGTTTTTTTAAATGGATGCCAGATTGGTGAGATAAAACTAAGATTACGGTGATGGTGGTGATCATTAAGCTGGTTCAGGAGATTCTACTGTATCCTCCTCTGGATTAGTTTCCACTTTCCATGAAATGAGCTTTTCTGATTGTGGTTTCCGTTGGGTTAATCAATGGACAAACCTTTATCATCAAACAGAGAAAGTAAAGGTAAAAAGAGTGTAGGATTTTAGGGGAATGATAACCTCTTGATTTACTTTGCATTGGGTGTGGTAAAAAGTAATGCTCTTCTCAGCCTTTTGCATTTAAATTAACATGATTGGTCCATTGATTGATTTCATGACAATAGACACCCTCGTGCGAAACAGTTCATTTCACTTTTCACAAGATTCAAATATCATTCCTAAAAGTGCCTTTTAATTAGTTAAAATTGCCCTTTGTACGTAATAGGGTGGCAATTCCTGGCCTGCTGTTCCAATCGAACACAAACCCGTCCTAGCAATTCAAGATTTATGTTGACCCTTATATTTTTAGTTTAACATTTATGTTATATATTAAAAAATATATTAAATTTAACTTAATTCATTCTTGCTATTAGACCGGCGAACCACACCTAAGACCCATCCTAACCAATTATAGATGGGTCACTTTTTTTTACCTAGACCGAAATTATAAATTAAGGATTTGGGTTGCTATTAGTAAGCGGAGTAAAGATAAAGTTCAAATTAGTTGAGATATGTCATTTTTTTTTTACCTTTATCATGTTTGGGTGAAAATAATAGTAGGGAGATAAACTTATGAACTAACATATTTCTAACGTTCACTTCTCTATAAGCCCCTTTTTTAACATAGAAAACTATGATAAAGTGTGGTTAAGTTTAAGACAAAAGGTGCTTTTTGGTCACACGCGCACTCTCTCTCATCTCTTTCCATGTTGTGATATTTTTATATTACCACATGCTATCTTAACACACATTCTACCACACCTCTACTTCTATATCAACATACCTCACCTTTACTCTATATAATGTGCCATCAGCCTCAGCTTTCCTTATCTTTATTCTTTATATGATGTGACATTCACCTCAGCTTTACTCTTCCACTCAAGTAAATAAACATGCAATTTGTTCTCAACTCAACCTGACTTCATCAATATTGCCACCCTTATTTACAGCTAGAATAAATGATGCAATCTCAAGTCAATTGGGATGTGCTTATATTAAAAGGTGGTCCATTATATTGATGGTCCAGATTGATAATTCATGTATATACAATCAAGACAATATGATTTAAAAAGTATTTTGTTATAACTTTTAGCTTGTTAGGGATTAGGATTTTGGTTAGTTCTTTTACAATGTGAGCTAAAATCATTACCTTTCGGAGGAACCTTGAGAACTACCTCTTAGCAAGAAATCATCATATATATACAAAAACAGTGTAGCTGATCACTTTAACCGTGTGATTTAGGTCTGGGCTAACAAGTGGATCCTAAGAGCCCAATAAACCAAAATGTTTGGGGTCATGTCTAGCCTATTTATTGACAAGCCTTAGTTAGAAGTGTAATCCATCCTACCATTTTCACATCTCAGCGAAGCCACTATAAATGGGCTGGACCCAAGTTGGACCTGGGCTAGATACTGCCCCATTGCCACCATTACCAATATATATACACACACACACACACATTATTCATTCAGCTATGTACAAGACCCATTTTCTATGATATATAGTATCAGAATCAACCGGTCACAAGTTCAAATTCTATGAGGAACGATTCGGCGCGGAAAAAAATATATGCCGCTAAAAGTGCGCCGACCGGGTTCCACCTGAAGGGGAGTATTGATGAGTAGGCTCCACTAGAAAGGGAGTATTGAAAAGTATTTATGCAACCTCTACTAACGCCTTGAGGTTTTAATAGCAATGGTTAGTAAAGGAGCTTCAATAGGACCAATCTTCTATGATCCAACTAATGGTTAGTTCCTATCTTGTAATGTAGATTACTTATTTGTGTAGATTAGTTCTCTTCACATTATAAGAAAAAAAAGTTAATATGAATGGAATGGAAGAGGTATCAATGGAAAGACTACTCTATTTTTCCAAGAACTTCTAAATTTCACCAAAGAAAAATGAACTCTTTCTAAAGCATGCTTTTTTTTTTTCACACCAACCTAAGATGATCGGACCCAAGAGAGCCCACACAAATGGAAAGAGGCCAAGCCCACACCATGGAAAAGAGATCCCATAAAAATATGAAGATAGCCCACACGCATGAGAAGATTGGCATTGCAACCAGGTGACTTGCAGCGTTGCCAACCGAGCAGCCTAGTTGTCAAGCATGTCTCTTTACAAAGCAATGCCTCTTGACAAGTTGTTACTCTTGTTTCTTGAACTTAATAACATGGCATTCTAAAATAACTAGATAAAACCAAAAGAAAAGGAAAATAAAATGAGAGGGTTTTACTTTTAATGAAGAAATTATTATATATTTAGAGACATTAGGGAATAAGTTAGAGATATAGGAAATCATTTTAAGTCATAAATTGAGTTAGTTTGAGTTTTAAATATTTGAGTTTGATTAAGATTCTTCATGTAATCTTTCCTTACATGTATTGCAATATTTCTCTTAATAAAGATACTATGAGTTCTTGGAAAATGTTACTTTTGAGTTTCAACATGCTATATATGTAAACATATTAGATTAATGGTGTTAAATAGTAAAGATAAGGAAAACTTTCAAATAAGACTTTAAGTTTCTGCCCTATTTCAAAAAAGCAACACAAGTTTTACAAATTTTCAAATTAGGGCCAAAGTTTTCCTGTAAGTTTTCAAGCTCATTTGGCACTTTGCTAGATTAGTAAAAGTTAAGTAAAGTCTCCATTTTTCAAATAAGGGGTCACATCAATAACACTTTAATTCAAAATTCCCTTCATCTTTTTCAAAAAAAGTCAAAAAGCAACTCCCTTTCTCCACTAAAAGACAAAAAAACTCTATTTTTCTATACAAAAGTAAAAAAAATTTCATACCAAATAACTAAAAAGAAAATACCATTATAACCTATTATATTTTATTTTCTCTTGATTTGATACTTTACTACACTTTATTTTATATGTAAAATTATCAAACGGGATAACTGGCCATTTAAAGGTATTTTTAGTGATATTTTCCCTCAATTTTTTAAATACCCAAATTACCCTTCATTTAAAGCCATGGCTTGTTTCCGGCAGCCATTAAATGTTGATGATCGCTAGTGAAAGAAATGGTGAGAGAACGAAGGAAGTAAAGGAAGTTTTTGTTTCAATGAAGGATAGTTTGTTTATTTTAAAAAGAATCGAGGGAAAAAAGTTACTGAAAAACACCATTAAATGGTCGGATGTTCTTAATTGAAAACTTATTGGAAAGCTTACGCCCTAATTTGAAAAGGTTTGAGAATTCTGTCCTTTTTTTAAATAAGGTGAAAATTTAAGGTCTTAATTGGAATTTTTCTTAAAAAAAATAAGGGAGCTACTATTGCTGGTCATCCCTATAGGAAATCCCCTAACTACCCCTATCCCTCTCCTTCCGTCTCTCTCCCTCTCCTTGCTAGCCGCCCACCTCCGCATGCACCCTCTCCTTCTCCTTCTCCCTATCTCTCTCCCTCTCCCTCACTCTCTCTCCTCTCCTTGCTCGCCCCCACCTCCGCCCGCGCCCGACCCTCTCCCTTTCTCCTTCTCCTTCTCCATGTCTCTCTCCCTGCTCGCCGCCCACCTCCGCAGGTGGCCCAACCCCTTTCCTTTTCCCTCTCCCCCTCCCATTCTCCCTGTCTCTCTCCCTCTCCCTACTCACCCCCACCTTCGCCCGCGCTCGAACCTCTCTCCCTCTCCTTCTCCATGTCCCTCTCTCTCTCCCTACTCACCGCTCTCCCTCTCCATGTCGTACGACCACTTTCGCAGGCGGCCCAACCCCTCTCCTTCTCCCTCTCCATGTCGTACGGCCACACGGGGCCGAAAAAATAAATTGTTAGGCCGTGAGTGGCCCAACGGTAGGGAGAGGGAGGGAGAGGGTCATTAAGCAGGGAAAAGGAGAGGAGAGGGAGGGTAAGCGGGGAAAAGGAGAGGAGAGGGACAGTAAGCAGGCGAGCAAGGAGAGGGAGAGGGACATGGAGAGGGAGAGGGAGAGGGCGTGGGTAGAGGTGGGGGGCGAGCAGGGAGAGGGAGAGGGCGCGGGTGGAGGTGGGCACCGAGCAAAGGTGGGTGGCGAGCAAGGAGAGAGAGGGAAGGAGAGGGAGAGGGAGAGGGGTAGTTGGGGGATTTCCTACATTGATGTACAAGTTTTGAAAAAAAATGGATGTGGAATGAGTAAGTAGAGTTGTGGCAATAGCCGCTCCCAAAAATAATGTAGAATCATGTTTGATTCTAGTTAAGCTCATCGAAGCCGGGTATGGACCTATATATTAAAGTCATTTACATCCCTATTTAATTAAGCATAATCCAAATGAAGAGTTTCTTTTTATTTCTTTTTCTTTTTTTCCTTCATGGGATTCCAGTAGTATAAAAAAGCTGCCCATAACAAATAGACAAGCCAATGTTGATTCAAGAATGACATGAAATGGAATGGCATATCACCTATAAGGCCATGATGATAAAAAAGAAAATTATGAGTGGAACTTATTTCAATTACATTATCCCTATGTAGAGGAATTGAAACCTCCATGATATTACTACGAGGAAAGAGAGTTTCATCTTTTTACCCTTCCATAGTACAGCTTTAAAGAGGAGAATGCTTGATGATTGGCCCAATCTGAAACAAGGGGTTGGGCAGTTATTGTACTTGTACAGTTGTACTGACTCCAACAGGAGGTTGTTTTCAAGGGCACCACCTACTAAAATTCATCAAATTGAGATGTAAGGAATTAATAAGTACTTTGGAATTTATACTAGTTTGTCATTATTTCATGACTGTTTGAAACCTGTGAAGAGAATCAAAACTGGCCTTCTACATCTTGTTCTTTTTATGTTGTCTTTTCCCCTTATTTTTATCTTGAAGATGGCATGGCATGTAAGCTGTAAAATATTCTAATAACAGAGAGCAAGTGGTACTTGCATTTGGTGCCAAAACATGAACAATGACACTAAAATAATTGTATGGGAGGTTTATGAGGAGAAACTTCATTATATATCAACAGTACAAAATAATGACACTAAAATATTTGTATGGTAGGTTTATGAGGAGAGACTTCATTATTTTTCAAAAGTACAAACACCACCTAGGGCTGTGGGCGTTCAGGGCTGGACTTATATTTTCATTTAAATTATCAGCTCTTTTGAGCCCAGACCTTGTCCATTTCTAGCTCCAAGGGAGAGCCTACATATTCGGTTTGAGGGGCAGTCGCCCCTGTTGGACCACCAAAAAAAGAAAGAAAAGAAGACATCATGTACGGATTTTTAAAATTCAATCTACAAACTAGGTGCAAATCGTCAAAAATAAGCTCTTGCCCCCTCAAATGACAAAATAATAAAGAAAGTAAAATTATGGCCATCATCCGCCACCCTCATATGAAAATCCTAGGTCTGCGACCGGCACACAGCTCTATCACCCCCCTTTTTCCAACTGACTCAGCCCAAGCTCACATCAATCTGTACCTTGGCTGAGATGAGTTCTTCAAAGTGAAGGTCCGGCCCACTGACAGCCCTACACCCCTCACTTCCCTTTTTCCAAATTATGTCGGTAGCCCAGGCCCACATCAGTCTTGATTGTGGCCTGTGGGTGAGGTTTTGGCCCTATGAGATAGACCAACATATACTTTATGGCCTGTATCGAAACAAGACTAGGCAGGGCTTATGTCTCTGCCTAATGCCTCACAAGATGACCCAACCCAGTGTGATAAATTTAGCATAAACGGCCCTCATGTTAGTAGTGGAAGAAGGACTGGGCTTGATTTTAGGTCCAAACGCAGCCTAGTCCAGTAGGGCCCACCATCAGGCCACATGCAAGTCCTTAGTGAAGTGACTAGCTGTGGTCCAGGGCTTGCAGGCATGATTACCATATTGGCCCGCTTTCAATTCTTGGAACTTGATTGCCCTGTAATTAAGTTATCTTTAATGATCATGACAAAGAACTCTACTGCAACTTAAATGTAACTCTTGTTGTCTAAACAAATGAGCCGTTACTTATGGCATGTTTGTTTGCATTAGAATATATAGAAATTATGTAATAAGCAGTTAAAAATGAAGACCAAAGATAATTTTTCAAAAATAAACATCAAACAACCATTTCTTTAATGGAAATAAAATCAAAGGAAGATGAAATTGAAGTACTAAGGTTGATGGATGGATATTCACTCTCTTTATATCGACCATGCACAAATCTATATCCCTGTTGCTCTAATTAATAGTACTCGGTTTTGAGGGGAAAAAAAACTAACTCACAGATAACTATGGTTACCATAAAATAAAATAAAATAAAAACTAATTTATGCAGAAACCAAATCACCTGAGCTCAATTTATGAAGATCCAAACAGACCCCTCGCTTATCGTTTTGAGGGGAAAAAAAACTAACTCACAGATAACTATGGTTACCATAAAATAAAATAAAATAAAAACTAATTTATGCAGAAACCAAATCACCTGAGCTCAATTTATGAAGATCCAAACAGACCCCTCGCTTATCAACAACTTCATAAGCTCACAAATGGAGTATCTCTTAAGAGCATGTTTGGTAACATGTGAGGAATCCATAGATTTGATGATTCTTCACTACCACTGGAATAAGGATTCCTCGATGGGAATTTGTATAGTTGAGGATTTCACATTGATATTGGTGTGTATCAATACATATAACTGAAAAAAATAAAGTTCAGTGTGCAAATCCACTTAAGTGAGGATTCTCAAATCTTATGAGGGGCGATCGGATCTGAAAATCCTAACAAATGAAGATTTTCATTCGTCCAAATCTTTAAGAATTTACAATTGCCAAATATGGATTTACCACAACTTAAGGGAAACCGAAAATCTTTTCCCGAAAGACTTGGTTACGAAACGTGACCTAAAAGTTTATTAGAGACCTGGTTAATTAATTAAGAGGAGAATTGCTTAATAAATTGACAAGATTGTCATTGACAGAACTAGGAAAGTTTATTTAATTCAAACCTATTTCAATTTTCAAATTCTAATATAATACAATTCAAATTGTAATCCAAACTTATTTCAAATATCTCTTAACGTATCTCTAACACAGCTTTAGCAGAGGAGAATTATAAAAATGCTATTGCTTAGACAGAAAATCTTCACCTGTGAGAATACCACATACTGGACTTATGCGATCCATCTAGTGGGGCCCACTCGGACGCGTTCCAATCATTGGGAGTAAGACAGATGGAAAGGTCTATTTATGGATAAGGGTTACATGAAAATCAGCCCCATGAGATTATCCAAGCCCTTGAATTAACACACTCAAGTTTACTAGTCTTTTAACCTTAGATCCTTTTTGAAATTCAACCCAACGATCAATAAGCATAAAATTATGTATGGTGCCAGATCAGAGGAAAATAAGAGTGTGAATGGAACGGAAATGATCAAAGTTGGGCCCAAGTGAGAAACATTGGAGGCATACACTGGCAAAAAGGAGAGCTCATTGTGAGGAAAAACAGATAGTAAATGCTTTCCTGCTCCATAATTATGTGGTTCTGCACTTTATGTTATTCTACATGTACATTAGCAACTGGCAGTTTTTATTCCTTTCACTGTTAATAAATTAATTTTTTTGCAGTATGTCTGTGGAGAGAGAGAGAGTTTTGCCAGTCAAATGAATTTTTATAAATATTGTACAAGGAAACAAACCTCACTGCAGCTTCTATAATGGGACCTGAACTAACCCCCATATAACTTTAAAATACAAAATTACTGAACATATGAATGTGAGAGAGGGAGAGGATGGGATGGGCTGGCCTGGCATTGTTATGAACCACCACTTTGGATGCTTACAGTAGAGTACCTCTTTTGCATTTTCCCTTTCAATTGCCTGATTTTGGCTTCCACCCTCACTGTGAACCCAATTTTTGTCTTCTGCCTTGCTTTGGATGACTCCCTAGTCCACATGTGCTGATCCTCAATGTCTTTCTTGTAATGCTTGATCTCTTGAATAATGTGGTGATCCAAGGGGTTGAAAGATCTTTGAAACGAAACGTTGGCCAAATAGGGGAGATTACAAGCAACAATTGCCAGAAGCGTAGCACCCCAGTAAATAGGCGCGGGAGCCAGAGCTTCTGTGAGGATCCTGTGAGCATCTCCTGAGAAGGTTGGTGATGTCATGCCATAGATGAGCAGGAAGAAATACCAAGTGCCGACACTACCCCAGACAAAGAGATACTGTATCCATGTGAAATGGCTCATGGTCAGTGCAATTTGGCAGTTGACAGCCCAAACAATGCATGTAAACATGGTTGCTCCAACAGAAGACATGTCTGCTGTCTGTCCTCCGGCATGAATTGCCTGATCGCTGAAGATGCTGATGTTCAAGAAGAAGATGATGAGAGATGCATAAAGACCATTGGCCATCCAACCACATATCCTAGACCAGTCGAAGAACAGGTTCCTTGGTCCTTGTTGGTATAATGCTGGAAACTGAAAGGCCAAGACATTTAAGGAAGTGAAATCCCATCTGGGTACTTAGAAAACAGGTCATGAAATTAGTTGGATACATCACATGAAGGAACCAACCTGCAGGCAGACTTCCGATGAAACATCTTGCTCTAAGGCTCCCAGAGATATGACGGGCAACGACGTCAGAATGACATTGAACAAGATCATATACCAATCATCATAAATTGACTGCCCTGAAAAGCTGGTGTATGCCTCGAAGTAGAAGAGTGTAAGACCAAAGGCTATGTTCTTATAGAAGAAATAGCATATCTGGGTACAAAAACATGCATTTTTCAGGACTGGGTAGGTTTGAAATGGAAGTGAACACAGAGGTTGATTCTTAGTTCTTACCATTTGGGCTATTCTCTTATAGCACCAGTGACCATGAACAACAAGAAGACGTTCCAGAAATCTAAACTGAGCAATGGAGAAATCACTAGCCATCACAGCCTGCACAATTCAGGAAAACACTGAGATCCTCCATGTAAATGGCAGAGAAAATTAGAGCTAATTAAGTGGGGACCGAGGAGCATATCAACAATTAGGAATCTTGACAATGAGGAAATACAATCCAACAAACATGTATCATTCATTCTGTAGAATCACAACATAACAAACTGCTAGGGGTGCCCAAGCCGGTGCACCCGCCTGATCAAGGCCTGCAGTGGGCTGAATTTAGGCTTTATTTTAAATGTTCATAGTCCAAGTTGACTTGGATTAGGTGCTACCAAATCAGTTCTTTCCCACTCCTCCAGGCGAGTTCTATACGAAAAGGTCTAAATTATTTTTTTCAGACAATTTTCTTTTTGGGAGAAGATCTTTACAGCTTTTTTTGATCTACTTCTACTAATTTAAAAATATCAATGGCCACATTTTGTGGAAGATCGAAGCATTTAAATATCAAACGTGATGTTCATCCTGCTAACAGGAAATCAAATGCTACCACTCATCATTACTTAAATTGATTCTAAATAATTAAAATATGTGTGGCTTAAATTTATGGGATATCAATTTTTTAAGCTTTTTTCATAAATATTTAGGCTTTTGGGGCTCGGTCCAACTCGTCCATCTCATGCAACTCACAACTAGCTCAAGGGTGACTGAGATCCCCCACCCCACCCCCCAAGTCCAGATTTTAGTTTAAAGTCCCATGGGTTGTGCCCTGGCCCAATCTTTTGGCCTGATATTAAGTTGGCTGGGCCTAGGCCTGTATGCCTTAAAGGCCTAGTATGTCCCAACTTTACTACAAATGGTATATGTACTTTGTAATTGGGCTGGGCATGGGCCTAAGTTTTAGACCCATGGGTTACAAGCACTATTAGATCAATGAATTTTATGTTATTGAAGAGTACAGCAAATTGTCCAAGCATTACAGACCTGCATTCCTTCAACACCACTGATACCAACACCAATGTCTGCTTCTTGAATCATGCCTACATCATTTGCGCCATCACCGATAGCCAAAGTAGTTTTTCCAGTGCCTTCCTTTACCAACCTAGTCACCTGTTCCCATAAGAAGACACAAGTTCCCTTCAGAATTCAACATCAACTGTGAATGAACACATACTATACATCACAACTACATCAATGATATGCTTAGAAATCATACGAGGGCCTTCTGCATTGGGGAGACGCGGCAGCATATCACAGACGCACAATCAACAGCCAGTTCCAGAAACTGAACCTTCAGTTCATCCTCCAAGGCATAAGCTAGTGTTTTTCCATCAATAATTAGAGCAAATGCCGCATGAGGATCCTTTTCCAGCTTAATCCTTTGAGATGCATTAGTGATTTGCATCAAAATATTGTCCTTCATTTCCTGGTCAGTCACGAAAGGTAACAGAAGATCCTAACATGAAATGCGCTTTTTGTATCATGAAAGGAATCTATATAGATTAACAGAACAAACAGCAAAAGAATATCTACCTTGTGGTCATCTTCATTTGTTGTAGATACGAGTATCTGTTTCATGCCTTGCCGAAGTAGACTGCAAGCATATCTGCAACACAACAGAAATCTTATAAGGGTTGTTTCTAGCCAAGGATCTAAGTCATTTCTAAGTATTCATAGTTTTTAATCCTTTTGATGTAATGAGTAAGAAACAAATGACAGGATAAGTGAAAGAAATAGTACCCCACGACACACAATAATGAACAAAGAAAAACATATATTGATTGTATAAGGGAAATATGTTTCTTGATGTGAATGAGGCATACCCAATGTTGATTGCTGTTTCCATCTTGTCACCTGTCAGCACCCAGATCTTGAGACCAGCTTGTGCTAGTGTATCTATGCACTGAGGAACCTTTTGAAGAACAAAAGGAAATGAATTAGGACTTAAGAAGTCTTCCAATTCATGTTGACTATATTGGCTATATTAGATGCATGTTGGCTAGGGGCCATTGTGTAGGACCTTATTTGTATTGCATATAAACCTAAATGAAGTTTCAAAAAATATATATATATATACATGGGATGGATATGCTTACCCCCTTCTGCAATTTGTCCTCAACAGCGGTGGCACCAACTAGCGCCAAATCCTTTTCCATCAAATCTGCAACGCGTTCAAGAAGACCCTCTCTTTCAGCCCCTACAGTATTCTTTGCTTTGTTAAATTCATCGTTCCAGTCAGAATACTCTGACTCTTCAAGCTTCCTGTATGCAAGAACTAATGTTCGCAAGCCTGATTCTCCATATTCATTTAGATGCTTGATAGTTTCCTCCTCATGTGCTCTTCCATTTTTCGATAGCCGTTCAAATATGATGCTGCATGATTGACAAGCATGAGTTAAAATCACATGCTTGAAGAAAGCCACAATCACATTTTGATGCATCCTCACCCTTGAATTGAGCCCATTGGTTAAAAAATTAGCTTGGTCCTTTTAGATCCTCATGCCTGAGTCACCTAGTTGGCCTAGACTTATGCCTTTTAGATCTTAAACACAGTTATTTTCTTCTTCTTTTTTTGTTTCAAAAGCTATGGAGGCTCTTAGGAACATTTTTCACTTATTGTGAAGATCAAACCACTTTTCTTTCAAAATATTCAAGCATTTGAAGATTGGTTGTGCTGCTCATCCAACTGAGTAAAATATAAATGTGCTAACATGTAACAATATAAATGCATTACTAATAAATGAAACGCAGCAACTCTTAAACTTCTAGATCTATAGAACTTTTTTTTTTTTCATTTGTCATATTTTTTAGGGTTATTGAGCCTATGGTACAGCTCACTCTGATTCAACCAAGTCGACTCGACTCAAAAAGTGCTTTGAGCCATCCCTGGAGTTGGATTTTTAAGACCTCGGCCGACCCAACAGGCTCCAGTCTGCTAGCTCAGCTTCAAGCAAGGTCCTGCTGAGCCCAGCAGACCCATTTTAGGCCTGATGCAACAGCGAGGCCCTGTGGGGCCAACTCAAACGTTGTAGGGAAATCGCTCGCGTGCACACACCACCAGATGGGTCCAGTCCCACCCAACATGGCAGAGTCTCAGACAGTATTTTAATTTCATTAGAATAGTCTGCTTTGTGTTTATTTCAAATCTTGGATATAAATAGGATTTAGAAAAGGTATTTATGAGTTTTATTTATATTTTTACAGTAAATTAGGGTAATTTAGTTGAACAGGGAATAGAGGTTTCTACAAGTGTCAGTCAACCAATGTAATTTCAAGTTTGTTTTCTCCAATTCAATTCAAAGTATTCATTGATATTGTAGACATTCAATGGCAGGTATACAGTCCTAAATCAGTTTTGATCCATTACTTCTTTAACAGATTCATTCAAGCGAATACATTTCTAGTTGAAACTAACTGGGGACTGTTGAGCTTGTGTGAATCATTTATGCAGTGAGAATTGAAGATCATACTGGGGTACATTGATATTAGCATAAGAGCTTGAAGGTTTACATCAAATCCACAACTTAAAGGTAGGTAAAAGAAATTATAAGAAAAAGATGAGAGTTAAGGTAGAATGGATTCCATCACAATGATTTACCATAAACTTTCTATAAGGAGTGAGGAACAACAATAATTGATAATGTTGGTTAGGGTTTAAGGATGGCAACAGGTCTTGTTTAACAGGTGACTGCCTCAACCTTCTCTTATTAGGGGCGGGTTTGGCAGCGGTTTTTCAGGTTCGGTGCATGTATAGATTCATAAATTTTCACCTGAGTTGAGTTAGGTTTCAGCCACCCCACCCTGTTTATAATTCTTCATATATTTTTTTCAATCAGGCTTTGATACATATATATTTCAGTTGGTGTGGGTTCAAATTTAGCTTGACCCATGCCCAACCAGACCCATTGCCATCCCTATTATGATTTTGTGTTTTTTTTTTTTGGTAAAGAAATTATGATTATGTGTTGAAAACTAATATGATCCACTAATGGAAATGGGCTGTTTACATACTCAAATGCAATGGATCAAAGATTTTTCTACAGAGACAACAATGAGGGAGAGTTTATGAGGTAACAGATTTTTTTTTATAGAAAAGGCATACAAACAAAACAGTAATTTGTAAATCAGACCTGTCAGCACCTTTGCACAGAAGAAGAATCTGCCCATCCTGATCCCGGACAATCACAGACATCCTCTTCCTTTTGCTATTGAATTCCAACAGATTGAGAATCTTGAACTCCCTGAACATTCACTACCACACAGATCAGATGCCCAACAATCTAAAACTACTAAAACAATCTGACAAGCAGTTTTTCATATGCTGACCTTTCAATTGGTTCACCAGAAAATGTAA
This sequence comes from Litsea cubeba, assembly GCA_012931725.1. Taxonomy (NCBI): domain Eukaryota; kingdom Viridiplantae; phylum Streptophyta; class Magnoliopsida; order Laurales; family Lauraceae; genus Litsea; species Litsea cubeba. Next base: position 120,243,735 of record CM022944.1, on the reverse strand, counting down.
ATTTCTCTTTGATTACAACACTCGACTGTGTTCTTTTGCAGAATTCAAAACCAAATTCTCTAGCAGCAACAAGGAAAGATCCTTCATCAGGTGACTCTGCTTCATAGTTGAAACTTCCAGTTTCCTCATTCAGTTCAGGAATTGCAGTGTGACAGACTGCCAAGATCCTAAGGAACAACAAGATGGCATCTGCATCAGGTGCCTTCAACCAATTCCCATTCATGAGTCTATCATCTTCAAAGTTAAACCCTTTGATCATGTTCTGCTTCTGGGCCTTCTCCACCTTTGGAATAATCCCATATTCTAATTCAATTCCTGACACCGTGAAATCCCTTCCACCATTCTCCCACATATCAACACTGCTTCTGTCCATGGCCATAAGCTTTTCTGCAGCAATTTCAACCTCACTAGAACCAACCCCATATGAAATACCAGCAATACAACATTTGAGAAAATCCATCTGATTGCATGTCAAAGTGCCTGTCTTGTCTGATAAAATGGTATCAACCTGCCCCAGCTCCTCATTCAAATTAGAGGTTCTTGCTCTTGCTGGTTTTCCAATTTCCTCATCATATAGTTGGATGTCTTGATTGATGAACATGGCTTGCATGACCTTAACCACCTCAATGGAAACATAGAGCGAGATGGGTATTAAATATCCATACAGAATAAGAGCTGTGACTAGATGGAAAATTCCAGACAAAATAGGCCTAGTTGGGTCATACAAATTGGTAGTGTTTTGGGGTTGCAGGTACCACCAATTTGGCATCCCAAACTTGGTCTTCACAGCAAAGCCAATAGAGCTGACCAAGGAGATTAAAACAAGAATGGTGAAGAGAATGTATATGATGTAGTCCATTTTCCTCTCAACTCTGCTCCTTTTAGATGGGGATTTGGTAGAATTCTGCATAACCTTGCTGTCATGACCAGTGAATATCACCACCCCATAAACATATGGGGTGTTCCTGAGCTTTGAGTCTCTAAGTAGAATCTGGGTAGGATCAAGAGCATAAATCTGCCTACCGTATTCAAAGTTGCCAACAAAAGTGTAAAGGCTAGGATTGGGGTCTTCACACCTGATTGTCCCCTTGAATTCCTTAAAAGCATCACCTTCATCCAATGGAAGGGTCACCTCCAAAGATCTCTTAATCTTCAAGTTTGTTTCTCCATCTAAATTCATGGTCTCCACGTAGCAAATTCCATCATCATAGCTTGAAGACAACAAGAGTAAGTCTGCAGGAAAGAATTGATTCTTCTCCACTTTCACCACATCCCCAACTTGAATCTTTTGCCATGCTCTATGACAAAATTTCCCATCTCCACTGTGGACGTTAGCCTTGCGAGTATTGACCTTAATATCTTGGTAGAACCTGCGCCAATCTTCTAAAGCTTCCTTTGCCATGCTAAGACCAACAACAAAGGCCAGTGGGGCAATCATGCTCACAGCTGAGAAGGGTGCAATGGGTGTAAGAGAGAGAATTGCTGCCAGTAAGAAGTACATGTTGGCGACTCTTCGGAATTGCTCAAAGATGGCTTTAGGGAGGAAGGTGATGCAATTGTATTTGGTGGTGGAAATGTAGTTTGATAGGTACTTCAAAGGTGCCCGTCGATGGAGACGTGGCTCATTGCAGTAGACAACGCGGGAAAAGCCAGGACCTTGCAGAGAATGGCCTCCCTCACTGTCCAAGACATGAGGACGGATGCAAGAGAAGGTATAGAGATTGCTCCATCTGAGCTTCCCTCTTATTCTGCCTGGTCTTGACATCTTTTAGAGACAGGTCAGTTATGAGTTATTCCTGGGGTGCACCAATCCTCCTTCCATCAAGTAGGAATTGTACAAGCTTGAAGCTTGACAGCTCAGAAACAGCAGCTCAATTCTCTGAAATATTTGATCAGAAAATAAACAACAAAAATCAAATGCTGTATCTGAATTACATATTTATTATGATAATCTCGATAACATTTAAATGTGAAATTCATGTAATGTATATGTATTTTAATTATAGGGCTGTGCTCTCCTACGCAGAGTTTTGTGCCCACCAATCATGGGGGAGGTGGAGGATCAGAGGATCTGGATGTGATCCACCCGTCTACAAAGTCTCAAGTCTATCTTGTTGTCATAACCCCTTGATCCATGACCCTCAAGTTTAACAGCTTTATAAAGCATCAATTTTGTACGATTTCAATCCAATGGTTTAGTTCCATTCGGCCAAATCCCCCGGACTTAATTATATATGATTTGGCCAAATACTGCGAGAAAAATAACACATTGCCATTCTTCCCCTGTTTTTCTTTTTCGGCTGGAATACATTGCTGCTCTACACTTTTTAGAATCAGAGTTCAAAATTCAAGAAGCTCTATATCAGAAACGAATCCAACCCTACAAGATGACAAGAACATGCTAAAACACAAGCACACATTTGAATTTAGCAACATAATCCCACAACTGAAACCTAATCATCTCTTTGCATCACCATATAAGATCAAACATTCCTCATTCTCAAATTCAAAAATATTTTTTAAAAAAATCGCATAGAAACAAATAGAAACAGAATTATTAAAAAGAAGAAGCAGAATAACAAACACCCAAAGTATATAAAAACAAGTTCTAGAGCTAAAATAAATTATTAAAAAAGAAGAAGAAGAGTACATCCAAATTTCAGAGCTAAAGTAAATTACCATCATTACTACATTTACCTGAATAATATCTAGTTCTCCTCAATTCTCAAATTCCATACACCCAAAGTATATAAAAACAAATGACAAAATTATAAGAAATCAAACGCATTGCGGATACTTGAGGAATGAAAAATGCCAATTCCAAGAAAGGAAATGCAAAGGAATCTAACTACATGACATAAAAGCCAAAATGTGCCTGCATAGATACAAAGAACAAAAAGGTGCAAAGAGAAAGTTAAATAAAAGGAAAATATTCACCTGCGTACGGTGAATTAGGATCGCACGTCATGCATATTCAAAGGTGGGTCCTCTCTCTAAGATACGTCCGGATGCATGGTGCGCCGGTGCTCAATGAGCAGGTGAATGTTTTCCTAAATAAAAAGTACCCGCAAAGATAGAAAGAATAAAACCCGCGAAGAGAAAGTCAGAGAAGAAAAAAAGTACCAGCAAAGATACAAAGAATAGAAAGAGTGAAGAAATGTGAGCAATCTTAGCCAGCTGCAAGCAATATCAGATAGGCAATGAGAATTGTCTTTTGATGGCTCTCAGCTAAGAGCAGCATCAGAAAAGAAAATTCTCCTTCGATCGAATCGACTGCTCGTCCGATCGAGGGAGGGAGAGAGAGAGAGAGAGAGAGAGAGGAGGGGTTTGCGGAGAGGGAGCTATTGTAAGGATTCCCGTGCTTCGCTCCTTCTCGTTGGTTTTAAATATAGAAACAAGCCTATTTTCGTATTCAAATATTTGGTCTCATGCTTCTCGGAACCTCTGGAAGTTATTATGGTTCTGTTTGGGATCTAATGTAGATCTTTCCAATCTATAACATTATCTGATCATAGTGTTGTTTGGGTGGTTTAGATTAGCAGGGGTAAAGGCTCAAGTAGGGGTGCATCTTGGGTTTGCCCAAGCCTGAGATTGCTAGTCCGAACCCATAGAGAAATGCAGTTTAGGCTGAGTTTGAATTTGGGTTAGGCATGAATTTTGAAGCCCGGATGAATTTTGGGCTTTGGCATTGAGTATTGGACATTCATCCAGGTATTTGAATTACATATATATTATGATAATCTATATATCATATAAATGTGAAATTCATGTAATGTATATGTGTATTATAGGGGTACTCATGGGCCGGGCCAGCCCAAGCCCAATCAGGCCCAGCTGCTTTGGGCCGGGGTTGGATTAAGTGATAGAAAGCCCAAAGCCGACCTGGCCGGGCCCCCTCAAGCCCATGTAAGAAATGCATGTGATTTAACTTAAGGAAGTTTTACGAAAAAAGTATGTTTCAACTCTGCTTAAACCGATATTGGTACAAAAACATAAAAACGGCGGATTGGGGTGTTATACATTTTTTTGGACATAATTACCCCTATAACATAATATTACCTCTCTAACGATATCGTCACCCATTTTATCATTTTCGACGAAACCCACAACTCCACTCCCTTACTCTCCTCATCTGGATTGTTTAATGATGGCATAGAGAGATGGATGGCTGTGGTGAGGCCCGTGAGGGTGATGAGATGGGTTTCGTGGATTAGATTAATGGGGACGAAGAAGAAGAAAAGAGTGAGACGGTGATGCTGATTGAAAGATGAGACTATAGGTGGTGAGTTTTAAGTGTTTGGTTGGAGAAATTAAACATTGGAATAATGCCAAACAAGACCTAAAACATCAAAAGTAGAATAAACAAGTGGGGAAGAAGAAGAACAACTAAAAAGTGAAAAAAGAAAGTAAAGAATAGATCAAACCCATAAATCATACTCACCAACCCATTCAAACTGAAAGTTTTGGGATCCACGATCTCTAGATTGATCTAGTCAATTAATCAGCCCAAAAGTGTGCAGAAATAAACAATAATGCGGCGGAAATAAAATCACGTGCACACACCACAAGGACACCAAATTTAAGGTGGAAAACCCTAACCGGATAAAAAACCATCGATCCGACCTTAATCAATAATCAAGCACTATGAATCTAGCAATTACAAGAAACCCATATTTCCTCCCTAGATATCCTACCTAAGGACTAAAGTTACATTGTGTCGCTTCACACTTCAATGACTTCACACCGCTAATTGCAACAGACTCAATCCAGCGCTTGACTCCTCAAATTACAAGAAACCCAGATTTCCTCCCCAGATACCGTACCTAAGGACTAAAGTTACCTTGTGTCGCTTCACGCTTCAATAACTTCACACCGCTGATTGGAACAGACTCAATCCAGCGCTTGACTCCTCAAATTTTCTACACAAGAAGATGATCTTCTACAAAGGATGCAGAAAAACTGGCTCTAGAAAACTTGGCAGCACAACTCCTTAATAAATCTCTAGAGAAGAATTCTCTCAATTAAAATCTCTAACTCAGAACTTTGAGAGGTCGTGCTTAAATAGCCCTTAGGTCGTGCTTAAGGTTGCCTAACTTTGAGAACATAGCCCTTGAGTCCTTTAAATAGCCATTAGGTCGTGCTTAAAGTTGCCTAACTTATGTAGGATTCAAACAAGTAGTTTTGGCACACTTAGAAAAGCAATTTTTAATTTTCCTTGGACTCTGCCGCCTTGTCCGCTCGAGCGAATGAGTCTCTATCTAAGCTCAAATCACTTATATAAGGCGTCTGGGCTCTCTGTCTTGTATCCGCTCGAGCGAAGATCTAGGCGCTCGAACGGACTCCATTCTGGAAGATCCGAAATATCAGCACTTATTTCAGCAGCTTTCTTCTTCTGATTCTTTCAAACTTTCTTCTTAGGGTCATTCACATCTTCTATCTTCAGAGTCATTTTCTAAAATAAAATTACAACCTAAGAGACTCAGAAGCCAATAAACAAAAACCTAACACAAACCCACCAAACCCAACCAGCCTATTCGAGCACACCATCGCCCTTCATCAATAAACCCATACAACAGCCGATGCACAACACCAACCTCATCTCCATCATCAAAACATATTATCACCCTTTCACACCCTAGTCACCCACTGTACCAGTTTCCCTACCTTGTCTCACGACCCACACCCTCACCAAACAACCTAGATGAGGAGAGAGTTACAAGTTTTGGCAAAAATGATGAATGGGTGATGATATTGCCATAAGGGTAACGTCAGTAGAGGAATAATTGTGTCCAAGAAAATGTATGGCACCCTAATCCATCATTTTTATATTTTGATACTCTTGTCCATTTAATCAGGTTTTTAGCATAATCTTTTCATAAATATCCTTTAATTTAATTAGTCCAAATAATTGCTCGAATGCCCACAGAATTTATAAGAAGTCTGGTTCAACCTGGCCTGATTGATTAAATGGGCAAGCTCGTGCCTGACTTTTATGGCCCGTGTCGAGCATTGGCCAAGTCTGGCCAGTGTTTTTAGAGTTTGGTCGGGGCTAGGATATTCCTTAGCTCAGCCCATGAACACCCCTAGTGTATTAGTTGTAGGGACGTGCTCTCCTATTAATAATATTGTGGCGCCCACCTGGGGCCCCACCAATCATAGGAGAGGTGGGGGTTCAGATGATTTGACTATGATCCACTTCTATACAAAATCTCAAGTCCATCGTGTCATCCTAAAGCCTTGATCCGTGGTCCTCAAGTTAAACGATTTTTGTAAGGCATTAAATCTATAAGATCTCAATTCATCGGTTGACTCCCATTCGGATGGGTGTAAAAAAATAATTAAGGTGACCATAAACAAGGGGGCAGGGGTTTTAAGGTATTGTGTGAGTAGTTAGATGGGTCATAGGGGGTCCCATGTGGGCCCCACATAGCGGTTCGCATGGATGTCCCATGCAGAGTGTCCTTGGGAGAGTATTCTCCTTAAGTATAAGATTAGGCCTCGGGCTTAACCATATATGATTTAGTCCAGATAAGGCTTTGGTCAATAACTGGGCCAGCTTGTTTGGGTTGCCCCCCTAGCCATCATAAATGGGACTCTTTTTTTTTTTTTTTTTGGTTGGGAAATGGGATTGGTTTTGAGTTGGGTCTATATCCAATTTTTCGCAGTTGAGTCCTCCGAATAATTAATAGATGATGTTAATAGGTTAGACATTGATCGACTATGAATGGTTATAATCATGACATAGGTTCGTTTAGATAATCATGTGATTGGATCTAATGGTTGAGTAATAAGAATGAACTAATTGATTTTTCTTTTGACTCTCAAGATCAAAGTCTTGGATCTAGTGGGAAAAAATGTTAGATGATGCGAGTCTTTAATACCGAAGTCTTGGGAACTAATGGTTAAGAAAGTGAAATGGTGCCATTTTTTGGCAAACGGTTGATTCACATCCTTTTCTTGTATTTCATGGTGTTGCGTGCGTGCTTGCGGAAGGCGATGCAACTACATTCACGGTAAGAGAGTAGCTTCTTTCTTCAATCTAAGAAAGCCCTAGACCGTTGACCCTAAAATTGATCCCTAGCTAACCTAATGGACATTACAGTTAACCTGGAACATAGGATATGAACCCAACACATGGGTCTAGTAAGCCATAGCATCCTGATCAGTTGCAATGGAAAACCCTAACTTCTACTGAAGGCAGGGCCGGCCCAAGGGGCAGGCGGGAGAGGCCGCCGCCTTGAGCCCCCAATAATTATAAAATTTTTAGGGCCCATATTATTTTATGTATTTGTATATATATATATATATGTAAATATTTAGTCTAATATGTAAATTGAAAGGCCCAAATTAATAACAGATGCGTATAAATATTTAGCCCAATAAATAAATTTAAAGGCCCAAATTTAAAGCCCGCCTTACTTAAAATAACCATTATTTAAAAAGCCAAACTTAAGGCCCACCACCATACCACCATAAGATAAGACTTTAAAAGTCAAACATGGGCCCACCACCAAAAGATAAGACCATCAAACTTTTCAGCTTTCCTCATTTCTCGTGAGCATCAGAAAAGAAGTCTCTAGGGCTTTTTTTTTGGAATGGTGTGTGCTGTGCTGCTGCGCCGGTTCTCCTCTCCGGTAATGTAAATTTTTTTTGTTCTTTTTTTATACTTAAAAATAGTTATTTGTAAATCGCAAATCTGATATCATAATTTTCAGTTTTTTTATTTTCTTTTCTGCATCGATTCCTTTCTTTTACAGTTTGATTAAATTTTTTTTGTTTTGGTTTCATTAACTAAATTGGTGTGTGATGGGAGAGATTTGTATTTGGAGTTGAAACTTTTGAAAGAATACTTGCCAAAAGAAACCAAGAAAGCAATTGATGTGCTAAATTATTTAAAAAAAACGGATGGTACTTTTCCAAATGCATGGATAGCTTATAGAATTTTGTTGACCATATCGGTTACTGTTGCCTATAGAGAAAGAAGCTTTTCAAAGTTGAAGTTCATAAAAAATTACCTTCGATCGACTATGTCACAAGAAAGGTTGAATGGGTTAGCTATGATATCAATTGAAAAAAAATATGGTAGAAAAACTTGATTATACAAGTTTGATTAGTGACTTTGCAGCTAAAAATGCGAGAAGATCTTGTTTTCAGTAATACTTTTTTGTTTTTTTGTTTTAGGTTTATTAGCCTTGTTTTTTGGAAGGGAATGTCGGTGTGTGAATTGTAGGCTTTTGGCCAGGGTGGTTAGTTTAAGAGAACTACATTGTGCTTGGTCCTTGGTATTAAATATAGCCTCCCTCGGTATATACGCAGTCCTAAAGTTATCTAGATGCAGCACTTTTTTGTAATAAAAAATATTAATTTTTTATTAAAAAATTGTAATGAATTAAAAAGAATTTTAAATAATTATATAGGAGCCCCATTTTTTAGAGGTCGCCTTGGGCCCCCGGCCCTAAACGTTGGGCCGGCCCTGACTGAAGGTTTCCTTGAAGAAGATTGTAGAAACCCATGGCTTCTTAAACTTCTTCCAAGAAACCTATTTGAATAGATGAGAAGGGATTATATCAACTTTACAATCCAGGGTAAAGCTTTTTTTCCTTTTCACATTTGGTAAACATCCAAGCATTGGTTTGCTCTTGGTTATTCTTGATCCCGTGGAAAACTCACGTTTGGTATTAAAAGGAAAATGATAGTAAGGATTTCCAATATCCTTATTTCTTATTTTATTGGAGGTCAACCTCCCTCCATCGGATTATGATGATCAACAGAATGAAAGTAAGCGGAGCCATAGATGTCATGGGCGGTAACTTAAAGGTTATCAGTTTTGTCTTTTTGGAAATCTACTTTTTTAGGTCCCTTAATTAAGATCTAGATCATTAATCGTGTTTAAAATATTTAAAATGATCAAAAGGTCAAATATCAAACGTTGATTCCTCTAATATTTTGAGATACTTGCAAAAGTGTCCAGGCGGCTCATGCTTTTTGAAGTTCTATCGGGGCCGTTAGAAAAATCTGAACTGTTTGATCTCTTCATAAGGCCGGAAAATAGTTATGAGATCAAGTCTCATTGCACGATTCATATGGATCATGAGAAAATTTAAAAGAAAAAAAAGAAAAGAAAAAAGAAGAAAAACATGTCAACCGTTGAAGGTAATTTCAACTCAACCATCAGAGAAGACGTTGCTAAGATACCACTTATTGGGAAAGTTATTGTTCTTGCTTTGGAACCCTATTGTCCGGGTCCCACAACCAAGATCTGAACCATATGACTCATGACTAGCTAGAAGGTTCAAAATAGCTACATGTCATGTTTTAGCAGTTGATCCATCATAAATTTTAAAGTATTTGTGAATAAGTACATATCCTAAAACATTAATTTTTTATTTTCATGGCCCCCATTTGCAAGATATGAACCGTTCAAATTCTGTAGAGGGCCAAGGACAGCTATATGGGTGAAAGATCATCTCTTGATTTTTCATGAATTTTGAAAAAAATGGTAAAAAACCTATAACCATTGGATCACACATCCATAGATGATAGGAATTCTCTTTGTTATCGTACCTGAAACTCTCCTTGGAACTTTATAGATATACTAGATTAAGGGCACGTTTGGCAACGGTC